>OX438766.1:18957573-19209478 GCA_949316455.1 Acleris holmiana
TACAGAAAGTGGAATACGTACTTTAAAATATTCGTTAGAGGTAAGTGTCGTTTGGACAGCTGTCTTATTTGGTTGACCTTCGAATGCTGTGACAGAGGCGAAAAACAAATAATTATAATTAGGCGTAACTGTCTTTTTGCTTCTAGAAATGATAAATAGGTAGATAGGGAAGGGTCGTTTTTTATTAAAAAAAAATACCTAGTCGCACCCTTTCGTGATATTTGAGCACTCCTAATATTTTCGTACGCCAAATCTAAACGAATACTTAGTCAGATTTGTTTTGCATGTTTACAGCCCATGATTCCCATGAACTATGGTTTTATTTAATGAATAAACAAAAGTCATGTCTGTTGACATAAATATAGAGAGCGGCACGCGACACGCTTTTAGGGGTATGGAATAGTTTTTAGCAATTTTATACATTATAATTTTAGATAAATTGACACGTTTGAAAATAGAAAAACGATTTGATGATCCAGAGAATGTTTAGTTGAAACCTAAAAACATAAAGACGCCTAAGAAAATAACGTTACCATAAATGAGCTCCAAAACCGCAACCTTCGCCAAAACAGGCATGACATAGCTACTTTCTCAACATAACCATTTGTGAGGAAATGTTATCAATGCGTGTAATATCTAATACTATCTTTAATGATATTACAAACGCATTGTCGAGTCTAAGCGTTTACTTTATTTTCATATAGACTCTACGAAGACGTTATATAAAAAACAGAAGCATTTATAAAAGGTAATCAACCTACTTCTCGTATTGTATTCTGCTATTACCCCATTCTAGACACGTATAAGCCCCTAACCAGTTTAAGTGGGGTGTTCGCCAAGTCTTATTAAAATCCACCCCAAGCGTAGGGTGTGGGGCGCTGACGTCATTGGCGATCGATGTGGAACCCTATACCCCTCTTAAGCGGCTGAAACTATTCATGCAGCGTACACTACAGCTTGATTAAAGCCCCGGAAGTTATCGCGGTTCGGGCGACCGTCAATGTATAGCATGTAACTTAATATCTCTTAAAGCTATCAAATTTATGTCACGCTATTTATAGGGATTTCGTGACAATGTTGTTTTCCTATATTTATAAAATCGGAGTGGAAAGGTCAAAAGCTTTACACGTGGCTTGTATATTTGGAAATTAGCTCCGCTAGCAATCTAGCCGTGCAAGTGATAGTGAAGAACTAAACTTTGAATTTACGGTGCAGGCATGCAGGGATACGATGACTTTAAACACAATCAGGAAATAAGCCATCTCTAAGAAAACTGCATCAAACCTGTTTTATAGAAAGATTATAAGAGAACTCAAAAGGAAGAACAGGATCGAATCATTTCTATCAGTAACAATATTTCTGGCCGTAGGTTTTCTTATTCAACTATTAATAATATTAATAGTCCCGGTGTGGTTGCCGAGATAGAAGTGCCACTCCACGTTTACCGTGGACGTCATAAGAAGCGACTAAGGGAATAAGGGCTTGTAGTACTGTGAGGCGATATTGGCCTGGGGTCCGTTTCTCGAAACTCACCAGACTAATTTTATTAGTCCATGCGATACATTTCACTACTAGACTCGTATAAAATTGTATTGTGAGAACTAATATGATTAGTCCAGTGAGTTTCGAGAAACGGGCCCCTGAACGTGCTAAATGTGGTTACAATAATTATAAACAAGTATTTTTAGAGTTTTTGGTATTTCTGTAGCTCTGCCTAACCCACTCTGGGAATGAAGGCGTGATGATATGTATGTATGTATGTATAATATTAATACAGAATCGTATAAATAATGATTCCAAATGGTTCACTTTTACCCGCAAATATGTAAGCTAACAAAACTTAAATTAAAAACTGCCGATTTTAGCAATACCTACTCAGCTAACACTCGATCTTATCACTCAATCATATAGCAACGGGATGCGATTAAATGCAAGTTTGAAATTCTCTTAAACAAAACTCATGCGTTACCTAATTACGTAAGCTAGTTACACGCCGTGCATCTTATTAATGTTGACAAGCGCAGCAAATGGCGTTGCAATCGGCGAGTATACTAATTAAATCCTGCCTTAGGCTACGCGATTATAATGGAGAGCTGGCAACGTATCAAATAACTGCCAATTTCTAACCAACAACATTTCTCAATTAATTTGAACACCAGAAACAACCAGTTTTAAGTAAAAAATGCCCTTGTAAAAGTTATTTTACAAACACGCAACCTTAATGTAATGTGTGTTTCATGATCTTGCAAGATCTTTTCTCTAAATAATACATTTGTTTTCTCTCGTGTAAATCCTAAATCAGTAATCACACAGGTAATTATTACCTATTAAATGGTTTTTTTTCAAATTTTAAAGATATTTTTATACAACGATGGTATATTTTTAAATAATATGAAAAACTTTTAGGTTGTAAGTACCTTGGTATCATTCCATTCATACAATCAGCCTGTATCGTGTATCCACCCACTGTTGGATGATGAAAAGTCCCGATTTTGAGAGTTACTAGGTAGGTTAGTTTCGTTAGGTCAATTCAAATGCCCGAAGGGAAAAATGCCTAAGAATAGGAGCCCCGCCGTGCGGAGCTCCGTCAAGTTTGCTATGACAGCCATATAATTAAAATAGCAATGGGGACGTTTTGCGACTCAGATATTTTGAGATGTAGGCTAAAAGCTACGTGGGCATATTGTGATGTGAGTCGGTATTTTTGTAACCTAGTTATTCTACCACTAACCATTCATATATAAGATACTAATTTTTAACAACCTAGAAAGTAACACCTCTTTAAAGTTTTTAGGCTTCCGTAGTCAAACTAGGAACCGTTATAGTTTCGCCATGTCCGTCCGTCCGTCCGTCCGTCCGCAGCCAAGCGCAGAGACTTAGTACTAGAAAGCTGTAATTTGGCGTTAATATGCATATTAGTCACGTCAACAAAGTGGTACAATAAAATGTTTTTTTTTTTAGTGTACCTCCCCTACACGTAACGTGGGGATGTATTTTTTTTCTCGTCTACCCTATAGTGTGGCGTGTCGTTGGATAGGTCTTTGAAAAATATTAAGCCCTTAATTTTTTTGCGCCCAAGCGGCCATAGGTATCAGAAACTCCTTAAGGACCGAAGACGAACTACTTTTAAATTTATACTATGCTCTAAAGAAAAGAGCGTTCTCCTATTTGAAAGGCCGGCAACGCAAGTTTGTGAAAACAGTTTTTCGATTAAGTAATCCGTTCATGAAATATTAAGCTTTAAAGCGCTAATTTTGGTTAGACTCAAGTGTCGCCCCTTCAGCCAAAACTACAAATATAAATAAAAAAAACTTAAATGAAAGAGCATATAACGAATTTTAAAGAAAAACTATCACGACTAAGTAGACATCATTGGTTCTTGAATTTGGCAATTAAATTGTTTATACCTACTAAAAACATCTAAGACTGCACCAATTGCCTTTAAATAGAAAATTAGTTAATAATTATTGATTTTTATGTTTGTAGTACTTAACGGCTTCGGAATCCTACACTGAGTAAATAAATATTCATTTTTTTTTCTACGTCTTAAATGCTTTAATCTAGTCATAGCTCATAACACACGTTTACAGTAAAGGCTGAATACTTAATCGTTAGATAACAATATCTGGCAGAATAAATTATAGCTCAGCCTTTTTCTTTAATTTTACAAAGAAAAGGAAAGCGATAACTTTAACCGTCGGATAATTTTAATCCGCAGAAGTTATTATTAGCTCATCTTGCCCAACGTTGTCATATTCAACTCAACTCTGCCCTTTTGAATTTAGTTTAAGAAAACAATAACACTCAAATATTGCGCGTGGGCATGTGTTGTCAATTTGCCAATAAGCCAATCAACCCAAAATCAATAGACACTAAGTGAAGTTATATTATATATTATCTATTCCATAACACATTAAAAAAAAACGTTACTCGAAAAGTTGCCAGTACTAGCCTTTTATAAATAATCAAACGTCAAATAGTAACTACAAATATTTACATTTAGCGTGATGTTTCAAGGAATCAGTTAATTTATGTATGGGGGAAAATGTAATGAATGAAATACAACATTACTATTTAAAAATTCAGCCTCCACCTGTAATGGCTATTTACAACGAGATAATCACTCCACTCACTCTATATTGGTGTGTACAAGACGGTAGGTACGCTTTCGTCGGAAACGTAAACACAATGAATTGGATTGAATAAGTAATATTATAGTTCCTTACAGAGGTTAATTTTGAATTTTAGGAACGGTGTTGTGCCAATGTAAGCTTTAAGTGTTTGATAATAAAGGTATACTTACGTTACCCTGCCGAATTCATCCTTAGGCAGGTCCTTGTCCGCCGCTCCCCCTTCCGATATCTTCGCCCTGAACGCCGCTACCCGCGCCGCGATCTCCTCCTTCGGCAACCTGCGCAACCATACCAGTGAGACACTCATTAAAAAAAAATAAGAGGACCGCCGCGCAAGAAGGTTTTACGCGGTATGTTTATTTTTTTAAATGAGAAAATTCGCTGCGAGCGTCACTCCGCCGCGCACCTGAACCTACCAATGCATCGCACTGTAGCAATCAAGACGAATTACTTTTGAAAAACAATAAAAGCGATAAGGCGCGCTCGGTGAGCGCTCGCGGACTGAACGAGCGGGAATAACTCTGAATAAAATATAGGCAGGGGGTGTATTCCGTATCGATCCAACTCCGGCGCAACAGGGGCATCGCCCCTAAAGGAGGGTGCAAGCGCTCGATATAATAACAACTCTTAGCTGTTTCTCTATTAAAATTAGCCCCGATTTATAGGGTGATAAATCGATAGAGTAATGCTAGCGAACTGTTGAGGTAACAGGTTGCAAATAAAACTTTTGCAGTTTTACTGCCGTTGCGATAAAAAATAATGCGCCGGCGCGACTCCACGACACGATCGGTGTTTGCTTAAATTACGTTTTTAGGTCAACTATTTGTGCTTGTTCTAAAAATAATGACTAACTAGACTTCACTAAACTTTCTAGTATCGTCATAAAATATTTTTAAAGAAATTGAAATATTGTTTGATATCAACTATTAAAATACTCCCGTTTCGGTACATTATTAATTAAAAAAATGCGCTCAGTACCGAATCGCCTATGAATCAAAATGACCAGGACATTAGATGGGCTAAAATAAAAGCACATGTCCATGTAATTTCTGTATTATCTTTATCGTAAAATACTCAATTCACATAACGTCCATGAAGAGACAAGGCCAGATAGCAAAAAGTCTAAGTATGTAAAATGTCCAATGATTAAACCGTCCAAAACGTAAACTACTCAATGTCGCCCATAAAGCTGAACGCCAAAATAGCAAAACGTCAAAAACGTATAATGTCACGACGTATATCGCGATGTAAAGATAGAGTTTAATGGGTAAAATCTAACTTCATAATATAACCGGCCACTTCAAATACGCATACCTCTTGTCTTTCAATAATGACTACAGTTGACTCCGGTTAACCACTATCAATAAGATTTGACGATTTGTTATTTTGGGTGATGGCGTTTTTGACAATACGTAGTTTGGACATTATGCTACACGGCCTAATTGCTATTTTGATGTTCTGCTTTGTGGATGTTATGCTAATGGGGCAAAATTCTAATAGGACGTTTTACATGTCGCTTCTTGGCCAATTTGAGTAGCAGGACATTTTCCTACATAGACCATTCCCAGCGATTCGAGAGCCAGCTTAACGTAAGATACTCGTATTAAAATTTTACATGAAATATTTAACCTGCCGTGAGTAAAGGTTTTAGGTAGTTTGCCACAGGAGTTTTCTGTTCTAGATTTTACGTTTGTGTATTTCTCCAATCCAACGCTTATAGTTAAAATCCAAGGCAAAAAGAAGCATTATTTATGACTCCAATAAATATCTTGGAGTACTTACTTCTAGTTATTGTAATAATAACAAATATTGTTTTTGGAACATTTCCAACATTATGTTACATTATATTTGGCTTTAGGCCAATGAATTAAACACGTTGGACAAACCTAGGGATCGATAATAAATCGATTTTACGACATTTAGAACAAAAGTCCGTAATACACGAATTAGTGATAGATTTCGAAAGCCTGAAAATATCGCAAAAATGCTTACGAGTTCTATCAAATTCATTTAAGAGTGCGCCGAGGCAACGATACGTAATTACGAAAAAAATGCGTTCGTTTGATCGCCTGCTGCATTGTTTTTACTGAAGCTTTAGTTATGCAATTCATATGTAAGATATTTAAGGAATCACTCTATATATCATATACTTTAGAAACACGATTACTTGTACTTCCCTCGATAGAAAAAACATCCAAAGATACCTCTACATAACAAAATAAACACTTAGTACGGCGTAATTACTTCACGGAAGATCATCAGTTTTGGATTTACAACAAAACTACACGTCTTCTATATATTCTACACTTTAGATTTGAAAATGTGTTTTTATTTTACTAATATGAAGGAAATACCTAAATTCGCACGCGTTTCGTCCATTTTAGCCAGAGCCGTCACGTTTCCCCCATGTCCGCATTAGTCAGGCTTCGGCCGTCGGAGGTGGAGGCTGTGTCGCTTTTTGGTTGGTTGCGTTTATCGCGATTTTTGTGATTATTCACTTTATTTTAAATGGGGAACAAACACAACCAAAAAAGGAAGAGAAGGGGTGGGCAAAAGCACAATGCTAAACGCTTGCGTGAAGAAATGAAGTTAGTTAAAATCGTAAACCTACTGATAGTGGAGTAGTTCTAAGAAACCTGATTTGACAGTTGTCAAAATGCGACGCTAAGGGAGGAGAAAATAAATCGGTAGCAACATAGACTGATTTTCGAGATGTATCGATTTGTATTACTAAGACTTTGTAATCGTTTAGTTGTAGTCTTGATGTTTTGGGCCAAAATTGGTTTATTTACACAAGTAATTTTAAACAACACGCGAAGTTCTTTTAATTAGTAGGTATATAAAAAATACACTTCTATGGTGAATATTTACCAAGATATAAAAATAGTTTAGCTAAAAAAACACATTTACAGGCAAAACAGGCTTCTTAGAACGACCCGAGGTTTTTTTTACTATAATTAATTATATAATATTGTTACTTCTTGGGATGGTTTCAATATTTCTAGAGCAAGACATCTCCAGAAATCTGAATACAAAGAGAATACTCCGTAAGTATACTCAGTACCTAACAACTATATTTCAACAAATGAGTAAAATTGCAAAATTATTCATATTTTTTTATTTATAGGGTTAATGTTCCAGTTGTTGGCACTTCGCTACAAAGCGAAGAGTTAGGTACCTAATGAACCGGTGAGGTATGCGTAAAAATAGTAAGAGGTGTATAGGAAAACATTTTAATAAATTTAGTATGAATTTTCACATTATCTTTATATTTTTTCAATTTACAGAGTAAATGAATTGGTTGACATCGATTATAAAATTTACCACACAATGGAATTGTAAGTCCCAAATACGAATTATTTTTATAGAATGAGGATTACAAAATTTCATCCAAAAACTAATTCTGTTAATAAATAAATTATAGTTAAATCAAAACGTTCTGTTTTATTACAGGATGCCAATGGACCAAATTTCTTGTCTTTCAGTGGATGGAGAAATAGACAATGACATTGCTTACTCACACAGACAAAATAATGCCGTGAAGTAAAATCCGATATTGATTATTGTTGTTTCTTATGTCCTAATATTTTTTTCTAAAGATACCTGCGTACATTATTCATTACATTATATACATACAAACATTAAGTAGGAACTTCTAAATATGTGATTGATACAGCAGCTTTAAGTTTTTAGTTTTTTAAAACATCAATTTAATTTTATACTTTTAGTGATCAGAATCAGACATTGAAGTTTTTGCGGAAATAATCATAGATAAACATTCGTACAAACTAAGATCCTTTTTTTTAAAGACGGTTAAAATACCAAAACCTTCTCCTATGTGAAACAAATACTTTTCTGAAAACCGCATTAAAAACGGTTCAGCCAAACGTGAGATAATCGCGGACAAACATACATACATACATACAGGTCAAACTGAGAACTTCCTTTTCTTTGAAGTCAGTTAAAAATGATATCTTGAAGAAAGGGTCCATGACTGGGATTTTTGCCCGATTGATTGATGTACGGCTTTTACTTATGATTTATTCTCTTTAGCCGAACAATTTGCCCAATAAATATTATAAATAACTTAACACTAGCTAAATACACCTTAGATGTACAAACGACATTAATTAAAAATTATCTATCTATCTGTGAGTGGGTTCTAGAGTGGCTCAACAATCTCGTGATGTGACTGTACCTCATACAAGTAATTCAATCCTACCTTACCTACCGACAGTAAACCACAAATTTTAAAAAAAATGTAGACTGAAAAAAGTTTTTAACTTCTTATAGTCAATATTTTAATAAAAGTATTCGGAATCGATTATGTTTTTTTATTTTGTAAACATTGGTAGCAACCTCCGCGCCTAGTGGATCGGCGCACGGCTCGTCAGGCGCGGCGCGCGGCCGGCGCATGGCTCCGGCTCGCTCCTTGCTGGTGTGCTATACGCACACATACACAGAGTGCATAAAATACCTACAGTTAATGAGCGCAAAAAGCTCGGTGCCCCCTTAATAATTTGCGTATAAAATACGTTTAAGCATACGGACCCGGGTCTATTCGCATGGGCATTGAGGAAATAAAAACAGGAGTATCTGAGCCTGACTCCTTAAACTTTATTTCTCTATATACGTATGTTTATATTTATTTCACACTGGGCTAATGTTATTGAGATTTGATAAATTTTCTCGACCCAGAATTATTTTCCTAGCGGTGTCTTCGTTTAAAATTGACCAGACAACCGAATATATTCGTTAAAGTAATACAAATTATTTCGAAAAAATATCAACTTTGAAAGATAATTTACGCATCACTACATACTATAAAACAAAGTCGCTGCCCGCTGTCTGTCTATCCCTATGTATGCTTAGATCTTTAAAACTATACGCAAAGGATTATGATGCGGTTTTTTTAATAGATAGACTGATTCAAGAGGAAGATTTATATGTATAATACTTTAACCCGGAGCGAAGCGAGGGCGGGTCGCTAGTGCAATATAAATTCGACTTGGTGTGTCCTAAATCAAATAACTCAATTTACAGCAGGAGTACATTTGTAATGGCGATACTTATTTTTAATAGTCTTCCTCAAGAATTTAAAGTGCTCGAGGGACATCATTTAAACGTTAACTAAAGAAGTGGCTCTATGACAATATTGTTTATACTTTAAGACTTTTTATGTACAAATAGTTTCATCACTTAAATATTATTGGTGATGCATGTACCGGTATCAGCGTAATTCGTCCCATTCGTTTTTCGTTCATTTCTTATGTCCGTCTCATTCTGTGTTCGTCACTCATTCTTTATTCGTCTCGATCGCTATATGTCCCTATCGTTTTAAGTACAATTATGTAACCTGTCTCTTTCTTAACAAGTCTTTTTCGTTTTTCGTCACGGTCTTCCTAGGACTATGTCTTTGTTTGTGTCTCTCTTTTTTGGTATCATTCGCACTTTATCTTTAGTCACTTTCGTTATTCGTCTCACTCTTTTTTTGTCTTTAATGGTAACTCGTTCCGTTCTTTTTTGGGCACGTTCGCTAATCGTCCCGTACTAGTAGGTCTTAGTTGCTATTCATATGTCCTCCGGATCGGAATTCATAAACAAATTGAAGTTTATATGTCCCGTACATATACAGAACAGAAAAAAATGAGGGCCCTGAAGGGTCTGGGACTTAAGATACTTAAGATAGTTAATTTTTCTCAAGATAAACATTATTTCATATGAAAAAATAAGAATAACTGCATTAATAGATTTTTATATGCCGTCAATAATGGTCATGGTATTCTTTTACAATAAAATCATGGCCAACATCTTGAAACGCAAATTTTCTAATTCCACAGCCACAAGAACTAAGAAAACGAGTACGAGTTTTTACAAAAAAACATGACTGCCATTTCGGAATGCAAAACAGAAGTCATTTTCGAATTCCGCATGTCAAGCGTTTAAGGTTAAATAAAATAAATAGAGTAAAAGTAATATTTGTATAAATAGAGTCATACCTCCTTAGCATTTCCAAGGAAATGAACTGTCAGAATTCAAAGTGTTATTTTAAATGTATGAAATTACATGAAATTATGACGATCACTCGGTCAATAAGATATAATTAAAAAAAAATAAGATTGACGGAAAAAGATAGTCAAATAGTGACCGAGACGCAAAACGAATGTAACGAACTTAGAATTAGACTGAAAATGAATGAGACTAATCACGAATGTGACTAATAACGAATCCATGAAAAAAAATGAGACGAATAAGTGAATGAGACAAAAATCGAAAGGGAATAAGAAAGAATGAGTCCTAGGAAGACCGTGACGAAAAACGAAAAAGACTTGTTAAGAAAGAGACAGGTTACATAATTGTACTTAAAACGATAGGGACATATAGCGATCGAGACGAATAAAGAATGAGTGACGAACACAGAATGAGACGGACATAAGAAATGAACGAAAAACGAATGGGACGAATTACGCTGATACCCATGTACCTATAGCGTTTTAACTGTAGTTAAGCCTAAATGATATTGTAGGCCTGGTACGGGCAACTGTTGGAGCTATAATTCTTCTGAAAACTACGGTCGCGGTCAAATAATACGGGTCAGGGTGCGTTTTTCATACAAACGAAGCTATTTTGAAACGTTGGTTTCTTGCCAGAGGCTGTTTTGAGTGAGGTTTAATGGTGGATGTGGTTACAGAATTATCAACAGATCTTTTAAGAGTTGCTGGTATTTCTGTAGCTCTGCCTAACCTACTCTGGGAATGAAGGCGTGATTTTAAGTATGTAAGAGTTTATATACATTCATATATTAAAGGTAAGGCATTTACCCTTGATTAGCTACAATCACACAGCACCATCCCAACGATACCTACAGGTATCCAAATAAATACTTCAGTGATGTACGCGGCCGACGGTAAAATAATGTTTTCGCTTCAAATGATGCTTAAATCGCTCCAGGTATTTAAAGTGGCAATGTCATTTAATTTCTCGAAACTGGGTCTATGAAGAATTGGCTCATCTATTTATAATCGCAATTCTCCAGGGTAAAAGTATCTATATAATATTTTTAGCCCGTGTGGTTGCCGGGTTAGAATAGTGCCACTCCATGTCTTCCCGTGGATGTCGTAAGAGGCGACTCAGGGAATAAGGGCTTGTAGTATTGTTAGGCGATGGGCTTGCAACCTGCCACTAATACACTAGTAAACTTCTTGGCCTGATTGTGCAAAATGCGGTTACAGAATTATCAACAAGTCTTTTTAGAGTTCTTGGTATTTCTGTAGCTCTGCCTACCCCGCTCTGGGAATGAAGGCGTGATGTTATGTATGTATCTATCTAATATTTTGCTGCAGCTTCGAATTTTTTAATGAGTTGGTTTGTCGGTCCCTTCGTCATACGTAGCTAATTAAATTATTACATAGAATATTTAATTTTATCTTAAGATTCTCCTGCAAAAGCCGTGCTGGTCACAGGGTTTTCCGTTTTTTAGGGTACCGTACCCTAAGGGTTCCAATGGGCCCCTATTACTAAGCCTCCGTTATCCGCGGGCCATATTTCATGAACCGTTATACCTAGGTAGACAGTTAAAATTCAACATATACATACACCACGCCTTCATTCGCAGAGTGGGGTAGGCAGAGCTACAGAAATAATTGTTTATAATTCTGTAACCACATTTTGCACAATCAGGCTAATATATTTACCAGTGTATTGTTAGTGACCGGTTGCAAGCCCATCGCCTAACAGTACTACAAGCCCTTATTCCCTTAGTCGCCTCTTACGACGTCCCCCGGAAGACATGGAGTGGCACTATTCTAACCCGACAACCACAACAATATATTAAATTAAATATTAAAGTGGGCCCGCATACAAGAATGGTACGGAACTCTTCGTGTGTATCTAACGACTTTGTACTATACCGCAAGAGTCTCCGAGTAAAACCGCGAATAGCCAGACATGGCGAAACTATAAGGGTTCCGTGTTCACTCCGGAACCCTAAAAAACCGGTCAAGTGCGAGTTGGACTCGCGCACGACGGGTTCCGTACCATTATCTAAACAACCACGGTGTCTGTATTAAGATCGAGCAAAAAACGGCACGAACAACACGTTTGTTGTATGGGATCCCCACTTAAATATTTATTTTATTTTAAAGTGACATACATAACGTCACGCCTTCATTCCCAGAGTGGGGTAGGCAGAGCTACAGAACACCAACAACTCTAAAAAGACTTCTTGATAAGTCAGCAACCACATTTTGCACTGTCAGGCTAAGATGTTTACCAGTGTATTAGTGACAGGTTGCAAGCCCATCGCCTAACAGCCCTTATTCCCTTAGTCGCCTCTCACAACATCCACGGGAAGACATGGAGTGGTACTATTCTAACCCGGCAACCACAGCAGTCAGTGAATATTCGAAGCGTCTACCTGTTGCATATCACGTTTCTTGTATGGGAGCCCCCTTATATATTAATTTTATTCTGTTTTTAGTATTTGTTGTTATAGCGAACAGAAATAAATCATCTGAAAATTTCAACTGTCTAGCTATCACGGTTCAACCATGAGATACAGACTGGTGACAGACAGACAGACAGACCCTAAAAAGTCTTGTTTTGAGTGACCTAGCCGACAGTTAGCCGCAAACGAGAGCGCCAGCCTTAATATCACCGTATTGTTACGATTATGGTCGCTCTTATGAAATTGTCAGTAAAGGTTATCGTAAACAGTACGATATCGTGAAATGAAATGGATGCCCTGGCTTCAAGTTTCATTTCAGAGCAATAATTACCTAAAAATTTACGCAGCAAGTGGGGTAAAGGGGCTTCTAAACGGGCAATGTTTTGCTGCAATATCCTGCAAACTATCCTGCCCTCCCTAAGCAAAGTGCAATAACTCGAGTGTAATTTGAACCTAGTTAGTAGGGCAGTATTGCTATCATACTTTTATCGGTTTTCTAAACGGGCCATTTTTTAGTGCCATTTGTGGCCGGCAACTATTGCCATCTTACTCTTACTTCGTATGTTAGAGCAAGATGTGTATAGTTGCCCGGCCACAAAATGCAGCAAAACATGGCTTATTTAGAAGCCCCATTACTTCGTATGTTAGAGCAAGAGATGTGTATAGTTAGTTACCCGGCCACAAATTGCAGCAAAACATGTCTCGTTTAGAAGCCCCATCACTTCGTATGTTAGAGCAAGATGTGTATAGTTACCCCGCCAAAAACTGCAGCAAAACATGGCTCGTTTAGAAGCCACATTACTTCGTATGTTAGAGCAAGATGTGTATAGTTGCCCGGCCACAAATTGCAGCAAAACATGGCTCGTTTAGAAGCCACATTACTTCGTATGTTAGAGCAAGATGTGTATAGTTGCCGTGCCACAAATTGCAGCAAAACATGGCTCGTTTAGAAGCCCCATTATTTCGTATGTTAGAGCAAGATGTGTATAGTTGCCCAGCCACAAATTGTAGAAACACATGGCCCGTTTAGAGCCCCATAACAATTGTTGTGTAAAACTATTAAATCTCGTTAAATTTGGAATCACAGAAAGGCGTCGCCCGCAACTCTGACCACATAGAAGTTGTTTATCGCTTATCTCTCGGAAACTGTCAAATAAAATGATATAAAATGCTATTCCATATAATCTATCTCCAAATTCCATCGAGACCCGCTCAGCTGTTCTGGCGTGAATGAGTAACAAACATCTATCTATCCTTTCGCAATTATAATAAATATAACCCCGACGCAGAATTGAGTCCAGAGCCTAATTGGCTCAAACGCTTTTCACAAAACTTGAAACTTTGCTTCACATGAACTGACCGTATTTGAGTCGCATCGAATCAAAACTGGACATCTGCACTTGTTTTGTATGGCAGGAAGCCGGTGCCGATTCCAAACATAACAGTAAAAAAAAAGCTGCAATCAGCCGTCGTTTAACGCGGACGCGAGTCAGATCATGTCTCTTGTATAGACCCACGCAAGCCGTCGTGTTTTGTCGTTCATATAGGAGAATAAGCCGGCGTTATCCCATCCCGACTCACGCTCGCATTACTTATCCACAAACACCGGATTGACTGGAGCAAAAATGTACCAGTGCTAGTGATTCATTAAATATTGACTAAGTTTATCGACATCGATAAAAATATTTTTTTAATCATCATTATCATAACTAATATCCCAGTTTGAATACCTTTTAATAATATGCAAACCTCTTTAATTATACTTATCGCAACTATAAACAACCGGTATCTGACATTGACTCTGGGCCTCTATTTAGGTGCGTTAAAACGATACCGGTTTGACACGTTTAAGAATCGTTTATGTCACAGTCGCCATTATTGTAAATGACATAAGAGTTATCAAAACGTTGACAATACGGAAACAGGTCAAAAACGATATCGTTATTACCTTGTAGAATTCCAGCCCTGGACTCCAGTCACTTTTGACAATCATTGAAATTACATTGAATAACAATCAATTCAGTACAACAACATTCTTTAGCATTCCGACGAATTGAGAACTTTTTTAATTTTTAAGCCGGTAAGAAATACCTCGGAAGAAATAAGATCGTTTATCTTCATGGACAGCTGATCAGAATCAGAATTAGAATAATCTTTATTCAAGTAGGTTTACAAATAATAAACTCTTTTGAAACGTCATAGTAGCGACTTAGCCTAAATTGACTGCATTCTGATTATTCAGATATAGAAGATACTTTTGCAAGAAGTGTAAAATCCATATGTGACGAAAAAAGTTGTCTATAAACTTAGTCGATATTTAATGAATCACTAGCACTGGTACATTTTTGCCCCCCTCAATCCGGTGTTTGCTTATCTATCTTATTTTACAGATGGGCCCTTTCGGAGACACTTCGACCCCTTTAGGATCTTTTTTTTTTTTATCTGATATTTTATGGAGGCTTTAGTACACATACGTGACTATGTCAGCCTCATGGGGAGACTCTTATATAAGAAATAATCATGGGGCTCTGCCCCCAGAGCGTGAATCTCTGGCAATAAAGGAGTGCTTAACAAACTTGTAAATTAAAATAGCATCACTAGACAACGGGCGTGCCAGCACAGCATTCACTTCACCATTATACAGATTGAGGTGACTCAAGTATTTATCCCTGAGACTTTTATTCTGGTCACATTCTATCAAAAAATGGATTAAATCTTCAGTTTTATTGCACCTTTCACACAAAGGGGACTGAACAACTCTCATCATACATAAAAATAAATTTAAGGGAATGTGACCAGATCTTATACTAATGCTATCACAAGTAAATCCCTGGGGAGGCTGGCATTATCAAACCAGGGAACCCAAAACACTTTATTTTGAATGGTGCTGTATCAAATACCTTTGGTTACGGACACGGCATCAAAATACTTCTGCCAATTTTTAACAATTTTTTTCTTAGCTAACGTCATCAGTTCCGTACCATAAGGTTTACACGAAAGTACCACGCCCCAAGTTATGGCTAGATTAGCCAACTTATCTGCCTGCTCTTACCCTCTTACACACTCAGCTGTTCGAATGTGCAGGTTTCCTCACGATGTTTTTCCTTCACCGTAAGAGCATTGGGTAATGTACTTAAGTTAGAAAAACGCATTGGTACATGGTGACTGCGGGGATTCGAACTCTGCACCTAGCGATCCCGAGTCGACCCCTAAAATTCACCGTGCCCGCATTTAACGTGTCTTAAAGTCGTCGAAGTTGTCCGCTAGACATTGCGCCGCTAACTGACGTCACGGTTCGCCTAGTTAATAGTGATGTATGTCTATCTTTGCCAAATTCGGAACTAGGACAATTTGGGTGAAACTATCTCTTGATACATACATACATACATAACATCACGCCTTCATTCCCAGAGTGGGGTACGCAGAGCTACAGAAATACCAACAACTCTAAACAGACTTGTTGATAATTCTGTAACCACATTTTGCACAATCAGGCCAAGAAGTTTACTAGTGTATTAGTGACAGGTTGCAAGCCCATCGCCTAACAATACTACAAGCCCTTATTCCCTGAGTCGCCTCTTACGACACCCACGGGAAGACATGGAGTGGCACTATTCTAACCCGGCAACCACACAGGCAAAATACTAACTATTAAATTGATAGTAATTATGTACATATAATTACAACCCCTTCTTTTAAACATGATCTAATAGGCCTAACTGATTCCCATCAATCCTGGCTAAAGCTGGGTATGAATCCGAGTGAATTACAAAATAATGAATTTTACTGTAAATTACAACCTCTAGAAATTAAATAATAGTATTTGCGATCGATACATTTACATCCAAAATGTGTCTACATACTAATTCAATCATTTATACTCCACCAATTGCCAAACGAATTTCTAAACAATCAAGAGGATTAAAACTCACAATTCAATTCATATGCATACAAAATAAATAGGTTAATGATAAATGTTCTCTACTCACACTATGCGTTAGTGTGAGTAGAGAACATTTATCATTAACATATGAAACACTATAACAATCTGGCACAAATTGACCTATTTTCAAACCATTAGGTTGGTACTATGGGTACTAGACAATAATAAACTATAAATAGTGACATATTTGTATTGAACATGGGGTACTGAGAAGGTTAAGCCAAATAACACCCTTCAAAAATGTGTCATCATCATCATCATCATCATATCAGCCGAAAGACTTCCACTGCTGAACATAGGCCTCCCCCAAGGCTCTCCATTCAGACCGGTCCTGTGCTTTTCGCATCCACCAAAAATGTGTAATTAAACAAATATATGCCAAACGCAATTATGAAGCATCTTCATCATATTTCACCATTTAATTGGTACTTGGTTTGATTTAATTTAATGCTCATAATTGATAATATTATATCAGCAACATAATAAATACATAGGAAATGTAAATATAGAACTTCATCCACATAGAATTTTTATTTTTTGATCTGTTAACTTCATCTTATGTGCATATTCAGGATACGGACTAAAGTCTGTGTCAATTGAACTTAGAAAATATGTAAACAAAATGACACAAACCAATTCACCATGATTACTTGATTATCACATTCATTTAAAGACCAAGCGAGGTTTTTGCAACGATTTATACACTAGATCACAATTTCCATATTAAGTTTAAGATGATATAACTATAAATTATATGTTATTTTTAATAAAAACACGCTTGATGAATATTTTAGGCTATGTTTCAAACAGTACTAGTTTGTTTACATCTTTGCCGAGTTCATTTGACACCAACCAATATTGTTTAAGTGGCCAATACTATTTAAATGACCCCACCCACATTTAATGGCTTCTCCTGTAAAAGTGTATTTCGCCAATCATAATTTATTTACAGATACACACATGGATTTATTAGAGACAATTGTTTGGTAAAAAAGTATGTTCTCTTGTGGCCTAAACACACTTGAGGTTTGCTGTAGGCGCTTCTGTCAAGTCCCCTAAGTGAAAGAAAAACATCCAAACATACTTACAAACTTATACATAGCAAAGAGTCATATTAGGGCAATTGCACCATTATCATCATTTGTTTTTCTGTACGAAATGAACTTTATAAATACCAGAAGCAAATAATTTCCTACTACTTCACTATTTTTTTTTGTTGCAGCTAGATTAGTTCTAACTACTATGACAAGGAGCAGGGCCTAAAACCATATTGTTACATGTTATTGTATTGTCGACGTGACAAAAGCTCTTATTTACTCGACAGTGATGGTGGCTAAATTAAAAACAATACAATAACATGTCAAAGGGAACGGTTTTCCCCAAAGAACAGGACCCCAGACCCAGTTTATGGTACCAAAGGAATGTGATATTAACTATCTGCACAATTAACCCAGGTAACTCATTCATGTAATGAAGATAGAATGGGAAATATGATGTTTACATACATTGTTATACCAGCTGGTATCTATTCCAATATTTAAAGATATTGCAATATAATAATAACACATATGGAAAGTAACCTTAAGAATTCATAAGTATTCATATGAATAATAATAATACTTACAATTATGAATTCTTAAAGTATTCCCTCGGTATTCATATAAGACCGAACGCCATAGAGATCCTTACGGATGGTATGTTCAGCCGAGGACGTCTTTTCGTGAGATACAGCCAGCTCAAATTACATCTTTAACAGTAAACAACATGGTATACAACTCACCCCTGGTCCTCCAAGGTGTCTTCGAGCTCCGCACATTTCACTTCAATCTTCCTCTTCCTTTCATGATCAAGTATCTCGCGGTTTGGCTGCTTATTAGAAGCGGAATCGAGTTTCGCGATCTCCGCTTCCGTTCGATAGTTGACAGAATCTTTGGTTTTACGGACTCCAGCCCAGTTTCTTTGAACGTAACCATTAGTTCCAGATCCTCTGGGTGTTGTGAGACCGATGCCGTTGTACATAATGCTGTTTGTAAAGCTAAAAAACCAAATAAAATTGAAAATGATATTGGCAACAACTTGACAGGAAGGCACCGCAACGTAATTTCTCACTTGAAAATTAAATAGTGTGAAATGCCACATTCAACTATATATTTTTCCGGAACATATGAGACTCTAATACGGTTAGAGACCTTACCTGCAAAACAATCAGCTTTTAAATATTATTTAGCACGCTCAGTGCCTCTACACGTCCATCTTGCCAAAATGATTTTAATTCTTTTTTTTTTTCTTTCTAGTCTATGGTCACGGGGATAGTATTGCCAAAACATTATTTTTATAATTCGTACACTACTACTTTGCGGCGGCATTGAGATCTGTTGGTTTAGTAGATTAGGGAATTATGGAGCTGAAATAGCTTCTTTGATACTAAAGCTCCTATATATAAATAAGGATTGGAAAAAAACTTTAATTTCGCCTTCATCAAACAGTTCATTCCAAAATTCCAAAGGCAACAAAGATATTCTTAAGGCCGAAAAGTTTTACAATTTGACAGAGATCTTTCTCTAAATATCATGATTTTGTATTAATACATAATTAAAACAATAAAAACTAACAAACGAACTTACAAACCTACTTAAAACTATACTAATCTAACAGGCCGCTACCAGGGCCCTGTTTGATAAAGCTACAAATTACAAGCAAAACTCTTTCTAGCAAAAAGAGTTAGAGAAAGATTTCCGCTTGTAGTTTGTAATTTGTAGCTTTATAAAATAGGGCTCAGTGGGCATCGTTCCCAAAATATTTGTGCCAAGGAGAGGCCAACATTTTGGTCACGAGTTGCTTCGACAATACGTCGTCATTAACATTGTTAAATCCTCATGCTCAGGAAATTAAAGATATTAAGAATTTTCAGGATATTTTAATATTATGGTAATACCGATCTGATGAAAAAAACAATATTCTATCTATGGTGCTGTGCTATGCTGTATTTACAAATTTTCACGCTTAATAAAACATTCTAGTACCTATCTCATTACACAATGTTTTAACCTTGGCTGTTTTACATATCGTTATTGGTAAAGTTTACGTTTGAATAAAAAGCTTAATTTTTATTTGTTGGGATGTTTTTGGCAATATACTAGCTATTACTCGATTTATCAGTGGAGAGTAACCGTGGTAAGTAACCGTCTTTGTAAACGTAGGTATTTCAAGTTGACGTAAAATAAAATTGACAAGACTTTTTGACCGTTGACGTACGTAACAAACACCGGATTCCGCCCGCACACAGTGCTGTAAACTCTCCTGGATTTCCAGGAGATTACATGTTTTTTAGTAAAGTCTCCTTCTCTACTGCTTTTTTATAAATATTCTACGTTATCTCCTGGATTTCCAAAAACAGTAAATTAGCCCTCTTAAAAATGCGTGAAATGGAATGTTTCGGTATTTTTGGTACTGATAACAGTGACAACTGACAAGTTGCATTGGAACTATTGGAAGAGTGAAGAGTGAAATCCACTATTTCCACGTTACGTCAATTTAAGATTATCGAAGGTGATTAGGTGAGTGTTCTCTGTGGTTCCTTAAATGTGTTTGGTGTGTGCTTGTTCCTGCTTCTTTAACATTAACAGCACAGATCTATGTTTTTTTTTTTTTTTTTTTTTTTAATGTTTAATTCACAAGTTAAATAAACACTAAATTTGTAATCAGAAAAGACTAGAACTTAGTACTTTTTTGACCTCCCGCTTTGTGTTTAACAGTGTAAAAGGTATTTATTTATGACCTCATTTTTTTTCTTGCTGTATCCTGGATTCTATCATTACAGTCTCCTTTTTTCTTGCAGGTTGGAGTTTACAGGCCCCGCACATCAGTCAGAGGTTAGGTTATTGTTTATGAGGATTTCGCTTCTTTGTTTTCTTCTAAACCAGTCACAGATATTAGTAAGGATCGTCGATTACAATCTGCACAAACCTCTTAAGGAACAAATCAACCATGCTGGACAAAATGTTGTACAATACCATCTTGTGCCAAACATTTTCGCCTTGCGGTAAATATTTGGTAGCCGGCAATATTTACGGACAATTAGCGTTATTTGAGTAAGTATTTATTAAACGTTTAAAGTACTTTAGCTACGATTTGTCAGCTATTTCTCCCATTAGACTAGCTATGTAATAATGAAGTAAATTGAAGTGAACTATGACAACAATACCTACTGTTTTTTTCTAGCCTCGATCGTATCCTGAATCCTATTGTCGAACTTATCACAGATGATTATAACAAGCCTAAACAAATCTACAAAATCGAGTCAGGCAAGCAAATATGCAGTTTAGCAAGTACACAGAATTTTCTCATTGTCGGAACAGTGAACGAGGTCACTGGTTGGGATTGGAAGGCAGTTGTTTCAGGAAAATGGACTAAGCCGTCGTGGACAATCAGTATTCCAATTAAATCCGCAATGGAACAGTCTGATGTTAATAGTCTATGGTTATCTGAGGATGAAGTGAAGCTGTTTGCAGGGTGTGGTGACAGTATTGTCTATGCTTTTAATTTGGAAGACCGAAGATTAGTGTCTACTTATGAAGGTCATACTGATTATGTACACAGTATTCATGGCAAGTAAGTATTGAATATCCCAGCTGGGTATTAACACATTCAGCTATGGTACGCTGTAGCCTGTAGCAGCATTATTCTGCTATGTAGCAAGAAAATGCTACGAAAACGATGCATTAGATGTGTTAACCCATTTTATCCCTTTTTGTATAAATTCCATCTTCACAATCGCAGTTGCAAGACCTTTACACTTTGAGACTGGAAATCCCTATAGGCCCTATAAGCCCACCTAGCCTCAGGTGGTCTGTGTGCGTATGCATTCCACATTCTCTATGCTGGTTCTTTTAAATAAGTCGGTATAACTTGGGTTTATAAAAGATGAAGTATGTACACAATTAATTTGATTCAGAAAACAAGACAATCGGTGAAATTACTAGCATAAAAGCATTTCATCTTAGTTCTCAGATTTGAGGTCTTAGGATTGCGGACTTGAAAATTATAGTCTTGAGAATTCAAATGTCAGATTCCACTTACCATCAGGTGGCCTGAATGCTTGTGTGCCTTCTCCTTGCAATAAAATAGTAACAAATATAGGTCCAACAGGTTTTCTATGAGACAAAATGCTTTCCAGATCACAGCAGCTAATATCAGCAAGTGAAGACGGCTTGATCATGCTTTGGGATGAGCGGACAGGCAAGCCTCACACTAAACTGGAGCCCCATGCCAACTCCAAAGTCAGCCGCCCAGATGTGGGAAAGTGGGTTGGTGCTGCAGCCCTGGGAGATGATTGGATTGTAAGAAATAATATAATACTAATAAATTTATTGAATCTGGATCGAACTTTGATGAATCAAATAAAGTCAGCTGGACTTCTTAACAAATTCACGGATGTTGGATTGTTAGGTGGCCTAATAGCGACTGCATTAAACTGTTAGTCTTAGATGAATTTATAGACACAAGATAACTCGGTTTGAGCAGTTAGAATAATGCGGTTTGATAGGCTTGGGCCATGAGAAGGTTGATGTGGGAGGACAGGCGAAGGGGCCAATGTCATTAAGCCATGTTTTTGTGGTCCTACCCATAATTTAGAAAACTTTGCAGGACTGTGTGACAGGAATCACACTGCACCTTTTTGAGAGATTTTAATGAGATGATGTCTTATGTTTACATGTTTTGGGAAACTTTAAAGCTACTTTGCAATGGGGTGCATTGTGCACAGCGAGTGTGTGTAGGGGTGCGTCGCGACTAGATACTCCTTAGTCACCTTTTGACCAGTGCGACACTGTACATTCCATTAGTGGAGTCAAGCTGACTAGTTATAACTAATTAAAACTCCTAGGTCTGTGGCGGTGGTCCACGGCTAGCCTTGTGGCACCTGCGCTCCTTGGACCCAGTCACAGTATTCGACATCCCCGACAATGGCATACATGTCTCCTTCTTCCACGATGACTGCATAGTTGCCGGAGGGGCAGCCAAGCATCTCTATCAGCTCAGCTACTCTGGGGACATCCGGGTGGAGCTCCCAGTGTCCGCAACCACGGTGTATTCTGTGGTCATGAAAACTGAGCCAAGGGTCCTTGTCATCGCTGGCTCCAGCCCTGAGATTGACTTGTGCACAACATTTAACTATAGAGACCAAGTGCTGCATTTTCGGTGAGTTATTTTCGTTTGAATTGTATCAGATAAGTTGAAACTGTATAGGATGACTGATTGATAATAAAAATGTAAAACACATCAAATATCTTTTATTAACAATAACTTAATAAATGCTATCTTATAACTAATTGATAGTCTTGAGCATTGGAATCGTTAAAAAACAATTCGAATTAGAATAAAATTTGCTGTACAAAAAGGAAATATTAATTCCTTCCGTTTGGGAATGATCAATTTTATTATTAAGATATAAGACGCAAATTCAATGCCTTACGTACTATTTAGTCCCATTTCTGAAGGATACAATCTAATGAAAATTGTTTTATCTAATAAGATACATAGGTACCAAACATGTGTAAACCAATTTAATAAAAACAATCTCGCTTAACCTAGCAAAGGTCAAATATACTAAAATTCAAATATATCCATGCCCAGCAATGGCTGCTGGTATAAAACCTTGACTACCATCTCGTTTCCTCACGTAAAACCAATCGGCATCGACATCAGTCTCTCCCCCTCCCCCTTGCACTAGAATAACCACATCACCTTCCCTTACAGACAGCGTTTTGTTCAAACCACTGCCTCTATAATCACTATTCACTACTAATAGAGTTTGTCTTTTCACTTTACTTCTTTTGTCTGTATGTATTTTGTCTATATTTGAAGACACCGATTTTGTCTTCAAGTATAAAGAGTCGAAATCTTTTTCCGCGCAGCGTTGCTTGCTCCGTGGTTTGTAGCGGGTTTCCGAACGTGTTCTAGTTCGAAGTTGCTCTTTTTCGTTGTCTGTGAGGTTGCCGCAAGGGCGCGGGTAGATGTCCGTACTGCTCTCCCAACACGGCGTCTTCTTTTGCGGAGATGTCCTGGAAATTTAAAATGTATTGTTTGATTATGGCCTTGAATGCATTTTCGAAGTGAACATACGCAATATTATCTTTATCAAACAACCTCTACGGCTCTGATTCCCTAGCGATAGTTAAAACAAACTATTTTCATATTTTCCTTCCTAGAGATAGAGACAAAGCATGACAATCACCATCCTGGGGCCAAAGCCAAGAAGCAAACGCTAATACTAACGTTTTTCTTTTCTATATCTCAAAATCTATGAGATGACATTCTCGTGCGTTACGTTAAACCACTAGGTCAACTGTCATTTCATTCCATAAAATTTTAGCGATAGAAAAGAAAATCGTTTGCATCTTTGGCTAAGGGCTTCTGGTGATTGTAATGCTCTGTTCGGAAAGAGTTATTACTCTTAGCTTGTTCAGAAGTTCTAGAAACAAGGGAAACGAAAGGTGTGTTGGAGGTCTCTAGACAAGCGGCTCGGGTCAGAGGCCGTAGCCAAGATGCGTACGCTAACTAGCGTTTCTATTCGTTTTGTTCTTAAACCAATCGCATCACTGGTAGATCACGTGGTAATAAAAGTCGTACTTTCGATAAAATACTAGGTCCCGTTAATTATCAAAGTTACGCTTTAACGACACCGCGTTAGTCGGAAACAAAACTTGTACATAACCAACACACACATAACTATGTCAGGTTTTATTTAGGTAATCGGGTATAAACTTGGCCAAACCAATAACCAAACTCACCTATTAGGTATGATCCCCAACGGAAGACACGCGCTATACATCACGTAACCCTCGTCTCCGTGCGGCGTCTGCGCATACAGCCACTGCTGGTTCTTGAACACGGCGTTCACCACCGTGCCCAGGGGCAGAGTCAGCTCCCTCTGCAGGTCCTTCTGAGTCTGGTACAAGGTCGTCGGGTAGGCGATGACCACGGGTATGTTGCCCGGGCGGTCTATCGACGCCTGAAAATATACTAATCGGTTGATTGATAAAGATAATGAATGGCGTCCGATTTTTGGGATAATTAATAATAATACTTTTATATTTAAATATTTATTTTAAAAAAACCTTGAAAAAATAAAGATATACATAATAATATGCAAATAATAATAAATATCACTGCAAAATGTAAGGTCACACAAATTGACTTAGACCCAAACTAAGCTTTAGGCTTGTACTATGGGTACTAGACAACGATAAACTTACTTATATAGAGAAATACGGTAACTCATCACTTCATCGAATTTCACTTCACCGAATGTATCATTTCATCGAATTTCATTTCATTGGACGCTATTAAAACCATAATTTTTTCAAGGTATCTTAAACATTAATTACGTAAGTTAGGTTATGTTAGATGTTTAAGATACCGCAGAAAATAGCGTTCGATAAAATGATAGACACCCGAGAAATATATACTTAACCCTTTATTTGACAAAAATATAAATAGTCGTGAATTCAAGCCTCTTTACATTTTAAACTTAATAAAAAAAAACATTAAAAAGTTGATGTCATGGTATGAATAGGTATTGTGATATACATCGCCAAATTAAGGGTTAAATACATAGAGAACATCCGAGACTCAGGAATAAATACTCGTGCTCGTCACACAAATATCTACCGTTACCGGCATTTGAACTTAGGACCCTAGCTTTGGGCAGGGTCACTACAACTAGGCTATTTATTTATTTACCTTCTGATTTTTGACAATCAGGCGGCTGGACAGATTTGGTACTGTTGCAATTCAACAGTACCGGATACTGTTACTCTGTGAGGTTTGCTGAATAATCCAATTCAGTAGGCCTAGCTAAGATGCGAACTCTGTTAACGATTCTGTTTTCTATCGACTTGAGTATCGAGTTGACATAAGTGGCGACACGATCCGTCATCAGTTTACGTCAATCGTATAGATTTTAGCTATCGATTTTCGCAAATCGTTAACTTGGCGCTATGTTATTAAGACGCATCTTGACTAGGCCCTTATTGCCTTGGCTTTGAAAAAAGTGACATTACTTAAATAGGCGCTCACAAGCCATGTTTTGTTAGTTATGTTATGTGGGTATGTATGAATGATGTATTGATGTACTTTATTCCATGTAGGATTTACTCAATTCATACCTTAAGGTTTGTTATCTACATGTGTGAAATCTTTTAGAACACTTGCGGAAATTCTCATTTCCCCAAATCTACTCGAAAAGTAGCATAAGGTAATTTTAAACCAAATCATTAAAAGCCATCATTGGACGAATATGCGACCCTACATCGGGTCATTTTTATATCAAAAGCAAGCCGCCTGGCACCGTAAATCGACTGTCGTAAACATTTTTCAACCACCACGACATATATTATCACCCTGGCAATTAACACCGTGACATTTAACCCCGCGAGGAATCGTTATTTTAAACCGCACTGATGAATGGCCCTTTCTACTCGAGATAATCGGCGCGTTGGAATATGAGGTTGTTACATAAGTTGGTATCATGCAGAGGTTTAAAAGACGGTGAGGGTTTTTACGTGTGGATAAATTTAGCTATTTGGTTAGAATTTATTGTTTATTTTCGAGCGGGGAAAGATCACTGTGCTGATAAAGAGACTTAATGAAATACTAACCCATATTCAACAGTCGGATTTTTGAAAAAAAAAAACGATTGATTGTCTTTTTACGTTTATAAAGCAACGACAACAACAGGTGAGATTATCCAAAAAAACCTTGAATGAAAATCAAAGATATTGCAATGCAAACTTGGTCATTATTTTTAATAGAATGTTATTAATCTTACATTTGTAATTATTTTATTTGTTTTAGTATTAAGAATTATTATTTATTACTGTATTACCTAAGTATACTCGTAATTGTATTTTATAATTGAAATAATGACCTGTTGCTGGAGTTTATTGCGGAGTATCTTCTCCGCAATGTTTGTCTTGTCCGTAGCGCTAGTAGATTCACTGCATATTACCGACGTGTAAAAGAGCCCTCGTGTGGCCAATATACCTACTGAATAAGAATTTTGAAGTCTTTAAATTAGATTATTAAAAAATGTACCTACTTAAATTAAAGTTGAGTTTTATTTTTGTTAGTGTTATAATTAAATGCATAAAATCTACGCTATATTTTTTAATTACGAGTGACTAACACTTTATTAAATACTTTGTATACTTCTTATAAAAGTAGAATGATATTTTGTTTGATCCAATAATAACGCTACAAGGGTCATAAAAAACCACCATATGAGGTTAAGTGCTCAAGGTTAAAAACACATCTAAAACTCTTTAAATCAAGTACACCAAAATCAAAGGGCGTGCGTTTTACATCTGATGTGCTCGGCTTAAAATTGTGGAGAAATAAACTGTTCCAGACTCTTCATTAACCGCTCGGAATTCTTGTAAATGACGTGCAATTTATGCCTTGTCCAATTTTGCGCCAATTTGGCGTACAATGTCCAGCGGAGTTAATCTTCGCCCGGGCAGAGTAAGGCACAAAAAGCTATATCTACTTATACCGCTGACTAAAGCAAAATGGCAGTATGCGCATATGGACTTCATATTCTCATACTACCTTTTTATTTACAATTCGACCTACAAATCCGTTGTACTGTAGAGGCTACAGAATAAGGTGCGTTTTCTTGTTCTTGAACGTTTAGTTTTCTTTGCCGTGTATGATAATATAATAACGTAGATTTGAGTAATGATCGAGATTGGCCACAGTTTAAATTCCTCGGTAAAGATCGGATCGGCCAATATTGTCGAAGTCGGAGCATGATGAATGATGTTTTTCTGATTGAAATTGTTCTTTTTATTAAAAGTTCGTTTGATTATGTTCATTTGTTCGAATCGTTTCGCGAGGCACGAAACATCGACCATTATAAACGTTTTCTTATGGGTTTGGTTTGTAATATTATAAATTTCATAACGCAACTGTGTATGTATGTAGAATGAAAATTTATTGCTGTACAAATCTTTATTTGTAGCCTTTTAAGAAACAATACTCGTAATCATATATATGTATAGGTTTTGACATAACATTTTATTCTTATACCAAGAAATATAAAAGTACGTTATCATACAAATAATTTACAACCTATCAAAAAGGATCTGAGTTTGACGCCTATATCTATCCGTCTGTCTGTCTGTGTGTGGAAACGTAGCTCTTAAATTGATGGACCAATTTCAATGCAGTATTTTTGATACGGTGATGGAACCAGTTAAATGGACACTTGATAGGGTTATTCATATGGTTCGCAGCAATTAATTTATGTCCATTTACTAAAGAGTTCAGTGTCCATTATTGGTACCTGTCACCTTAAAGTGTCCAACATAGTTCAATCGAGATATTGCATGCCCGAAAAACCAGTATTTTAAGTCACCAGATTTTCAAAATAACGCAGTCCCGAAATTGAACATTCAACTTTTAAATTCCAGATCATTTTCTACGCTAACATTATAAAGAGGAAAGATTTGCATTTGTGTATGTTTGTAAAGAATAAACTCAAAAACATTTGGAGCAATTTAAAAAATTATTTCGCATTTAGAATGCTATATTATTTTATTACAGAGTAACATTGGTTATGTTTATTTATTCTACTAGGATGTAGGAATCTGATAAAGAGAGTATACGGGTCATATACACTCTCAAAAACAAAAGTTGTCTTTCCTGTGGTCAATAATTAAAAGCTTGTGTGCATATAAGTGTTGTTTTTATATTATAGATCTAAAGCAGCCCTGACGCCGTTTATGCGGGAATAGGCTTAGCCAGAAAATTAGGCCTTTAAAACGTTAACTTCCGGCGTGACCACAGGAAAGACGCTAACCTAAATCTCTGTATGACCCATTCTGGTTTTGTCAAATTCATCATGAGCGGTGCTAACAAGCACAAAGTTGGACAGATAAACTTACCTCACTCAGGAAGCTGTCCAAATCCCTGATGTCGTATCCAAATCGCTCTTGATTCCTCTTTTTCCTTCTATGCTTGTGTTTATGCTTCCTCTTCACGTACTCCTCAGCGACACTGGTCTCATCTGACAACGTGTCCTGACTCACAAACTCTTCACAGGCACTCCTGAACCTCAAGTTATGGTAGTACTCATTCCGCCCAACTACCCTAGTCTCTTTCACCTTGGTCTTCCTGAACCGGTCTTCAAATTGTCTCTGGTATCTGTGCACCTCCTTTCCGAACCTCTCCCCATTCTGTGGCGGTTTGTTCTCCAGATTTTCTTTCAACACCCATGTGAGGGATATCTTGGATTTGTGCCGTGGCAGCGGTGTGGAGTGCCACAGACCCATGTCTTGGATTTCAGCGTATTCCACGTCCGACCCACTGTCATCAGTTTTGGTGATCTTGCAGTTGGCTAGGAGATCCAGGACTTCGCATGGTGGGAGGTTCTGTAATGTAAAAGTGGTTTTTATGTTGTTTAATGGCTTATCGTTGTATGCTGCTTAACTACGCATGATATTTAATTTTTTTATTCATTGTTTTATATAATGCAAGGTTAAGTTCTACCAATGTCATAAGCAAAATTTTGAAAATGACTGACTGTTGAGTTTCTTGCGGCGTTTTTTTCAGCAGTGGTCTCCTCTTAGGAAGCGCTGCTAGAATTTTGACTTATAAAAATGCTTGTGCGGCCTACTTACTGAATAAACAAATTTTATCTCTTAAATACTTTTTTTGTCTTTTCTCTGTTGCCGGACGGTCGTATCTGTTTTTTATGCAAAAACGTATTGTTGACGGTAATTGCTTTACGTGATCGTCCGAATTGAATAGATTTCCGTGAAAATACAGAATTAGTTACTGAAATAGTAAAAAAAAGCGATGAGTTCGCAGGCCGAACGAGCGAAGGGAGCGTGCCGCGCCGCGCCCGGCGAGTGCCATCTTGAATTAGTGTACGGTCAGCAGAACAGACGCTCTTATATCGCTACATCTTTTGTTCTACGACTTAGAAAATAACTTAATTTACAGTAAGTTATAGGTGATCAAACTTTCAAACTTTACTAGTAAAATCAGTGAATTAATTTATTTTGTATGAAAAATAAAAAATAAAAATTACCTCATTTTTTAAAGTCGTAGAACAAAAGGAGTTCCATTTGAGGAGTAGAATCGATACCTACATTTAAAGCCCTCATGCCGGTAACACACTGTATACTCCAATTTGAGAAATATCGAATTATCTAACTATTACCGAAATTGGATTAAGCATAAACACCGTAACACCCAATTTCCACCATCAGCCGCAAGACATAAGCACCGTAACAGCAATTACAGTGTCCAAATTTGGCAAAATAGTTAAATTATTGCTACCAACACTAGCGCATAAGCACCGTATCAGCCACTTACGGCGGTTATGATTTGAGACAGTCGATAATTTTTAAGACCAATAGAACTCATAAGCCCCGTAACAGCCACAATTAATACTAATTGCGAGGGTCGATAATTTTTGAAAGCAAAAAATATGTAGTAGGATTTTATTCCCTTCTCGTTCCAAAATATAACAGAAATTCAAGGAAAAGTAATTTAAGGGTAAAAAACGGTTTGTCTCGATTTCCGACAAAGCTACAAGTCTTATGGAAAAAATGCATAGTTTTAGGTAATAAAATGATCTTCAACTTTTGTATTTACAGTTTTTTCACATAACCTCAAAATGTATGTGAAAAATTCAAATAACCAAGTTTGTCGTTTTTTATTTTTTCTTTTACAAAATAAGGTTTTCACGAAATTTTGGTAAAAACTTTCCTTTTTATGTCCCAAACACACTGTATTTTTTTGATTTAAAATATTAATTATTATCAACTTATTTTGACTTAATATCGAAAAAGCACCCTTGTTTTCAATCAAAAATTCTTACGTCAAAATATCTCCTATACCTACCATTTTCAAAGGCTTCAGCCCTGGTCTATAAGTTTTACTACCCAGTTAGCGTCAAAAACGTCAAATCAGTCATAAAATCCCATTTTTACGGATGTAACACGGTTGCAGGTTTGACACTACCTGCAGCTAATACGGCGGTTATGTTAAGGAATGTGATATAAATACTCTTAACCATAGGCAGTGGTTAAGAGTAACGTAAATACTCTAAGCCATAAATAAACGCCCTCTCGAGTTAAATTAATATAAATTGTAATAATAATGCAAAATATAAGTTCAGGCTCTTTTTATTAATATACCGGGTGTGGCCTGTAATAGGAGCAATAAATTGAGGGATCGTTTCTACTCTATAAACGTAGCAACATTTGTTCTACAACTTTAAAAATTATGTAATTTAATATTTGGGATTTTTTCGAACAAACTTAATAGCATTTTCAATGTACTCCATCCAATAGTCTAGTTGACATCTACTGTCAGCCTACAAACTTCGTAGTTTCCGCAATACATTGCTTGCTTGGAAAATCTAAATTCATTAATATTTGGTTAACATGAAGTTATTTTCAAAAGTTGTATGTAGAATAAATGTTGTTATATACGGTTGTGGTTTGGAAACGATCCCTCAATTTATTGCTCCTATTACAGGCCACGGTACAATCATCAGATTTTGAATATCTTCAAAACATAGCCGTGAAATAAATAAATATATATATAAAAAATAACTTTGAACGCGTTTTTCTCTACGTTTTGGTTTTGTCCGTTACGGTTGTTATGGTTACCTACTTATGATTTGAGCGGCATAATTATATGTTTAAATTCCGGAACTGCAAATCGATTAAACACTAGAAAGAAAAGAGTTTGCTACACTTTTATTTTATTTAAGTATTGACTGCTGATGATGTAAATACCTGATTATCATCGATGACCCGTGGTATCTCCTCAACATGAACATCCTCATTTTCCCGATAGGGCGGCGGCAATTCTTTAAACAAGACCTCTGAAATTATACATTAACAACACTTAAAACTTCTCAAAATGTCCAACTACTGTAGAAACTACATCACTATCTCTTAACAATTTATCAAAATTACTTCTCAATTAACTCATCAACCCTGCGCGTACGCAATCGCGAGACAATGCGCAATCTGTGCACCCGCTGCCGAGCGCGGGCGCGTCTCCTCCCACTGAGGTCGCGCGCAACACTGTACTCTTTAGATCCCTTACCTTAGAGACTGAATGTAGGTACAATATCGCGCCACGCGAATCAATGGCATTCAATGGGCTTTTTAAGGCTTCAGTACTGGCCAAATCCCTGTGAGCCTTAGGGCGTCTACAGCATACGGCATACAGCCAGGGGTTAGATTTTTAAATCTCACTGATAGTAAATGAGTAATATAGTAGTGTTTACGAGTGCCCCACTTGTGGATTTGATATCATAAAGGCATTAAGATATCGTTATGGCGGCCAAGTTAAAATAAATAAATATCACAGGACAATGTCACACAAATTAACCTCGTTCCAAACTAAACTAGGTTTGTACTATGGGTACTAGACAACGATAAACTTACTTATATAGAGAAATATATAATTAAATACATAGAAAACATCCATACAAATACTCGTGCTCATCACACAAATATCTGCCCTTACCGGGATTATTGAATCCGGGAAGGCAGGGTCATTACCAATAATTAGGCCAGCAGCGTGTCAAAAACAATACCAAAACACGTTAAAGGCATATCGTTTTAACCCAGTAGATTAGAGGTCCAGGGGGCCTAACATGGTCGTGTTTGTCGATGTGGGTATACGTGGCTAACAAACATAGGTATCTGTTACTTTCTGACCAGTTAGTGCGAGAGTGGCGGAAGCGTTATCCACGTTTATCCACATCGATAAACACGACCATGTTAGGCCTCCTGGTATTAAATCAATGTAACCCATACGCGTTAGTATCGCTTTAGTGCTCAGCTAAGGCTCAAGGATTCAGGTTCCGATCTGCAAGGAATCGTTTTCACCCCCAACAACAGTGGCAAAAAATACATACTTTATTTAAACCGTCTAAGATCTAAAATGCTCCTGATAGAAAATAACACAGCAATTTTTGCACGAGCTGTGACGAAAAACAAAAAGAAGTTTTATGATTTCGGCATGATTGAATCAACGTTTTCACCCACACGACTTGCGTTACGGTCCACACCAATTTATACTTAAACTGAGCTAGCTACAGCTATTTGAATCAGTTTATAAAAGGAATCTTACTGTATAATAAAATAATTTCAATAAACTCGTTTTCTAACAATACAGGATCGCTTGTCTTTTGCGTTACCAGACAATCGGGTGGGTCGAAAAGTTGGTTTACCCATGTATGTTTGATTCTGGTTTAAGAGTATCCTGTATGTTCAATAAACACAATATTTCCTAAGATAAAACATAGAATTTTGAATGTTTACATAAGTATAATCGAGTGATTCTGTGTGTTGACTTAAATTCGAAGTATTAGACCGATGTCGAATCGATTCTGTTTGTAGGTGTACTAGAAAACGTGTTCATAGGGTTTTTTAAACTTCTCTACCTCTGTAAATTTGCGCTCGCCATATCCATTTAAATCCTTTTTAACAGACTTCAAAAAAAGGGGGTTGTCAGTTTGACCTCTATGTATGTATGTTAGTCCGCGATTATCTCGCGTTTGGCTGAACCGATTTTTAATGCGGTTTTCACTGACTTAAAAAAAGGAGTTTCTCAGTTTGATCCGTATTTTTGTCTTTTTCCTGATCTATTCATAATATTCTGCTGTGTAGTCACATAACAGCATATTATGATCACTAAAAGGTATGAAATAAAATACTTACTTAAATGTTATAAAAACAAAAAACCGCCTTCAAAAACGCAAGAAATACCTTCTTTTAAAAAATTCAAATGGTCTGTCATTCCAACTGAAGTCGGCGTCCCACAATATTTTGAACCAAAAGCCGACTTCAGTTGGACGTCATCCATTTAAATCCATTTTGCAACATAACGTTGGATACCCAACACCACCCAAAACCTTCGAAACCAGTTTATTTTATTCATAACTTAATTCCTGAATATTACGTGGTCAATATTGCATTACAACATGTCAAATATCGAGTCATCAGACAGCTTGAACTGGTTCAAAATGACATGCAAGATTTTTCGTACAATGTTGCACGAAGAAAGGTATGCGCTCGAAACAGTTCATGAAAATAACGAGAACGGTAAAAAACAAAATAAAATGCATTCGAAATAGTTATTTGTGCAGCAAGAGAGCAAAGTTGTTTTTTGCTGCGAGTGTTGATTTAAAAGACACGAGATGCAAATAACTTTGGTCTTGTGTTGCACATACAATTTTTCACCTTAGCAGCGAGAAGATATAACCTTTGTCTACACACATATCATAAACCCTCTATGATGCGTTTTGAAACAGCAAATTACTTACGACTAGTATAAAGATAAACTGTTTTGTTAGAACCAATTTCTTATTTGTGATAATGTTTTTATTGCTTAATAATAACATCAAATTCGACATCATTATTACATTCAAACTTCGAACATCTTTGAAAAACAAAGCAATTTTACTTCTCGATTCTAATATCACTCGAGACGACATTTTCGAAAAGAAATGTCAATTGCATATCGCTTGTTACTTGATATCGAACGATGTGATAGAGAAGGCCGACTTTAGATTGTCTCAGAATTAAAAAAAAAACTACGGGTGCCGCCATTTTTTAACTTCTATTAGTCTTGTCGAAAAAAATAGTTTAGGTTGTTTTGTTTTTTATAATAATATGTATATGTATGTAGAGAAAGCAGTGTATGTAACTGTACATAATTAGGCATTAAAACACTCCTGTGATGTTATTATGTAACAGTCACATAACCCTCCTTTTTGAGGTGCTGAGGTGAAAAGATAAATTGTCACTTTATCTAACCGAGTCACCAACTTATCTTGTACTCATATCTTTAGGGATACCTACACTTCGACCCTCCAGGATATTTTGTGCACTCCTTCTTACACACTCAACTGTTTGAATGTTCAGGAGGACTAGCTCAAGCGTTTTTTTTTTTTTATTATTTATTTAGGAAACAAACAGTCACGTACAAAAGTAATATCATAAACTTATTATAACTAACAGACCTATAGTTCCATTTACTCAAATAAAATACATTAATTATAAAATGAAACAGGGTAGGTGTTGCGAATAATTTTGCTACTCATTCGCGCGGTAAGTAAGTACACTCGTAATTATATAAACAAAATAGAAAAATAAAGTAATCTTTCGTAGAACATAAAGTTACAGAAAATTTAAGTAAATTAGTAAAAACAAGAAAAAACAAAGACATCAGGAGAAGAGCAAACTCCTAAGAGCACTGCTGTATTTACCAATTGATAAAGAGAATATATCTAAATCTATGAAATTTATATTGTAATCATGACAGGCTCGCCTAAAGAAAGTACATATTTAATGCAAAATTTGAGCGCCAAAAACTTATATGGAAAGTTAAGGGGTGACGTACGGGGATGCAGCGGGGTATTTTAAGGGATACATTTCCAAGAAGAACGGGAGAATTAATATAATTATTTATTAGCTTAAAAAGAAATACTTGGTCTAAATATACACGGCGTTTTGCTATGACGTTTATTGCTATTAATGTTACTGATTAAACCTTGACGGAAATTTAGCGACTTTAATAATCTATTTTGTACTTTTTCAATGCGCTTTTTATGAATAGTGTTCCGCGACTTGTTTGTCGCTTGGATCTCCCTTTCTATCTAGTCTGTAACGATAAAGACGCACTGAGCGACAAGCGAGAAAATACCACTTGTGCTAAGCGTACAGGTTCACACACGATGTTTTGCTTTCGCGAAACTCATTGGTACATGGTTACCACTGGGGTTCGAACTTCGGTACCTAGACCACGAGTCGGCACCCTAAGCCACTAGGCCACACGTTCTTTATCCAACTACCACTGAGACAGACAATTTTTATTTTACAATAATTATGCATGACAATCAACGGCCCTATAATTTGAGCATAAGTAGCCCAGATTATAATCAGAATTCCTCTCAAAATTTCAGAGGTAGGGAACCTTAAAAATCTCAGGAGATTCTCACGATGCCGCGCATGCGCTATCCGGCCGCGGGCCACGATTTGCAGTCGCCGACAACCTTCGGTCTGCCCCCATTAATTCATTTCTCATTATGCTCACTACTTTAGTTTATTATTGCGGCCTTTTGTTTATAATACGCTATTACTATTGATATTTAAGAGGACTGTGAAGCAAAAAAATCCATACAAAATGCGATAACGTTTTCTCCCCTTAAACGTAGTCCGATTTTTACGATTTTTAAATATGATGTAGATATTATAAAAAAGTAGGTCTGTACGGTTTCCTTTTCCAGAAATGTTTTATTGAAAAAAAAGCGGAAACGAACAGACCTATTGTGTCATAATATCTACAGCATATTCAAAAATCGTGGAAATCGGATTAGATTTAGGGGATGAGAAACGTTATCGCCCGGAGCTAAATTTGTATGGATTATTTTGTCAGCTACGCGATTTTAGCATCGCTTCACCATCCTCAAGGAACAGTGATTAATGATTATGCTGGGATAGTAACTATTTAAAAGATAAAAACCACAGCTACGTTGGTATTCTTTGCTATTTCTTACTTTGATATAAAAACAGATATAATGGCAATCCCTTCTTTAAGATCTGATATCTCTTAAAGTTTAGCAGATTTTTGAAACGTTGCTAAGACTAGCTTTTGTTTATTGGTCTATCCTCCTGTATTGTCCTTGCTTATCTACTTGTGTTAACTGGAAGAGATCGCATATGGGATAACTTCGCCTATGTATAACGATTCTCACCCTCTAAATCAAATCCGATTTCTTTATGTTTCTTTTCCAGAAATATTTTGTCATAAATGTCATAATATCTACTGTGTCAAAAACTTGTAAAAATGGGACTAGGTTTAAGGGCAGAAAAACGTTATCGCATTTGTACGAAAAATTTAAGCTTCACAATCCTCATCCTCTAAAGGCCCACCATACTACAATCCGGTAGATTTTTGTGAGTAGGAATTTGAATCTACCAGCAAAGAAATAAAGTTCAATTACCTTTGCACTTAATGACATTTTCAATTTTGAAACAAATGTAAATTAACTTTATGAGACTTGGAATAAAGTTTAAATTGAATTGCCAGGATTATGTACTTTCTATAGCACATTGGGTCTTACGAGGTTAGACTAAACACCCCTTGGATGCCATCGCTCCATATCCTTGATGATGATGATGATGACGTGGGGACGCCCGGCCGGAGCAGGCGGGCGGTCGATCAGTCTCCCGGTCATCCCGCCAATATCTATACTCACATACATATAAAAAGTAAACCCAACCGCCAGCTTTGGAAATAGAGTTGCAAAGACGGCACTTGAATCCGAAGTCCCTAATCAAGAGATCACCGGCGTTCGCGCAATTTCCTTATCACCGTTTAGCCATTCTAGATCTGATAGATCATGTGAAATGGTCGGAAGTGAGGAGTCACGACTGAGTAATTGCGACGTGTTAATGCAGTGCTAAGACTTGAACAATAGCTCTAAACAGTTCAAACGGACACTTTTAACACTCTCACGTTTTAGTTAGTGCTCGCACCTGTGTTTGTTTTTCGTTAGCTTGTTATTGGCTTCACGAGATGCACCGCTTTAAATAGGATCAAAGATGTATGTTGTAAAATGTTTGCTTTACATGCTCTTAAGTTATAAGCGCAAAATCAACTATTATTTTATCTAAACACCAGTCAACGAACGTAGAATGTTAATTTCAACGAAACACATTTCTCGCCACATGAGTTTTTTTCTGGTGATCACAAATCTACGTAATGAATGTTTTAAGATATTTGAAAATGTCATAGTTTCAGCAGAAAACAGGGTACGATGGAACGAAATTCGATAAAATTATGCGTTATTCCATATGGGAGACACAAACTTATTACTGACACAGTTATTTCAAGAGCGAAGGATTTGAGTCCCGGAAGCGTGAAGGCCTATAACCAAAACAGGTAAAACATAGAAAACTTAATAGGTGAAAATTACAGTAGAGACGTTCGTTATTTCAACTTAGTCTAACTACCTCTTGTTAGTAAGATATTACCGGAATTAGAAGCCGTTTCATGAAACGCTATGCGCATTGCGCAGTTACTAATTTTTTCAAGTCTGTTGTAAGCCAAATTAGAAATGCAACTTTAAAGCGAAACTAACCGTAATTGAGAGCGATCTTACCACAGAATAAGTACTTGAGACACATTTATTTTTGCCACAGTAGCAAAAATGACCATAAACGCGTGTTGACCTGTGGTCAAAATTATCACGTTTTCACAAACTGCTTCCGACACTTGCGCGTTTGAAAATAAAAATGTAATGCCTCCCGCAAATTCAACGATTAGGCGTTTTTACATTCTCGAAATTGGAAAGTGAGACGTGCCTCGTCAGTGACGCTGTTACTTTTTACTTTACTTTATACTAGAGGACGCCCGCGACTAGGAACGCGTCGAATTAGTTTCCCGATATTCCCTCCATTTTAACCCCTTAGGGGATGATGGTCCAAATGTCCCCACTTAGTTCACCCCTTGAATATCCAACGAATATTCCCTCCAAATTTCAAGTCTCTAAATGAAGCGGTTTCGGCTGTGCATTGTTTGTCATTGAGTCACTCAGTCACGGTGCCGTTTATAATTTAGGATATATGTACAATAAATTAATATAATTTCAGAAGACATGTAGCTAGAATGCCTTACGGCTAGGTACTTTGCGTCCCGAAAAATTTGCTATTTTTAAGATGAAGGAATTTGCGTTATAACGATATCGTGTTCCACGTGTTTTAGAATCGTTTATGTCACAGTCGCCATTATTGTAAATGACATAAGAGTTATGAAAACGTTGACAATATGGAAACACGTCAAATACGATATCATTATTACCGTGTAGAATCCCAGCCTAGTTTCAGTAAATAAAAAATATTACACACATAGTAGGACACGCGAAAACATAACCATCCTGAGGGTCGAGTAAAAATTCATGACTAATAAAAAAGTAAATTTATCAATCTAAATAAATAACCTCGTTATTTAGGTTACTGGTTAAATATGCTTCATAGCGTGTATTAGGAGTAAAATAAGGAAAAAAATTATTAATAAAACCTGCGGTATGGGGTCAGGCATGGGCATTAGGGCGCACCATAGGTACCTACCCAATCTTCAACGCTTCCACCGATGACAATCATGGCTTCGCACGCACAATCCCATCGAATCCGACATATTTCTATATTTTTTGTGCTCGTATAGTATCATGACTTATGAGGCGTGAAAATGGAAGACAATACGTTTACCAACGCACGACCATATCGCTATGAGGGGAATGTGACCAATCCACAATGGGACAACTACCCTGGTAATTCAAAAAGTCCCATCTACTTCCGAACTCCTATAGTAAGCGCAACCTTACGGGTCACATGGGAAGGTTTAATTTAGGTCAGCTTTTAATTTGTTGATCCGCCATTTTGAAATTGGGAGGGGATAGGGGAGGAATGCCGCGTGCGCACGATCGCCGAAACGTGCGTGCGCGCACCGTGACACCTTCGAACCCTCTCGTCAAAGGATTTTATAGTGTCCTTATCTGTAACTAAGGAAGGTTGGGATTGCTTTAACAGTTCAATTGCTATTCTGCAGGAAACACAATGTATAATTAACGCGTTGAGATGCATTATTGTATTGTAAGTGATTTTTGATTTGAGGTTATTGAAATATTTGTATTATATTCTACAAATACCGGCACTTAATAAACTAATAACGGCTATTATACATTAAAGTAGTATGTTGTTTTTGGGAACACCTTAATATTCCGAAGAGACAATTCCGAATTTGTCCGAATTTTAATTTTTCCTGATGCTATGATACGTTACGTTGGAAATATTTAAAATAAAATGCATAATTTAGTTCCTATAAGTAGGTTAGGTTAAGTTTGATTTATGGGTACATACATACATAACATCACGCCTTTATTCCCAGAGTTGGGTAGGCAGAGCTACAGAAATACCAACAACTCTAAAAAGACTTGTTGATAATTCTGTAACCACATTTTGCACAATCAGGCCAAGAAGTTTACTAGTGTATTAGTGACAGGTTGCAAGCCCATCGCCTAACAGAGCCCTTATTCCCTTAGTCGCCTCTTATGACATCCACGGGAAGACATGGTGTGGCACTATTCTAACCCGGCAACCACACAGGGCCATGATTTATAAGTGAAATCAAAAAATAAAGTCTTGTATAAAAAAAATGCATTGGTAATGATGTAGTGTAGCCTTTTTTTATTTATCCTATTTAATATATGTATAAGTTTATACGTGTCGTATTTATTTCAGGGGTAATTGTACAAAATATTCTACAAGATCAAAGGTTTTCCGTAAGGACCCCACCAAATAAGATATGTAATTAAATGCCATTTTTATCTTGATCTTTTGTCTCTTAAACTGTTGTACGGCTAGCCATCAGCTGTTATATTTATCTCTCAAACGCTCAAACGTTAACTGGAAGAGCGATCCCTTAAAGGGACAAGTTCGCCTTTGTACATACCTTGTGTGTTTCTGTTTCGTTTTTACTTTGTTATTTTCTGTTTGTTCAATAAGAGCTTACATACATACATACATACAAACATACAAACATGCCATCGTCCATCATGTTTTCTATAACTATTTTGTCATCGTAATTATTTGTCTAAAAAGATTAACTATTCTACGTTTCAAAAAGAAGATCATTATATTTAGAAAATTAAATACTATAATTACACACGCGAGAGCAGTTAAAGATTCGAGAAACCAAATTAACTCAAATACATAAAACATAGGCAGTTATCGACCGATTCAAATGATTTTATTAAATGTGCACACAAATTATGTTAAAGTTCATAATTACTACGTAAAACACTTAAGTAAACCCCGTTTTCCATGTAGTTAAAACACATGTGAAATGTATACGTAGACCGTGTGACATTCCATATTTGAATTTGACGTAAATTCCATATTAGTTTTTTATACAGGGTGACATTAAAGACGTGATCAGAAACCAGTTTTTCAGACTCGGTAATTGATGGCCATTTCCAAGCAATATTAGTTACAAGAAACAAAAGCAACTTATTTTTTGTTTATTTTCCCCTTTATTAAATCACCGAGTTAGTAATTCATGGTTACCCTATTTTTAGAATCATACCCTCTTTGGATCCTATTGGACACTTCAGTTCCAGTGACAAATCAAGTCTTCTTCTTCTTCTTTTTAGGGTTCCGTAGCCAAATGGCAAAAAACGGAACCCTTATAGATTCGTCATGTCTGTCCGTCTGTCCGTCCGTATGTCACAGCCACTTTATTCCGTAACTATAAGAGCTATACTGTGGAAACTTGGTAAGTAGATGTATTCGGTGAACCGCATTAAGATTTTCATACAAAAATAGAAAAAAAACAATAAATTTTTGGGGTTCCCCATACTTAGAACTGAAACTCAAAATTTTTTTTTTCATCAAACTCATACGTGTGGGGTATCTATGGATAGGTATTCAAAAATGATATTGAGGTTTCTATTATAATTTTTTTCTAAACTGAATAGTTTGCGCGAGAGACGCTTCCAAAGTGGAAAAATGTGTGTCCCCCCCCCCGTAACTTCTAAAATAAGGGAATGATAAATGTAAAAATAATATATGATGTACATTACCATGCAAACTTCCACCGAAAATTGGTTTGAACGAGATCTAGTAAGTAGTTTTTTTTTAATACGTCATAAAAACATTGATCAAAGCTACAACGAACTTTTATATTATGTTACTTGCTGCTACGGAACCCTTCATGGGCGAGTCCGACTCGCACTTGGCCGCTTTTTTTAATTAATGGCGGTCCACACAGTGATTTCGCCAATGTCAAGTGAATAGAGTAAGTGAACAGAATAAACCAAAGTAAAAGCCGGGCATTTTTCAATCGGCCATTTTCCCTCCCCGAAGGTTACCGGAATCCTCAATCATTGTCAATTATTTGTTTTGTCGTTTCTCTTTCTGTCAAGTAGGATGACCACACTGTTTACAATAAATTATTTAATTTAGATCATTGCGTGATTAAGTCTGAATACAACATCTATACACCTACATACCTATATTATTAGGATCTCATTTTAATGTTTAATTAAGTAATATCACTTTTAATCACGTCGTCGACGTCACCTTGTAGAACAACATGCAAGCTTGACTTATTTTTTTTACACCAGCATTAAAAACGCGAGGTTTTACCGATTTCGCCTCTCGAACATCAATTAGTTTAAACTTATTATTAAGAAGATCATTATCGAATAGCTATTATGTGGGTCCACCTACTATTGGATAGCCACGCCTATAATAATTGGAATTTATACACAGCATTAGGATTTTTGTGGGAAGATCTACTCTTATATCGTCATTTGGAAATGTTATAGCTGTTTTAATAAAAGTATAAGAATGTAACGATGTAATTCGGCATAAGTCTGCTAAAGTAATGGTCACTTTCATTGAATTACGATCAAAACCATGAGCAAATATTAATTCTACAGAAAAGTACCAATTACTTTGTTTTTTTTAAACCACGTAAACTCCGATTAATTTGTATAAAACGTGCATAATAAATTGCATTTATACTAAGTATACCTATTCTACCAATCTAGCTACAACAACCACAATCAAAAGGAGGCTTATTATGGGCGTGTTTATCGCGTGACTAAGCGTGGATAAAACATCATGTCACCTTCTGACAAGTGCAGTGCGAGAGTGACGACTGCTTTATCCACCACGATAAACGCGACCATAATACGGGCCCAGGAGTAATTAATGGTTAGTAATTTAGAATCGTGTATTTACGGGTAGTTAAAACCAAAAGGGAAGATTCCAACAGGAAAACACTTCTACAGACTTTTAACAACATTCAATTCTTCTTGGTGACACCTAAATGCTTTTGACAGGTTATCGTATATACCGGGTGTGGCCTGTAATAGGAGCAATAAATTGAGGGATTGTTTCTACTCTATAAACGTAGCAACATTTGTTCTACAACTTAAAAAAAATATGTAATTTAATATTTGGGATTTTTTCGAACAAACTTAATATCATTTTGAATGTACTCCATCCAATAGTCTAGTTGACATCAGCTGTGCCCACAAACTTCGTAGTTTTCGCAATACATTGCTTGCTTGGAAAATCTAAATTCATGAATATTTGGTATAAACAATAAGTTATTTTCAAAAGTTGTAGAATAAATGTTGTTACGTTTGTGGTGTGGAAACGATCCCTCAATTTATTGCTCCTATTACAGGCCACACCCGGTATGGGGAACATGCTTGAAAAACAGAATTGGGTTTCATTGATACGATTTAGGAGAAAACGTACAAAAAAGCATATACTTATAACGCAAACTACTACATTTTGACCTGTTTATTAAGATTTTATTTTACCGTGTGGTTGCCGGGTTAGAATAGTGCCACTCCATGTCTTGCCGTGGATGTCGTAAGAGGCGACTAAGGGAATAAGGGCTTGTAGTATTGTTAGGCGATGGGCTTGCAACCTGTCACTAATACACTAGTAAAAACCATTTTGTCGCTACGATTATTATTGTGCCTAGGTTAGTGTAAATTTGGCGACAAATTCATTATCAATATTATCATATCAGTCAAATCACTTAGAAATTGGGACTTTGAGAAAGTGAAGCTTACCAGTACTATACCATGTTCAGTTTGCTGCCTGGAATTAATCAGGGCTGGGATTCTACACGGTAATAATGATATCGTCTTTGTCGTGTTTCCGTATTGTCAACGTTTTGATAACTCTTATGTCATTTACAATAATGGCGACTGTGACATTAACGATTTTAAAACACGTCAAACGCGATATCGTTATAAAGTTTTAGAATAGAGGCCCAGGATCGCCGTTAGCAAAACAATATGCAATCAGATTGATTTCCCTTCAATTTTAGGCGGGAGTAATTAAAACTAATTTAACAAGTAACAAAAAAGAACTTTGAATCAAAACTTGTTAAATTTTAAAACTTCTTTTAAGGTTTAGATTGTTTTTTATTTACCTAATATTTAAATTCAAAGTAATTTCTGAAATAAATCCGAACTTTTTCAAGTCTGTACTTATATCTTAAACATGGAATTACAACTGTGAAGTCATTCCTGTTGTCGATTTTGTATCGAGTGTTTTTGCAGAGGGTCTGAACTATGAATTTTTAAAGCTTCATATCTTATGAAAAAATAACACGATAATTTATATCGCGTATACAGTTATCCTTCTCTTTCATATGCATATTCACTATTGTTTCTACTCGTAACTCGGCCGCCATTACTATCAAAAAAGCTATCATAACTTCGACAAATACTTCTATAACATGTCAAAATCAAATAGTTTTCACCAAGTAGAATGTCTTAAAACAACTTGAACTTTACAATAGCTCTGAATATTAACAACTAAAAGCACCTTTACCGACCTACAAGTCCGCTGCAGAGAATTAAGGGTAGTTCGGACAACCGATAATTGCGTGAGAAACTGCGCCCGCGCCGCGCCGACAGCAAAAAAATAACTCATTCGTTTGAATGAAATTAATATTTATTAATTCCTGACGCAAAAGTGTCTGTCTATGGCATCGTAGCTCCCAAACGGAGTGACCGATTTGGACGCAGTTTGCTTAATAACCTACTTCAAACGAAGCTGAAGGTTCTCAATTCGTCGGGTTTTTTTACGTTTGTTCCCCGATTGCACAAAGACCGCTGACCGATTTGTAATTATTTTTTTGTCGAAATCGAGGGAGCTCCTGAAATATTATAGGATTTAATATACGTGGACGACAACAGTATTATTATGATCACTAAAAGGTATACAATAAAATAAATATAAAAAAAAACCGTCTTCCAAAAGCAAGACATAACTTCTTTTAAAATGATAGGTCAGTCCAACTGAAGTCGGCGTCCCAAAATATTTTTATCCAAAAGCCGAATTCCATTGGACATGATTCATTGGATATCATTTTATAAGTTTTTTCTTGCTTTTTGAAGACTGTTTTTATGGCTGTTCGTTTGTCTCGCTAAAACTCGAGAACGGCTGGGCCGATTTGGCTGATTTTGGTTTTTAAATGTTTGTCATAGTCCAGGCAAGGTTTAAAGGCAGCGAAAATAATTGAAAAATCCACCGGAAAAGTCAGAAATTTGCAGCGGGGCAAAAACGCTGGCGGGCCGCTAGTTAGAAATAAATCTTAACTGATGTGATTCTTAGATAGGTTTAATGAACGTCTGTTGGGCCGTTTTAGAATTTTTAGCTATGAAAGTAGGTTCGTCATTATTTCGTGGTTGATTATGTTCATATTTTTCCATCCAAACAGTTCACGTTTTCCAGTTCTCATTAGATGACGTCTTGTTAAATTGTTTTTCACGGGCGCCGTGTATTTGGCATGATTTTGTATTGTTTCGACGAATGTTAACATCTTAGAAAACATACATGCATACATACATAACATCACTCCTTCATTCCCAAGGTGGGATAGGGACAGCTACAAGAAAACCAACAACTCTGAAAAGACTTGTTGATAATTCTGTAACCACATTTTGCACAATCAGGCCAAAACGTTTACCAGTGTATTAGTGACAGGTTGCAAGCCCATCGCCAAACAGTACTACAAGCCCTTATTCCCTTAGTTCCCGGAAACCACACGGTTCAACTAGAAAATAATTTTAGTACAATAGGTAAATATCCGAATGAATGACTATGCACATAGATTATTCGACCAACTAAATGTATGCGTTATAATTTGTAATTGCTGCGAAACAATACTATGTCATACCTATGCGTTTGACATTTCTGCTAAAAGTAATTAGGTACTAAACAAAAGGAATCCGTTTTAAATTATAATTAATTATATTTTTATGTTAAGGAGAAGGCACACGAGCACTCAGGCTAAGTGGAATCTGAGACTCATAGACATTTGAATTCTCAAGACTATAATCCTAAGACTTCAAATGCGCTGCCAACTGCGCTGACTAAGATGGAATGCCTCTATGCTAGTAATTTCACCGGTTGTCTTATCCCCACACCGGAACACAACAATGCGAATACTGTTTGTGTTTGCTTGGCGGGTGGTTATAATGGATAAAAAGGTGGTAGCGATCCGGACGGACCCTGCACAGGGTCCTACCACCACTAAAAAAACTTAGACCGTTTGAATTGTTATTGTTTCACTCGTAACTTAACATTACCAAGTGTTGGTATAGAACAATGCCAATGCGTGACGTCACATCTCGGTATTTCAAACAAACCATGTTAGCTATCGATTTGTCATTTCGTAAAAAGTAGCTAATTTGACCTGTCAGTCGTCAAGTCGATTGTAAGGAAGTATCTCAGCTGTTGCTTCGAAGCAGTGAAAGTAATTTGAAATTTATGCGCGCTTTGTGCTAGCGCCTTCCTTGCTTGAGTTTTTCACACGCACATAAACCTGAGATCTGTGATTGCGAAAACAAATTGCTTAACATGTACAATGAAAAGGTCTTCTACTCTCTGTGGGATTTTAGACGCAAAGGGATTTAGTTTAGGGTTTGCCTGTTATTGGTTAACTTGTATACGAGCATGAGAGATTGCCGTAGGTTACTAAAGAAGGCGGCTAACTGCAATTGAATAGTCGAAGCATTCTATACTCTATTGGTAACAACATTAAATTCAAAATGCCTATACTACTACTACTCAGTTAGCCGCCTTCTTTGCTATTACGGCAATCAGTCAGTGTGTTGTTTGATTAAGTGACGTCATTGTACTTACGTTATTTAGTTTCCTTAGTTTATGTACGAACTTGTAATTGGTTTTTGTGAAATAAAGAGTATACATATAAACATAAAGAGTAAAGTTATTTAGACTCGTTATATCGAGACATACTTCTGTGCTTTATTGTCATCATGATAAAGTAGGTAGTCTAATTTGCACTTGTTGTTGAGATATTGTTAGAATTGGAATTGTTGGAGCGAAATATTATAAATTAAGTACTAATGTTTTATTTGAGAACAAATGGTACAAACAGCAAAAGTCTTAACTGTTATATATTTTTTTTATTATGTTTTTTATGTTAAGGAGAAGGCACACGAGCACTAAGGCCACCTGATGGTAAGTGGAATCTGAGACCCATAGAAATTTGAATTCTCAAGACTACAATCCTAAGACCTCAAATGCGTGCCAACCCTGAGGACTTCTTAGTCCTCTCCATTCCATCTTTGCAATGCCTCTATGCTAGTTGTCTTATCCCCACACCGGAACACAACAATCCGAACACTGTTGCTTGGCGGGTGGTTAATGGATAAGATGGTGGTAGCGATCCGGACGGACCCTGCACAGGGTCCTACCACCACTAAAATATCGGTGGACCTTATTACAAAAAGGCATAAGGTCTACCGATGGACAGTTATCAGTGTGGGCGATGGAACCTTCAATTTAATTTACAGTAGTAGAAACATATCACGTCTACTCGTTGCTTTCTTATTTTCCTCAATCACTCAAAGGTTAGCTGAAAGAAATCCCTTAAAGGGATAAGTTCGCCTTTGTACGTTCCTATTCTGTGAGTTCTGTATTTGAATTTCTGTTTTTAGTACAATAAAGTGTTTACATACATACATACAAACATATTGGATATAAAGGAAGCGCGGGTATGTATCTATGTAGGTACATACCCGCGCTTCCAACACTAACACTATTTTAAAAATGCGTCTAAACAACACTAGTTACCCTACTCTTAAGGAATATCTTAAATTTAGGAAGTGTCAAGCTAAACATATGGGTGCATTGCAAACATATTGTACATAGTTAAGGACCTAATTGATGTCAAAGTTTAATTGGAATAAAATATTTTTCCTTTGTGTAACGAAGATTAACCATATGATTGTATGACTAATTTTCTTTACACAAAGGAAAAATAATTAGTTTCAATTAAACTTTGACATCTATTAGGTCCTTAACTATGTACAATATTTTTGCAATTCGCCCATATCAACTAATTCTCAACTTATTTTCGATAAAAAGAACAACAACTCTGCAATAGTTGTAATTTCTCTGCTGACGCTACCAACACTACAACACGGCGCACGCAGCAATCGGCGAAAAGCAAAATTGCAGGCACATTACGATCCCGAACGATGCATCCACATGCACGAATAACGCATTCACCGATGCACTAGAGCCTTAGGCCCACCTATTCGCAAGGCAGCGGAGTATATATACCACAATATATTACAATACAATATAAATATTATTTATTGAGCACCACATACGATTACGGCATTACAAAGTTTTTTTTTAAATGTACAACATTCGGTATTATCGCTAAATAGCCTCACAAAGAAGACAAGTTAAAAGAGAAACAAAATTAAATTGATAGGCGGTGGAAACTAAAACGATAATGAAATAAAAAAAAACCCAAACAAGAATAAAGAAAAAAATGCGTAACCATAAAACAGGGTTCATGATTATGCATATTATATACTAAAGCGAAAAGATAATTTATTCACGTGTTAGATTATTTGACAACCTTTCTAGGATAGGATATTTGTGAATATTGAAGTTCTTATATAAATATAATTAGTATAAGTATCGAAGACAATATAAAAAATTGCAGTCGGGTTTTCAAAACTTGCTTTTTACCCGACTACCCAGAAGTCATAGGGCCGTATTAATAAACTCATATCGGCTGGGATACCCGTCACAAGATACGACAAAGTAAACGTCAGAACCATAGAAAACTGACACTTTTGACGCATCTTGAGACGAGCTTTACAGTCGAAATCAATTTATTAATACGGCCCATAGACTCTTGAGAATTCAAATGTCTACGGGTCTCAGATTCTACTTACTCGTTTGCGTTCTCCTTGCCATAAAAGTGTTTGTCGTGTAGACCGTCAGTAGCCTAAACGGCTAGACCGATTTTGAGGTACGGTGTCATTAAATTCGAATTAACATCGCGAGTGTCACTGGGTACCGGGCGGATTAAAAATTCTCTAATAGAATTGTTTTAAGACTTGTTCACGCGCAAGTTTGAAAAAGGAACGAGTCTCCAAAATGTCTCCGAGTACTATACGGCGGTTACAAACAAATGAAAGGGAAATTTAATGTCAGTGGAGCGGTTTGTCGCAGTGTGGCGAATAGGAAATGATGGGCATTACTGCCCTGCTAACGTAAAAGACAGTATCTCAGACAAAACTTCTGTAGCAAATGTAACCTTATTACTAATAGTATATGATTGAATCTGCTTTGCACATTATATCTGAGATACTGCTTTTTTGCTTAGGAGGGCAGATTACGATTCGTCGCGGCCCTGGCTCGCTACTATGTGATAACTTAATAATAGATCAGCGTGTGGAAGAGTAATCGAAAGTGAGATCCAATAATACAGATTATAGGCAACTCTAATGGTATGTAACCATATATCCCAAGAGGCTGTTATTATAGCCATATTTTTCGATATTACAATGTCCACGTCGTCGTGGTGATTTTCGTCTTAGTTTTTATTAGGGTTCCGTAGCCAAATGGCAAAAAACGGAACCCTTATATATTCGTCATGTCTGTCTGTATGTCCGTTAAGTCACTTTTTTCCGAAACTATAAGAACTAAACTGTTGAAACTTGGTAAGTAGATGTATTCTGTGAACCGCATTAAGATTTTCACACAAAAATAGAAAAAAAAAACATAAATTTTGGGGGTTCCCCATACTTAGAACTGAAACTCAAAATTTTGTTTTCATCAACCCATACGTGTGGGGTGTCTATGGATAGGTCTTCAAAAATGATACTGAGGTTACTAACATCATTTTTTTCTAAACTGAACAGTTTGTGCGAGAGACTTCCAAAGTGTTGAAATGTGTGTCCCCCCATGTAACTTCTAAAATAAGAGAATGATAGAACTAAAAAAAATATATGATGTAGGTACATTACCATGCAAACTTCCACCGAAAATTGGTTTGAACGAGATCTAGTAAGTAGTTTTTTTTTAATACTTCATAAAAACATTGATCAAAGCTACAACGAACTTTTATATTATGTTACTTGCTGTTACGGAGCTTGCGAGTCCGACTCGCACTTGGCCGCTTTTTATTTAACTTGTACTGTTTGTAGCTATATGTATGCAAATAGGGAACATGCGTAACTTCTTCTTATGCTCTCTCAAGTGCTATGAAAGAGAGGAATAATATAATTCTATACGCGAAATAATTCTCGTGGAATTGTTTCATAAGATTATGAAGCTTTAAAAAGGCATAGTTCAGACCTCTGCAAAAACACACTATACTCGTAGATACAAAATCGACGACAGATATGACGTCACAGCTGTTGTTCCAAGTTAAAAATATAAGGGGTGCAGACCCACCGTACCCCTAAACCGTACCACTGACCCAAAATTTGTATCATAAATATGAGGTAGGTTTAGGTTATGTTAGTTCTTCAGCAGGCCCGAAGGGCCAAACTACCCAGAAATAGGAGCTCTGCGACAGCAGAGCTCCGTCGACAACGTTAAATTCGATTTTAATAGTAATAATTAGTCAAAGTACCACCAGTGGTACGGCCGAGGGGTACGGTGGGTCTGGAAGGAATATAAGGACCTTATACATATATTTGTATTGATTCCGTAAATTACTATGTTTAAGCCCGTATCGTTGAATTAAAATATTACGTAAATAAAATGTAAATGCCGAAAAAAACAATCTAAACATTAAAAGAAGTTTTAAAATTTTAACGAGTTTTGATTCTAGTCATAATAAACGGGTCACAACTTAGTGTATTGCGTTTCATATGCTATTCTACATTTTCTCCTAAATCGTATCAATGACACTCAATTCTGATAAGTAAATTTTGAACCAGTTCCGTGGTTGAAATTTGAACCACACGAGTAAGAGCGGTTTCGCACTACGTCCGATCCGATCCGATTTCTCTCCGTCCGTGAATTTCTATTTATGGGTGCATTTTGCGGGGGTCGAGGGGTTAGGATCGGATTGGGATCAGACTTAGTGCGAAACCGCTCTAAACCTGACGACGGTATCTAAGAGCTGATATGATGGTGGACTCTGAAATTGGCGACAGGACCTCCGCTGTTCTTAACGTAGACCCACCGTGTTGGGACTCATTAGTTTGGTCTTGATAAACAGATGATTACGGAAAAAGTACAGTGGACAGCAAAATCTTGTCCCAAAAATGATTATTTTGACAGAAACTTATTTTGGGTATTTTCACGGATCTGCGGTTAGGGTAAGTTAGGGTTTAAGGATTGTTTTAAAAACAAGTTAACGTTTTGAAAGAATATAATACCGAGATGTATATTAAGTATTATACTTCCCTGATAAGCGGCAATACCTGCGCCTACCTGCAAGCTATCTTGTCTACCCGTAAACAAAGTTTTAAGTAAATAGTTAAACGGCGGACGATTTATCTAATTGTGCTGTGGTGTAGCAAATTTAATGAGATATCCTAGAGATACGACGATATAGAAGTGGAGAGACGGTATACAAAATACAATAGGCGTTGTTGATGACTTATATATAGAACAGATCAACCGTAACTTTGAACTGAACCGCAAAAGCAAACCGACTTGTCTCACCCGTATTGTGCGATATACAACGTGTCACAAAATACCAAAATAAACGGGAAAGAGCATGTCGGACCATGCTCAGTGTAGGGTTCCGAAGCCGTTAAGTACTTACTACAAACATAAATCAACAAGTAATAACTAATTTTCTATTTAAAGGCATTTGGTGCCCTCTTAGATGATTTTAGTAGGTATAAACACTTCAATCGCCTGCATCTCAAGAAACAATGATGTCTACTTAGTCGTGATAGTTTTCCTTTTAAATTCGTTATATGCGCTTTGGTTTAGGATTTTTCTGATTTTTAGTATTTGTAAATGGAAATGGCTGTAAATGGATTCCTTAATCGAAAAATTGTTTCCACAAACCCATAATGTTTTTGAAAGATCATCCAACGATACCCCACACTATGGGGTGGACGAGGAAAAAAATACACAAAAAATAAGTTTTTCAAAATTTTATTCTATTACTTTGTAGGTGTGATTAATAAATATATTTATGCTAAATTACAGCTTTCTAGTACTAAGAGTCTCTGAGCTAGGCTGCGGACGGACGAACGGACGGACATGGCGAAACTATAAGGGTTCCTAGTTTGACTACGGAACCCTAAAAAAGGATTTTTTTATCCAAAATAATGTCAACCGTAGCAGTCACCCTGTCAGTCAATGGCTGAGAGGTCACTAGGGTTGACCTTATTTTAGGCTTTGATTTATAATCTCCTATTTTGGGTATTTTTGTAACACGTATCTCTTAAAAAGGACTTAGTTACTACCTCTCTCATTCACTCTCATTATGCCCTTATGCGTTTAACTAATGTTACTTTTTAAGAACTTCCACCACTTTACTTAACTATGAGGTACTATAGGTAAGTAAGCGTTCGCTAACTAGCGTTTCTATTAGTTTTGTTTTTAAACCAATCGCGTTACTGGTAAATCGCGTCATACGAAAAGTCACGTGATCTACCAGTGACGCGATTGGTTTAAAAACCAAAGGAATAGAAACGCTAGTTACCGAACGCATCTTGGCCTTGGCTAGGGGAACTGGGAACGGTAAGATGAGAGAAAATTATGGAGTCGACATTAAAATTAAAACCTTAAGCATACTCGTACTTACTCGTACTTAGTCCCGTCTTTTATATTTATCATGCTGTAACTATTTCAACTTCATTACGTTCCTAGTTTTACAGATTATATTGTTGCGATAGACCTTTATCAAACTGGCCGATCAAGATTCATTTATTTACCTTTCAAGGTTTTGAAATACTTATTCCTGTAGCTATATTGCTCTATGGATATAACAAACATGGAGCTTAATTAATGTTCTTATTATTCTTATTATTGGCGTGGCATTTAACATTTTTAGGGTTCCGTAGTCAAACTAGGAACCCTTATAGTTTCACCATGTTCGTCCGTCCGCCCGTCCGCAGCCTGGCTCAGGGACTCTTAGTACCTACTAGAAAGCTGTGATTTGGCATGAATGTACATATTAGTCACGCCAACAAAATAAGTAAATATATAAGTGATAGAATAATTTTTTGAAAATTAATGATTTTAATTTAGTTTACGTCCTCTACACGTAAGTTGGGGATGTATTTTTTTTTCGTCTACTGCATAGTGTGTTGTATCGTTAGATAGGTCTTTCAAAATAATATAATTTTTCGATTAATTAATCCGTTTAGGAAATATTAAGCTTTAAAGCGCTAATTTTTGATAGACTCAAGTGTCTTGTCAAGTGATTTTTATGTTTGTAGTACTTAACGGCTTCGGAACCCTATACCTACTGAGCATGGTCTGACATGCTCTTGCCCGGTTTTTATTTATAATGTAATCTTTTGGTGTTCTATAAATTAATGGATGTGACTAAAGTTTGAATTTTAATATCGACTCCATAATTTTCTTTCATCTTTGCGTGCGATGAAAAATCCAAGTCCTGGGTCGAGATTCTACACGGTAAAAACGATATCGCCTTTGAATTGTTTCCGTATTGTCAACGTTATGATAACTCTTATTTCATTGATTATAATGGCGGCCGAGTCATAAACGATTCTAAAGCACGTCAAACGCGATATCGTAATAACGCAAGAGAATAGAGGCCCAGGCACACACAACACAACTACTCGTATAACAAGCATTCTTCTACTGAGTATTATTAAAACTCAACATGTTTCTTGTAAATGAATCTCCCAGGCAAAAGGATCGAAACGACGCTATCTGATACTAGAGCCGGGTCAATTTGCCTCCCCCGCCCCCCGCCCCCTGTCCGCACTGCGTGCGCGTGCGTCGGTCCGGTATCGTAATTGCATCTTACAACGTAAAATGAAGCGTGTGACCGTCGGAGTGACCGCTGTGCGTTATGGAGGAATCTAGGAATTGTTAAGGCATACCTATCATTGACGCATGATTGCAACATAGAACCTTGTCGCATAGTAGAGTCAAGACACGAGGAAGAAACGATATCGGAATTAATCAGTATCTTTCAGTGAAAAGATTCTACATATGTACAGTTACTTTTTGAGGCCTGGAGAAGGCGGACCTGATGGTAAGTGGGATCGTAAGACTGCAATACTAAAACAAAGATGATAACCCTGAGGACAAAGATGGAATGCCTCTGTGCTAGTAATTTCAATCAACAATGCGAACACTGCTGCTTGGCAGTACGAGTAGTTAACAGGATAAGATGGTGATATCGGGACGACCGCACAGCTAAAAAGTAGTCTAGTCCAACTACATTATTTTCTGGAAGAGATCCCTTTAAGGCATAAGTACCTACCTACCATCTTCATAAAATCTTTTTAGTTTGTAAGTTGCTTTTTTAAGTTAGTTTGTTGTACATGTCATATTTTGCTTGTTTTTCTTTTCGTATTTATATTTTTTTCAAGTTTTTTTTAGTAAGCCTACTTATTTTCCTTTTGGCGACTAGGGTCTCCATGAAAAAATGACTAGGTATAAAAAAACTAGAAAGAAAATTGGAGAGAAGTATTTATTGACTAAGCATAAAAATGCCGACATTTAAATACGTACCTAAGTAGGTTTAGGTTATGTCAGTTTTGCAACACCACCCAGAAATAAGACGTCCGCCCCAGCGTAGCTCCGTCGACACTACCTAATTTCAAATAATTACGTATTTGAATGTCGGCATTTTTATACTTAGTCAATAAATCCTCCTCTCCAATTTTCTTTCTAGTCATTTTTATACCTTATTCATTTTTACTTATAGACCTTAGTCGCCAAAAGGCCTATTTTAATGTTCTATTTTATGATGTTTTTTTTTTTATTATACAGTAAAGTTTTAAGAAACAGTACATTATCGACCCTCTCTTTTTAAAACTGCTCCGTTGTTGTGAACGCTTTAGCCAGATTGGCCGGAAGTAATTTTACCGGTAGGTACGTACATCCGGTAGGGTTACAAAGAATGAACGCGATATAATATTACCTATATGTTACGAATATACTGAATCCAAGCCAGTTCTGAACCTCAAATTCTATAGAAACTTGGTGAATCTGGACAAACACTTGATCAATTCATGGTTTATGTCTAAGTAGGTACATACCTACAAAAACAAACCAAACACAAACAACAAACTTTTTTTTTGTGTATTTTTTTCCTCGTTCACCCCATAGTGTGGGGTATCGTTGGATGATCTTTCAAAAACATTACGGGTTTGTGGAAACAATTTTTCGGTTAAGTATTCATACATATATATTACAAGAATACTAAAAAGAAAGAAAATATTTACCCAAGCCAAAAATATAGCCTATGTTACTCAGTGTTCTACTGTTGAAAGGTTTTTTTAAAATCGCTTCTGTAGTTTCAGAGTCTATTCAATGCAAACAAAAAACAAACCTTTCCTCTTTAGAATTTTCTAATATATAAAATTGTCGTGTCACAGTGTTAGTTACCATACTCCTCCGACACGGCTCGACCGATTTTTATGAAATTTTATATGCATATTCAGTAGGTCTGAGAATCGGCTACTATCTATTTTTCATACTCCTAAGTGACATGAAAAAAACAAAAAAAAAATGCAGCGGGCAAAGCCGCTGGCGGGTCGCTTGTATTAGTTTAGATATCTGTCAGCGGTTCCCTAGAGACCACTGCAGTGCCAAAATCTCGACGTACAGTCATTTTTATGCTGTGCCTGTATAGAAGCTTTTCTTGAACTTGCACCGTTCGTATGTACGTTTGTAAGTTCCCGTTTGTGGAATATTTAATACCGCATATTTATACCCGATGACAATGCAATATTATTGTATCTAAGGGTTGATCTGATGACGGAGTGGGAAGCTACTATACTTAACGTAGACTGACCGTGTTGGCTTTGCAAAAAAAAGTACAGTCGACAACAAAAGCTTGCTTCGAAAATAAAATGTTGAATAGAAACTTATCAGACAACCTTCACAAAATAGACAGCGACAAGCGTGACAAATCTAATATCGAATATACAAGAAAGAACACAAATTTTGTCGCTATGGAAATATGAAATTTATGTTTGGTGAGAGTTCACATCGTGCCAAAAGCAAAAGCTGCAATTTGTAAAGTCCGTCGTCACCTTGACAGGCGTCCGGCGCGGGCGCAGGTCGCGGGGTCGCGCGCGCAGACGCGCCCCGCCCCCCTAATTGCCCCCCCACGCAAATAAATAATTTTTATCCACCGCGCCGAGATCACGCTCCCTCTTGACCTCAAATTACAAGTTTTTACGGTTTTTTATCGGTTTCCCGAACCTCGAAAAACTGATCTGATACCATCGTACGTCGAATTGTTAATGATATGCTGTAAATTCGTATTCGCGACCAATGGCTACTCTGAAGTTAATTCGAAAATTCGGATGGCTTATTGGCTTTCCGTTGATTCATGACATGACTAAATCGAGAAATTAGACAGTGATGATTACAAATTTTAGTTTTTTTGCTGGATTTTTCTTTTGCACCAGGTTAGAAAAACACCATATGTTTGACTCATATTTGTGTATTATCGGTTTTTAGAAGTAGATATTGTGGTAAGTTATTTATTTGGCCTTGAGTTCATTTTTATAAAATGACATCTACGGGTGAACGAACCTAGCAATATATTTTCTAGGAAAGTATAAAACTCGTTTAACATGAAATGGATGAAATTAAGTGTCTTAAAGTGTCTTTGAACTTTAGATTAATGTCCTGCGAGCCTGGACAATGTTGCATTCTGGTCTCGTTACCTAGGTAAAAACTTTAGAAATCAGTAATTAATAATTAACGGGTTGCCGTAGTAAATATGTCATGCGAATTTACAGATTCGTGTTATCCTCGATATTTTAATTGATCGTAGTACCTACCTACGTCAAGCTTTTCTATCTCTTCATCTCCTGCAGTTCGTTCACCAAGCATCTACATTCCGTGACTTCACAGCACGCGGCTAGCACATGACGAGATCGAATACCCGTCATTGTCTAATTAGAACGGTCAGAAAAAGACAGGTAGCCTATCTCGCGGGCGACATAACTCGCGCGCCGTCATGTCCTAGCCGTGCAGGGGGGGTTATTCTCTCAACACAGCGCTGCGTCGATCTTAAAGGCGAAGTTTTATCCGGCAAGTTTAAGAAGTCCCGTCGGAATGTACAAAACAGATTTTAGCGCGTGCCTTCTCAATTAGGCAGCAGGCAGGTGATTCGAATTCAGTGTCGTATAAAGCTGCCTAATTAAGAAGGCACGTGCTAAAATGTATTTTGTACGTTTTGAGATCGACGCAGTGCTGTGTTGAGAGAAACACCCCCCAGCACGGCTAGCACATGACGGCGCGCGAGTTATGTCGCCCGCGAGATAGACTACCCGTCATTGTCTAATTTGAATGGTCAGAAAAAGACAGCTAGTCTATCTCGCGAGCGACATAACTCGCGCGCCGTCATGTGCTAGCCGTGCAGGTGAGTAGAGCTCACAATCGTATAAAGCTGCCTAATTCAGAAGGCACGCGCCAAAATGTGTTTTGTTAAGAGAATGCGCTATGCGCTATGTTAAGAGAATCACAACACGTTCTAAATTGAAACCATTATACATTATAGTATTTAAAATGATTATTGAAACGAACCGTGCAAATTCATTGGAACGTATACAGTCATAGCTAATTTGGATCATACTGACTCATCCTGATTTCAAAAGGACTGAAGCATTGACCTTACCAAAGTTAAGTTGTCTTGTTGTTTGACGACGCGTTAACCCAGTTGGTACTGCCTACGAAGCTAGCGGTCCCGGGTTCTATCCCCAGCATGGGCAAATATTTGTGCGATAAGCGCGAGTATTTGTAACTGAGTCTTGGATGTTTTCTATGTATTTGAGTACCTATGTATTTCTCTATAAGTACATTATAGTATGTTTACCGTTGTCTAGTACACATCCCATTGAGACTAGGTAAACTTGTGTGAGATTGTCCCTTGACGCAGAGTAGATAAAGTTATAATAAAAAAAACTTAAACTTGCCAGTTAAAAATAAGCAAGGCTGTTAGAAACGCAGCCTAAGCGGAGGACTGTGAAGCAATAAAAATCCATACAAAATGCGATAAAGTTTTTCTCCCCTTAACGTTGTCCGATTTTGCGATTTTAGGTTATGTTATAGATATTATAAAAAACTATGTCTACCGCCTCTGGCGCGCCTTGATTGCAGCGCCAAATTCAAATAATTAAAAACCACTTCATTTAAATGGTTTACTAGGATTAATAAGTTAAAAGTACTCAACAATTTAATCGAAAATAATCGTTAAAGATCTAAGGTTTTCGAAGATTCAACCAAAATCATGCGAAAAAGGTTGAAAAATAAAACTGTCGAGGATTTGGTTTTTAATCGTGTTTTCACGTTTATCTTTCTCAAGGAAATATAACCAAGTTTAATAATATATCCAATGAACAAACAGACGTTTGAGTTATTGAGATCCAGATCTTGGAACACTACCGACTTTATCATAATGTGGCATCTTAAAAGCAAATTCAGCAACATTCTCAACTGAAAATTCAACTTTATATACTTTTAATATAATATTGAAATTAATTTACGATATACTGTGGATATTGCTAATTTCGCTTTTATCCTCGTCAAACCCAATAGGTACCTATTAAAGTAGCATTGTAATTTCAACCTTGTTACATTAATCATAGGGTGTCTTTTATCTTTGGTATGTCTTCAAGCAAACCTGGTGAGTCAGGAGGCCATACGACTCTGACAATACATTTTATTATCTATCTAAACTTTACCATAGCAAGTAAACATGAAACGCAACACATCTTCTTTATTTTATAAACACAGAACCTTACAATAAGGATCTACGAAGTTGAACGTTCTTAAACTTAGAATTTTTTGACAAATTTGACAGTTTATCGTTCGATGTCAATAAGAGATGTATTCACTTTTGGATCTTACTACAACGCAATAGGATGAAAAATTGGATACATCTCTTTGTAGTCGACTGCACAGTAAAATACACAACATACTTATACACTTTTGCACCTTATTTCATTGGATTAATGAGCGACATACGTTTCTTTATAATATATGTGACGAGAGGGTGCAAGGGCAGTCTGTGCTCGTTTACCTATTCCATACCAAAAAACATCGATAACACTTACTCCGTCTCAGTTTCCTGATGATCTTCTTCATTGTAACGGCGTCACTTTATTCTTCTGGTCAATCAGCAACCTTCAGTCCATAAAGCGCCAATCTTATTAGTCTACGTAGCCTCTCAGAAGAAGAGAGACTTGATGCGGACTTTTAAATGTAGTCCTTTTACAAAGCCAACAAAACTATGTTTTCGCTTGTGTGACAGCTATGCCTGTCATTTTGTGCACACATGTGCAAGCGCAGGCCTGGAGTGATTCAGCTATAGATTTTAAGGCACAGCTGGCCGGCTCGGCACGCGCGTTTCAAATGCAGCGGCGCACGCGTCACGGTCCGTCGCCGGACGGTAGCGTCACGGGGTGGATAAACTCGCTAATGGCGAAATCAGGGGATCAGAAAATAATAGGAGTGTTTTTTACGCGAGTTATCAGACTGTATTCAGCCGAGTAAGAAACAGGGCTAATGTATCGCCAGCTTTGCTTGTACGGGCATTTATTTCTTGTTATGATGTAGGCGATCGGTGGCAGTGAGCAGCTGGCGGTAGAAACAAACGCATTAATTGCATTGATTCCTTTTTAACCCTAGAGGCAAAAAGAAGCATTTTATAAGTTTGGCGTGTGTATCTGTGGCATAGACGGATGGAGCGATTCTGATTTAGAATTTTTCGTCAGATAGTTTTCTTGTTTGAGAGTGTTGTTAGCTTTGTTTGATGAAAATCCGTTACGCCGTTTAAGAGTTATGAGCTCCGATCTCGATTTTGTCGCGAGTTTTATGTACTTAAATCAGTGACAAAGTCCCTCCAGTGAAATTATACGTGCTTGGAGGCCTCGGAGCGTGTTGAAGTTTTTGCTCATTGCTCAGAGGTTATTTTAGGCACTGAAAAAATATTTGTAAATTAAAACTAGTTTAATCGGGATGGGTTATGGGCTAGATTTAATTTAAAAGTAGTCGGAGGATCTAAGGGATACTAGCTGTAAAGGTAGGGGTAGCCATTATACCGGGGTTCGAGATTAGAGGTAACCGTGGTTGTTCAAAATAAATTCAAATTAACGCTTACTAAAGCTAGACTGTTTAATAATTATATTTTTCTGGCAAACATAGCTTTTAAAAAACGTGCTACTTTGTAATTGTCGTCAGAATGACCGTAACTATCATCCTTAAGACCCCTACACCCACACACACTAATAACACACTGTATAGACTTAGATACAGCCACACCGTGGTTTTAAGAGCCTCCGTGAACTACCAAACATCCCAGCCCAAGTTATTTAAGTAAACTTTTTTGAAAACTAAAGTATAAGGCTAAGTAACTACCTAATTTTGATTTCAACGTGCGTAGTATCGGTAGAATCCTTTCCCGATTAGCACTAAGCTTCGCCGCTGCCTCATAATTTAAAAGAGACAAGAAACTCGTTGCCCACACAGACCGCTCGTTTTGGTATTAAGACGTTCTCATAACGTCAATGTATGAATATGACCTATTATGGCCGTTCCAGATAAAGTAACCTAACCTACAACATCCATTACGTACATGCTACGGCCTAACCCCCTTACTTATGAACGTGAAATAAGCTTGGAATAGTTTATGCCATGCTTTGTCACTTTCTGTCAGATGCAAATGTCACAATTAATTATGTCACGTTCATAAGTAAGGGGGTAAGAGACGTACAACATAATCGGGTACTTTGCTGGTTTTTAGAGTTCCGTACCCAAAGGGTAAATCGGGACCCTTTTACTAAGGCTCCGCTGTCCGTGTGTCCGTCCGTCTGTCTGTCCTTCTGTCACCACGATGTATCTCATGAACCGTGATAGTTAAACAGTTGAAATTTTTACAGATGGTGTATTTTTGTTGCCGCTATAACAACAAACAAAGTAACGTGATTTTTTTGCTCGTTTTTGCTCAATATTGATATCGGCAACAGGTAAACTCTTGAAATATTCACAGAATATTTAGTTATACATTCACTTTAAAAATAAATAATCTAAATTTAAATAAAACTAATATTTAACGGGGGCTCCCATACAACAGAGATGATTTTCCGCCGTTATTATAGATATTATGCGTAGTATGTGTGGTGTGAAACTGTGTGATAGAGTAAGGAATGAAAACATCAGAGAGAAGTGTGGTCTGAAAGAAGATGTAGTGACTAAAATTGAAAAGGGCATGCTTCGATGGTTCGGTCATTTGGAAAGGATGGACGAAAAAAGATTATCGAAAGAAATATACAGTGCTAAAGTTTGTGGAAGGGTCGGAAGGGGGCGCCCTAGGCGTACTTTTTTGAATCAAATCGGGGAAATACTGGAAAAGGGCCGAATCTTAAGTACCCGAAACCGACGTGCATGCATGACTCGATGTATGTATGTAGAAGAAGCGAAAGAGCTCTGTCAGGATCGTAGCAGGTGGAAAGAAGTGGTCTCTGCCTACCCCTCTGGGAAACAGGCGTGATTTATGTATGTATGTATTATAGATAATGGTACGGAACCCTTCGTCGAGTCAAACTCGCACTTGGCTGGTTTTTCAAAGACAATACTGTAACAGTTGAATACTCTTTAATAAAGGTATGCCTAAATCAATGCCGGTTTCAGATCGCGTGCAGACGACGTCAGGTGCGGCAAACGCACTTTGCGTTAACGCCTCTCTAGCCGTGCCAACGCTTAATCTCACCCACAGAATTATGATCTAATATTATTAACGTGAAAGCTTGTCGTATGTATGTTGTGCTATGTCTACTAAGAATTTGGCCACCGTTGGTCCCTCGGGAAACTAATGGTATGGTTGGTATGTACTACCATACTCCCCTATCTGAATACCATTGAACAGTTTGACATAAATTTGTTTCCTTTTGGAGTAAAAAGAGAAGTATAAAAACATTTAACCCTTTTCTTGGCAAAATAAAAAAAAGAAGTGAGTTCAAACCTTTTCAGAATTTAAAACAGCATAAAAAAGTGGAATGTTATGGTATGTATCTTATAAGATACATCGCCAAAAAAAGGGTTAAAGCATTTATAATTTATTTATTTATTTATTTATTAAGGGTACCCACGTTTGAATCCTCGCTGGTATTTTTTGTAACTGCATTTAAAAGTTGTGTGTTTGTAATTAAGTTGAACAAGAAATTGTACCTAAGACAATTACCAGGAAAGGTCCGGGAGAGAACCCATGCATGCAAGCGGAAGCGTGCTCCGCCGAGCGCGGCCCGTGCGATATGCTCGGCGGGATGCTTCAAGTTCATAGACACTACCACATACCTACGACCTCTTTGTAAATAACGTCACATTATTAGTCAAATGCTTGACAAATAACATATGTATAAATTATATTTTGCTTTTCAAATTATTAAATCAATTCAATTAAATCAACGCCGTAATGTCGGCGGAAAAAGTATCAGGAAACGTGGCAGCGAAGTCCATCACGAGCGTCGACGATGACACCCCTTCCAGAATCAGCAAGATCGGGTACTCCTTCATGGAGAAACGGCAGCGGTGTCGCGTGATCGAGGAAACTGTCGACGTGACGCCGGACGATGTCGTGAGCTCCAAGTACGCCGTTATGGTCGACACGTTCTCCCACGCGGCCTTCGAAGTACGCGTGCGCCGCATCGGACCCCTCAAATGCACCTCGACCCACGGGGACGCGATGAAAGTGTTCGCCACCACCATCAACCTTGACGACATACATATCGATCACACACAAAACACCGCAGAGGGCATCGTTTACGACGAAGTCGATCTCGAAAAAGCACCCTCTGCGTTTTATCTGCCGAAACAAATACCAATCATGTCTTATCCACAGGAAGTTGTTCTCGTGTTCAAGGAAACTCCAACGATTCAACTATTCGAGCTGCCATCCTTTTCATATGACAAGGGAAGTGACATGGGGAACATAGTTGAAGAGGAGAATGAATTCTATCAATATATAACTGTCGGGAAAGGCAGGAATAGAAAGATGGTTGTAGAGGAAACTCAAACTGAGCCCGTGGTGTGTCAGTCGCGACACACGAATGCGGTGAGGCCGGATAAGAAGAATGCGTCGGCCTTCGCGTCTCTGTGGGACATGCACGACACGTACGCCAAGCTCGCACGGTACGAGCACAAAGAGGAGCCAGACGAAATGGTCTTGTACCAGTCTGCGGATCCTGGACTGTTGCGGAAGAAGAAACCCAGCCAAATAACAAGAAAAGGCGGAATTACGTTTGAAGAGGTATCTCAAATGCACAATTTTTATGATGCTGCGATGTTGATAGAGCGAGTCCTAGCTGCAAAGGATTATTGCGCCGAGCAAAAAAGGTTTCGAGGCCTCGTTCGCTTGGACCCGCTCGCGCTGGACCTGGTCTACATCTACACAATGAAACCCTTGTGGACGCTCGAGTGCGAGGAAACGGAAAATCGTCCTATCACGGGCATTTCTTTTAACCCTAAAAATGAGAATATAATGGCAGTCGCTTACGGTAAATACGGGTACGCCGAAAGCTTCAACGGTCTCGTCTGCATCTGGTGTACCAAAAACCCATGCAAGCCTGAGAGGACTTACAAGTTTGATAACCCGCTGACGTCGGTCGCGTTCTCCGACTGTAACCCGAACTGGCTCGCGGCAGGTTTCGCAAACGGAGACGTAATAATACTGGACATCACGTATTACCGTAAGAAACTCGTAGCTGAAAGCACGCGCGACACCAACCCCTGCTTCGAGCCGATCTGGTCGATCAACTGGCGCAAGATCGACGCTAGGACCGAGTATGTCATGACTTCTTGCCAGGACGGGAGAATAAACAGGTTCACCAGTACGAAGACGCACGATTTCATCTGTACGCCGATGATGCGTATTTCGACTGTCGAGGGGAAGATGAAGGGGCTGCAGACCGCGAAGACGTGTCTGAAGGTGGACGTGCCGATCACGAGGTATCCTGCCGCGTTTTGCATGCGCTGGCACCCGTCCGTGGACCACGTGTACCTCGTGGGCACTGACGAGGGCTGCATCCACAAGTGCTCGAAGCACTACCTGAACCAGCACATGGACGTATTCCGGGCTCATGCCGGGCCCGTGTATGCTATGGACTACTCCCCCTTCATGCCGTCGCTCCTGATGTCCTGTGGCGCGGACGGCGCGATTCGCCTATGGATGGAAAACATGGACGACGTCATCATGACTTTAAACTGCCCGTATGCGGTAAACGGTGTCGCGTTCTGCCCTATAAACTCCACAATCATCCTATCCGTGAGCGGCAACTTGCTTTCCATTTGGGATATTCGCCGCAAAAATCATATACCGTGTGCGGAATACACCTTTCCTGGTCCGGTGATATTGACGTCGATTAGGTTTTCGGCATCAGGTGAGAACGTATTTATTGGTGATAGTGTAGGGCGTATCCACACGTTCCACTTGGAAGACACGCCGCTACCACCGTTCTACCAGCGCAAGATGCTGAATGAGGCGGTCAAGAAGGCGATGTGCACACGGCCGCATATGTTAAAGCAACTCGCAAAGTTAACCGCTATGCGTAGGCATGATCAATGAGTTAAGCAATTAATTGTTATATTAGTTATTGATGAGGTAATGGACGCCGACGTGAAAGAATTTCTTACATTGACCTTTACTGTAGGGACCAGTGGCCAGCGAGCGCGACGGCAAATATCGCTGTGCGCGAGTTTTAGAGGCAGGTAATGAAGAGTCAATGTACGAAATTCTTCGTGTTCAGCGCACGCGCTTCACCAGACCAGGAGTATATTACTATCCAACATTGGTTTAAATACATATATCTGACAAGTTCAGTGTCAATTACTAGAGGCATCAGCGTGACAGATATTTACAAATGCAATATGGATTATATATAATTCCTAGTGACTGAACAAACGTGGTGTTAATATTAATCACTGACCCTTTATCGAATTTAATAGATATAATTTTTACTTATTAATTAGATTAATCATGTTACTCTTATTTTTATTATTATAACGTTAGTGTACCATATTATTAATAAAAAACAATTTTATTAACATCAGATTTATTAATTTAAACTTACCTAATCAATATATAGCTATAGGTAAAAATTTAAAATTAATAAAATATATAGTTTGACTTACGACAATATAAACAATATCTTACAAACAAAACGGGAGTTAAACTCTTATATCATAAGCAGTGACTAGGGCTTGTTAGAGAGCATTTGCAGGTGATATTCTTTCTTGAGTTCCTTTAGGTTGGCTTCCAACATAGCTACCTGGAAATAAGAAATATAAATATTAAATTTACAGCTATAGCGCTTAGGACTTTTATTTATTTATGGAAAACCAGCTATAAAACAAAACAATAACTTAAAATATATACGAAAAGCTAATTACTGGTTCTCACCGATAGTAACAAGGTAAGGTAAGTAAGGTTACTAGTTACACAGTTTGGCGCTTTACTCCACACGTAGTCGCGATTACACAAAAAACAGTTGGGTTACTCTCAAAATTCCCTTTTCGCCAAAGGACCATTTCACCTAGATGACATAAGAGTAAAATACACAGTCAGCAAAGAGTCAATTCAGCTGAATGACATGAAAGTAGAATACTCAGTTAGCAAAGTGTAAATTTAGCAGGACGTCACAGGATTGAAATTAACAAGTAGCCAAACGTTTGGAAATATAAATAGTTCATGTGATTAGAACGACTATTACCCCTGGTCCCACCAACACGTCCCCCACGGGTAATTTTTTTTACCCGTTGTCTTACCGTTCTAAACAGTGATCGTCAGTGGGTCTACAAATTATTTTGTTCGGGTAATTTATTTTTACCATGGTAAAAATAAATTATCCGAATAAAATAATTTAATTGTTTCTTGTAGTTATTTAGTTTGAGTTCTAAACGAATTGGTGTCCTCAGTTATTTCTCTTACAAGCTCGCTATTTAGCGGTAAGACCGCCTGTTGTATACCTATGATTTAAATGTATTGTTCCGTGATCTGTTTTTATTTTTATTTTTTGGTGTTCAATAAAGAGTATTTATATTGTATTGTGTTGATTATACAAATCAAAATACAGTGTGTAAATGGTATACGGGCGTTTATTAAAACTGGACATAGATTAAGACTCTACTAATCATTAACAGAAAGAATTATTTTGATTACGCTAACGTATACACCGTTATTAATTTTTGAACATACTATCGACCCGCAATGTACATCGAAGTCCATCTGTCAGGTAAGTACGTAATGGTTTACTTGTGAAAATGTGTATTTCGGCTTAAGTAGCCTCAGCTTTAATAATACTTAACTTTGAAACGTCATTAATTGCGTTTTTAATTCATTGCATTTTTCGTTATACATTGCGTGTTAAATTATTTGGTATGGTTACTTTTTTTTTATTTAATTTTAACTAAAGCTGCCTAAATGTGCTCAGTAGGGGTTGTACTAACCACAGTTAAAAGGAACGCCCGTATACCATTTACACACTGTATATTATAATACTCAAACCAACTGATTAAGGTAATTTAATGCATAATTAATTAATTACTCTTTCGTCAATTTGTGCCTTATGGATAGTATGTTTGTATTAATTATATCGATGTCTACATCCTTTGCCATAATATTTATTTTTCTGCTAGCACGGATTAGAAAGCTATTCTATCTATAGTTAGAAGATGCATAGAGTAACGAAATCGGGGAATAGTGTCTTTTCAATATAGTCGAAGTCTTAAACGACTTGCCTTGGTGTTTTGAATCAATGAAATCGCCCCAATACTGTATTTTTTATATTTTGACGTAACCGCGTAACGTCAGTTTAGCTTATTGTTTTTTCTAATTATATTCGTCTTAGCCTCGTCCGTATCGTAGGCCCGAATCATCATTTGTTTTCACCAATTTAAATTTAACCAGATCACTTAACACCTAATCAGGCTACAATCTCGGCCGTATGGTTGCGAAAAAACGCGAGATTTACACGATGCACATGCCGCTTAGTTCCGGCATAAGAATAAGTACTATTAGAAGGGCATCTTCGGCGTCGTTGTATGGATTTCACAGCAAAGCCGTCAAATAGTTACCTACAGCGCCCCACGCCCCGCCTTACCTCTGTGTTTATGTTACAAATAATAAAAATAAAGATTCAAACTTCGTTGATATCGTCCTGTAATTATCGTAAATCCGGAACTAACAATTTCGTATGGTAAAACCACAGTTTGCGTAGACAGTGGCGCCTTTGAGAGCTTCATTTGAAATATTGTTGCACGTTTACATCAAGCGCCGATTCTGGATGGCAACCCGCTAGTGTTTGCTGCGATAAGTAGTCCTGGACTGTTGATAAGCCAGGCGCGAATTTGAGCAAAATATATAAGCCGTACGTGCCTCAACCCGAGGCTGCTCTAACTCGTACCCACCTTAAGATTTGGCGACAAAAATCAGAACCGAAGTCATCTTTGTATCAACTGGCTACGATAAAAGATTTTTACTTTTTTAGACGAATTTACATAAAGCCTCGTGTGGTTGCCAGTTTAGAATAGTGCCACTCCATGTCTCCCCGGGGATGTGGTAAGAGCCGACGAAGGGAATGAGGGTTTGCAGTACTGTTAGGCGTGAGCTTGCAACCTGTCACTAATACACTACTTAACTTCTTGGACTCATTGTGCAAAATGTAATTTCAGAGTTATCAAAAAGTCTTGTTATAGTTGTTGGTATTTCTGTAGCTCTGCCTACCCCACTCTGGGAATGAAGGCGTGATGTTACGTTAGGCCAGCTGTTGGATATGTTTTGTGTAATTTTTGTTATTTGTTACCTTACTTCAATCTAATGCTTGCGTCACTTGTCGTCCGTTCAGGAGATTAAAGTGACTAATAAATAGATTTCTTTTGCGTTTGTAATGATTTTGAATTCAATAGAAACATTCTCGTGAAACTTTTTTTGTTTTTTTTTGTAAATGTTCGGATTCTTTTGATTTTGCAATACTTTTTCAATATCTTTTCGTTCGTGGTCAAACTATCACTAAAAAAAACATCACTCAAGATGACATCTTATTCGAAATATCATCAATATTATGAAATTTCAATAGCATACAATTTATATAGTTTGTCAAATATTAACGCTATAGTAACCACAGAGGGCACCATTAGTAGTAAACAAACGTCAAGAAGTATAGCAAAATGACAGTCTTGTGTGCAGGATGTAAAAATGAAATAACTGATAGGAGGCATTTAAAATGCTCAATGTGTCATGGAATATATGATCTTGAATGCGCTAACGTGGCCGAAAAGAGATTCTATAACATAATGTCTACAGAAAGCAAAACATCTTGGATATGTCCACTTTGCCGTTCCACGGAGCCTAAGGGAGACAGAACCAACACACCCATCCGTCCGCACTTGCTGTCTGATCTGCCTCATCTAGATGGCACCTGTACTAAATCTACTGATATAAGTACGGCAAACGACGACTCCAATGTCACCATAAGGAGACAACTACCGCATCATGACAGCTCAGTTATACTTAGTGCTGACGATTCGATGATCTCTCCCCCAGGGCATACTTTCATACACGAATCTCCAATAACAAAAAACTCACAAGTACAAATCTCCTCCCCTGGAAAAATAGATGAACAAATATCACTTAAAAACTTCAAATCCATCTTACAAGAAAATAATGAATACATTCTATCGGTCATACAAATATCCATCCAAAATCAGCTGAAAACGGCTATATCTGAAATAAATGCCAACTCCAAGCAAAACCAAGACAAAATATGTGCAGAACAAGGAAAAATTAAGCTTGATATAATTAATATTAACACTACAATAGATCAGCTTAATACCAGATGCCGCGAGCTGCAAGCTGAGAATCAAACTATAAAAAAAGAGATGCTTGATCTCAAAACAAATGCGGGGCTGAATACTACTACACACTCAGATGACAAAATAGTGGTCCTGCATGGGCTTTCTGAAAACTATTGGGAAACCGAAGCTGTTACAAATAGAATAATAAACATTTTTTATGATCTATTAAACATAAACATATCGGGATATATTGAAGAGATAGCATTCATCGGGAAAAAAGGGAAAAGCAGACCCATCAAAATTGAACTTATTAGTAAACGAACAAAAAAATTTTTACTGGAAAATTCATTATCCCTCCAAAAAGCCGGTCTTAACATCACAAATTACCTAAGCCCAGCTGACCTAAAAAAGAGACGAGAACTTCGACATGCTCTTCAAACAGCACGACATGATGGCCATCACGCTATAATAAGGAACAACCAACTAATTGTGAATGGGAAGATGGTACCCTGCCCTACACAGACTCCAACAAATACAGGTCACGCTAACTCCTTGAATCCACCGCAAGACAAGGAAGTGACACAGAGCTTGGAACAATTCCCACAACAAGCATCACACCCGTCTATGCCGCCTCTAGAGAATTACTCAAGCAAATCATCAAGCTACAAACCGCATGCACACAACAAAATGAAGTCAATTGGTCATGCTTCATATTTTTGTTGTATAGTTTTTATAATTTATTTGATAAATATAGACTATTTTAAGAAACTAATTTTGGTATTTTTGTTTTTAATGAATCCTATCTACATTAAAAAAATATATTAATTTATTGCTGACGTGACGTCATCAAACGCATAATGAATAATGTAGTCTTCGCCTGCACAAAAAAATATAACAGTAAAGTCTATGGTAAAGTCTACGTCAAGGTATTAACGTCACCGCGGACGGCTAAATTCAAATAAAATTGAAATCACCAACTGGACTTGTTTGAAATGGAAGGCTACGAGTGTTTCGTCCCTTTATGTCCGAATAACAGCAGAGATAACCCGGATTTGTTATTCATACCTATCCCAGAACGACGGCGAGAGGTATGGTGTCGTGAAGTGAAGATTTCAAGAACTATTTGCAGTTTTTCGAAATTAGCCGTCCTTTTTGCCATTTTCAGTGCCATTAGAGGATAAAATGTTGCTTAAACCTTATATATGGTTACTCTTTGTGCTTAAATAACAAATAAACAAACAAACTTCAATCAATCGTCAATGTCAAGTTTGAGTTTGGTATAGAATAGACAGAAGACGTCAGTCGGTTTTTTTTAAATAAGGCAAAGGAATCATTATCCATTATTCGTTTGATGACTCACAGAAAGGTCATTTGAAGGTCAAAACATTTCAACGAATATCTTAATAGTGTAAGACTTTTTTTTAAATCTGATATACAGAATCTGTACCGAAAGCTTTTTTCTCGAAATGGTTTTGAGATTCCCATACATATTTAAAAAGTTAGCATGGCTAATTGAAGGAGATGCTGAGGCGAATCCTACTTTTCGTAAATAATCTAAATATTTTTTACCAAAACATGCAAAGCCTTTGGAACAAAATTCACCTTCTTGAATCATTAATTCAAGAGCTAACACATTTAGATGTAATATGCATTTCTGAGACGTGGATGAATATTGAGAAATTGGAACTGTTAAAGTTAAGTAATTATAATGTAAGTTCGTTTTTTTGTCGTGATCAACACGAGGGTGGTGGTGTACTTATTTTAACTAGAAACACTATGGAATACTGTGATCGCTTAGATATAGTATCGTTATCTTTAGAAATGATCTTTGAAATATGTGCAATAGAATTACCAAAAAGTAACCTCCTAATCATAAATATTTATTGGCCTAATAGTAAAAGAGAAATAGAAATATTTTATTCGTGTCTAAGTAAACTTTTAAAACTGATTTCTCTTAAAGACAAACTCAAAAACATTATAATAGGTGGTGATATAAACATAGACTTTCTTACGAATAGTAATGAAAAAAACAGACTATCTAATTTAATGGCATCATTCAATTTCCATCAAAGGGTTAAAGAACCCACACGAATTACACCTACCAGTTCTACATGCATTGATTTAGTGTTTACAAACTTTAAAAATAACAATTCAAGAATAAATGTTCATGAGTTTGGTTTTTCCGACCACAAAGGCATTTTACTCTCTTTTTCAATTGCCTTACCTAAACTACGAGTAGAAACTTTAACAAAAAACAAGAGAATATTCAATAAAACTAATATAAACAAGTTTAAAAATGAACTTCAGAATGTACAATGGGACCAGATAATTTTAATAAACAAAACTGTAGACGAAAATTATAATTCGTTTCATAAAACACTAAAAAAAGCTCTAAATAATTCCATTCCTAAGAAAAACATACGAATTAAATTAGAATCTAAAAAAACGTTCTTAACACCAGGGCTAAAAGTATCGTGCCGTAACAAAAGACTTCTAAAAGTATTAGTACTGCAGTCCAAAAATGAAGTATTGCGCCATTACTATAAAAATTATTGTAGAATACTTAAAAAATTTATTTATACATCAAAAAAACTTAGCAACAAACATATCTTTGCTAATTCACAAAATAAAACAAAATCTATGTGGCAGATAATAAACAGAGAGACTAAGAAAAATACATTTAAAAACAAAAAAATATTCATTTAAAATCAGATAAAAAAACAGTAATCGATCCTCAAGAAGTAGCTAATTACTTTAATACTTTTTTTACTTCTGTTGGGAATTCAAATTTTAACTATACCAATAAAATCCCCCTAACCAACACTATGAATAAATCATTTTTTCTGAGCCCGGTTGAACCTAAAGAAATATACTTACTGCTAAAAAATCTCAAAAACAAATCTTCCTTTGGCATTGATGAAATCCCTCCTACTTTAATTAAACGTTGTGCTGAGATATTAGCTGTGCCGTATACACAACTAATAAATTAGTCTTTTTCGGAAGGTATATTCCCCGATGCATTAAAAATTGCTTTAATTAAACCTATCCATAAAAAAGGGGAAACCACCGATGTAACTAACTACCGTCCCATTGCACTTCTACCAACTTCTGCAAAAATATTCGAAGCTGCAATGATAAAGCGCCTGTATCCCTTTTACGAAAAGTTTAAAATCCTACATGACAGTCAAAATGGCTTCAGGCAGAATCGCTCTACGACTCTAGCAATTTACACTTACGTCCAACAAATCATAAAAGCAATAGATAATAAAAAATATGCTATAGGCCTCTTGCTCGATATGAGCAAAGCCTACGATAGAGTCTGCTACGAAACATTATTAGATAAATTATACAATACGGGGATTAGAGGATTGCCTCATCAGTGGTTCAAATCTTATCTGAGCAATCGTTCACAATACGTTGAAATCGAGTCCACAGATTTTGAGTCAGGGAGAATTCAACACATAAGATCTGATAGAGTCCCTGTTTCTGGCTCTATCCCTCAGGGTAGCGTCTTAGGATGTTGTCTATTCCTGATCTATATAAATGATCTCCCGAATATACTGGATGACCATTGCGTGCTCTTTGCAGACGATATATCTGTACTTCTGCCATGTTCAAATATTATTGAAGTCGAAAATAAATTAAATTTAACGCTACAGAAAATTATAAATTGGCTAGAAACTCACAATTTAAAGCTCAACCTAAATAAAACTAAAGTCATTCAATTTAATCCCCATCAAAAATCTGCATTACCAATATCCATTAGCCATAATAATATTAAACTGGAAACCGTAAACTCTGCTCCTTTGTTGGGCATAGATCTGGACACAAACCTTAACTGGAAATCACATATCCAAAAGCTTTCAAAAAAACTCTCCTCCTTTATATACGCTCTCCAACATCTCAAACGCTGCACCGACTCCCAGACGGCGCTGACTGCGTACTACGCTTACGGGTACTCTAGAATGTCATATGGTCTCATATTATGGGGACACAGCACTGATATTGATAAAATTTTCATCCTACAAAAAAAATGTATTAGAATACTAGCTAATATAGATCAAATGGAGTCTTGCCGGCCACATTTTATCAAGTTTGAAATGCTCACCCTAACTTCTATGTACATATTTGAATCAAGCAAGTTCATAAGAAAACACATGGATCTATACACGCAAATAACAGATACAAGAAGAAATGATAGGAATCTTAACAAACTAAAATTACCCTTTTCCAGATTAAAAATAGTAACGTCTAGTCCTCACCACAATATGATTAAGATATACAATCACCTACCTAATTATATAAAAAACCTAGATGAGCCAAAGATGTTTATTAAACAATTAAAAACATTCTTAATTAACAAATGTTTCTACAACTTAAACGATTTTTTTAATGTTAACTACTATTAACTCCATACTTACATGGTGAACCTAGATTAAGAATACGTAGAATATAGTTTTAATAATTGCTGCAATAATGTGTAATACCTCTGATATTATAACAACTAGTGCCTAAATTGTGATAAAGTGCAATAATTAGGATCTAGAATAATTTAAATTGTTATAAATCTAGTTAGCCCTCTCATGTTGCTGTGCCCTTGCAGGGCGTCACATGCATACCTAAGCTTTAGCCTATAGTTCCATCTGATGTTAATGAAATGTGATACGCAATAAATGATTTTGAATTTGAATTTGAATTTATACAAATCTCGATATGATAGTAGAGGCGGACTCTAGTCTGTATCAGAATTCAGAAAAAAACGGCTGCTTCCATTTTTGATGCTCTATTTGTCTTGTCGCAAAAATTTATACAGTTTGTTTTGCGGTTCATAATTATGTATGTAGATAAAGCAGTTTATGTAACTGTACATAATGAGGCACTAAAACACTCGTATGAACATACACTCGTATTTGAATGTTTCTAAAATAAAATATTAAATAAATATCAGGGGACAATCGCACACAAATTGACTTAGTCCCAAACTTAGCTCTAGGCTTGTATTATATATATATAATAGACAACGATAAACATACTGATATAGAGAAATACATACTTAATTACATAGAAAACATCCAGGAACAAATATTCTATCTGCCTTTACCGGGATTTGACCCCAGGACCGCTGGCTTCGGAGGCAGGGTCACTCCCAACTAGGCCAACGTGTCATTATTATATAACAGTCACATAAAGTAGTGGATGACTCGCCTCCTCGAACTTGAGTTCCTTCCTGGCGTCCTTGATGTACCCCCGGATGATGTTCATCTGCTCGAGCAGCGGGTGGTCGTCGTCGTGCTGGCGCAGCTCGCGCGCGGGGCGGGCGGGGCCAGGTTGCGCGTGCGCCGCGGCCTCAAAGTCTGCGCGCGCGCGCTCGCGCTGGATCTGCCGCTCGGCGCGCTCGTACCGCTGTCGCCGGACCTCCTCGATCTGGGCTTCTGTTGGAAGCTTGCGAAGGGACAGGAGCTCCTCCTGCAAAAAAACAGCATGATACTGCAATGTGTCACGATTTAATGTTTTTTACAAATGTGGACTTGAAGGAAATATTACTAGGTATAAAAATATCTACTTGAATTTAGTACCGATAAAATTTTGACAAGGTGTATGTGAGTACGAAGTATAAAATGCTTACATTAATTTAGTTGAAAATTATATTTGACCGATATAGGACTATAGGATTATAGGACTTGATGTGTTACAAATTGTAAAATCCGTTCGTTTGGTGGTAATCATCCTTAACACCGCTGATGAAGAGTTGGTGGTGAAGAATACCTTGATGTAGTGTGCCGCGGCCTGCCGTATGGCGGCCTGCAGCTTGGCCTGGCGCGTATTGGGCTCGGCGTCCGCGGCGGCGATCTGCTTGCTACAGTTCTCGATGCCCTCGGCCAGTTTGCCGATGCGCCCGCGCATGGCGTTCACGTCCGACAGGTTGTACGTCGTCTCGCCGTCGAACAGGCTCTGACACATCTAGGGCAACGAATATGATTTATTTATTATACATACATAACATCACTCTTTCATTCCCAGAGTGGGGTAGGCAGAGCTTCAGAAATACCAACATCTCTAAAAAATAATTGTTTGTTTTGTAACCACATATTGCGCAATCAAGCCAAGAAGTTTATTAGTGTATTAGTGACAGGTTGCAAGCCCATCGCCTAACAACCCTTATTCCCTTAGTCGCCTCTTACAACATCCACGGGAAGACATGGAGTGGCACTATTCTAACCCGGTGACCACACGGGGAATTAATGGAAAGGAATAACAGCATGCAATACGTTAGTACAAGAACAAACATTAAAAAAATCACAAAACTTACTAAGTTATAAAAAATTATAAAAACTATTTAATTATTAAAGTTAATAATTTCTTTAAATTAACAAATCTTTTAAAGTTTTAGAGATTAGAATATCACATCAGTATTTTAACTGTAAAATCACAAAAGGAAGCAAAACCGGCAATATTTCGTGGCCTCATAACATAATGCACATCATGAAATATCATTTCAGTTATGATCGCGTAAATAAGCTACGAATGAATGAGCTATTTTTTTAATTTTGTCGAGCATTTAAATTCGACATTTAGTTTGTTTTAAAACATATTGCTAATTGTTTTTATTTTTTTTGATGTTTTTATAAAGTAATGGATTGATTTTGAACTGAAGTTTATTACTGCTGTTTTAATTTTATGAACAAGAGTTATTATAAGTAGCCGAAATCAAAAACTACATTTTGTCCATTTTCTATAAAGTTTTACCAATTTATTTATTTTTTACACAAAAAATATATTAAGGTGGTAATACATTTTTAGACGACTTTACAGCAATAAATTGTAATTTTATCATACCTTTTAAACGTCAAAACGATGCGTAAATACATATGCGATATTCTAAACCTCTTACAGCAAAATTCACAAAACAGTCGCCGGTTTCAGTTCGATTAATCAAAATAAAATGATAAAAACAAAAAAAGTATTTCATACATTCGTTGAAAATCCAAATTATCTTTCGTGTTGCGCATTAAAACTTTTAGAAGTAAAGTATTTCAACTGTAAAATCACGTAAATCAGCAAAATCGGCAAAATTTCGTATACTGCCTCTTAAAGAGATGGCTCGGAATAGGGAAGAATGGAGATTACTCCACCAAGAGAGCACACCTCTTAAGTAATTCATGATGATTTCAATAGATGTCTAACATCAAGTTGTCATTGACATTATTACCACGATTTAGTAATACAGGGTGTTTGGTGCATCGTTTGCCAAATTAAAATGGCGGATTGGTGGGGTCATTTGCTATCTCTTTCGGCCCCTAAAACACATTTTCTCTCAACGGATTTTTTTTAGCATTTTTTTTTTAGAAAAAATTGATAGTTCATGGATCTGCCACTTTTAAAATTTAATAAAAAAAAAACAGGGGTTAAGCGTCCAATTTTTATTTTATTGTAATGGGTGATGTTGTAGGGCTCTACCAAAATTGAAATGACGTGCAAGTGATACCTAGTTTTTTTTTATTGACCCTCAAAAGTTGTAACATGTGTAAAAATTCAGAAGAAGGTCAACTTTGATTTACGTTTAAAAAAAAACTATAAAAGACAATGTTCTTAAAATTGTTTTAAAAACATCTCTGGTTTATCCTCTTTCTAACCATGTGCAAAAAAGCCATAAAACATTCACTACCGCCGTTAATTTGTCAACTTTATCCGATAGGGGCACATTAGGCTAATAATAAGCGCTATTCCTCGCGAAGCAGGGTTTCAAATTTTAACCTGTTGGCTAAATATGCAAGCATTTAAAGCGGCACTTTACATAAAAAAGAAGAAAAAACCGCGAATCAAATTTGTAAGAAACTTTCTTATCGTTCTTTCTGTTAATTTTGTACTACCTAAGTAATTGTTCGTGTTTGTATTAATGTTAAGTTTAGTTTAGTTTAGTTAAGTTTAGTTAAGTTTAGTTAAGTTTAGTTCTTTAGTTCTTTTATTGTTAAGTTTATTCACGTGATAATGGCTTTATTCTCTATTGAAGAATACACCGATATTTTAATGGTATACGGAAGTGCTAATGTTGTTGCACGAGAAGCGCAAAGAATCTACGAGGAACGATTTCCCAATAGACGATTGCCATCCTGACACACTTTCCAAAATACTTACCGACGTTTACGGGAAACTGGTAATTTGAATGCTACAGAACCAAGAGGGGTTGTGGTGCGACACAATGTTCAAATTGATGAGCGAATTTTGACATTGTTTGAGGAAGACCCAACCAGAAGCATTAGAGATGTAGCTTCATTACTCGAAATATGTACCTGGAAAGTGTGGAAGGTTCTTCGGCAAAATAACAAACATGCTTTCCACTTCACTCCAGTACCTACAAGGTAATTATCAAAGACGAAATCAGATTACAGACCACTACAGTGGAAATAATAAACAGTTGCTACGCGTGCATTCGCAACAACGGCCGCCAATTCGAGCAAAATTTGAAAAATTAAATTTTAATTATTACCTACTACTTAGCGTATGTTATTTACAAAAAAAACCTTTATCCTGCATAGCGCTTATTATTAGCCTAATGTGCCCCTATCGGATAAAGTTGACAAATTAACGGCGGTAGTGAATGTTTTATGGCTTTATTGCACATGGTTAGAAAGAGGATAAACCAGAGATGTTTTTAAAACAATTTTAAGAACATTGTCTTTTGTAGTTTTTTTTTAAACATAAATCAAAGTTGACCTTCTTCTGAATTTTTACACATGTTACATCTTTTGAGGGTCAATAAAAAAAAACTAGGTATCACTTGCACGTCATTTCAATTTTGGTAGAGCCCTACAACATCACCCATTACAATAAAATAAAAATTGGACGCTTAACCCGTTTTTTTTATTTATTAAATTTTAAAAGTGGCAGGTGCATGAATTATCAATTTTTTCTTAAAAAAAATGCTAAAAAAAAATCCGTTGAGAGAAAATGTGTTTTAGGGGCCGAAAGAGATAGCAAATGACCCCACCAATCCGCCATTTTAATTTGGCAAACGATGCACCAAACACCCTGTATACGCAAACCATTAATTATAGAAACGATACCTTTTCATACATAGCCATAGCCGGCTTTGCCTGGTCCATGAGGTTCCTCATCATCTCGTAAGCTGTCACCAGCGTGATCTTGGCGTTCCGGCTCTCCTGGACCTGTTTCCGCAGCTCTATGAGGTTGTAGCAGTGCTCACAGAGCCGGAGACCGTTCCTCTCTGTGACCTCATTGCTGGAGGTGGCGAGGGGCACGGATGGGTCTATTATTGATTCTGGAATATGTAAACCTCCTAAGGCCTCTGGTACAAAAAAAATAACATAATACGTTCGTTAGAAAATAGACCTATTGCAAAGGAAATAAAATAGGTTTTCCTTTGTTTTTATGAGGGACAATCAAACTAGAAAATCCAATCAAACTAAAGACTCTATTGCATTTGTAATAGGTTCATATTCCATTGGCAAATTTCGTTGTATGGTGGTTCTTAGGAGGTTAAGGCATAGGATAAGTAAAAAAAAAATAGTACAGGATAGTAAAAATGTGGAACAAATTACCCACTGATGTTGTCAACTCTATAAGTGTTAACCAGTTTGACAATCATACTAACCGCCTGTTTCACAATCGACAAGTAAAGCTTATTTGACAGATAAACTTAGCCCTTTCTCTTTCTGACACTTGAAAATAGACAAGGAGAGAGACATCTTTATGTGACAGATAAATTTACTTGTCGATTGTGAAACAGGCCCTAAGTGAACAGTGATTTGGACATATCAGTGTCAATTTCCTGTCCAAAATAAAATAGTAATAAAAATATTTAAGTAGCAATTAAAATTAACAAAGTAAATTACAAGCGTAGGCTGTTAGGTAATTCATCGGATTGACATCCTATTTAAGCATCCTAAACAACTACCAAAAAGAGATAAATATGCGTCAAAATGTGAATACAATTATTTTGCAAAATACTACGTAGCTTAAGTAACGAAAAACATTTTTTTAAATTAAGTTATGTTTAATTAAGCGGACCAGTCAAAAACTGTTTCCAGCGATTCGGCGCAACCGGATATACGGTTCGGTAAGAGCTGAACCGAATGTTCGGCCGAATAATCGTATTCGGCAAAGTCCGTATTCGGCCCATCTCTAATTAAAATACACACACACGCATAGCATACGCCTTTATTCCAAGAGTGGGGTAGGCAGAGCTACAGAAATACCAAACAACTCTAAAAAGACTGGCTTATAATTCTGTTACCATATTTTGCATAATCAGGCCAAGAAGTTTACTAGTGTATTAGTGACAAGTTGCAAGCCCATCGCCTAACAGTACTCAAGCCCTTTATTCCCTTTGTCGCCTCTTACGACATCCACGGGAAGACATGGAGTGGCACCATTCTAACCCGGCAGCCACACGGGATACCTACTAGCAAAAAACATATAAACGTCGGAAGCACACCTGGACGCGCGGCTGACGTCACGGCCAAGTCCGGTAGTCTAATTGTTGTTTCTTGTTAGGTAATAATAAGGCAGAGGCCATATTCTTTTTCTGCCAACAAACTTTTAGTTTAGCAGATCATTGTATCAAGTTTTGTTGTATATTTTTATAAGAATAATAAATGAAAACATATTAGCGTCGGTGGCCTATTTGCTTAGGGGGTCGACTCGTGATCGTAGTTTTTCTAACTTAAGTACAGTACCCGATGCTCTTACGGTGAAGGAAAAACATCGTGAGGAAACCTGCACATACGAACAGCTGAGTGTGTGAGGGTAATTGCACAAAAGATCCTGAAGAGTCCCGTGTGGTTGCCGGGTTAGAATGGTGCCACTCCATGTCTTCCCGTGGATGTCGTACGAGGCGACAAAGGGAATAAAGGGCTTGTAGTACTGTTAGGCGATGGGCTTGCAACCTGTCACTAATACACTAGTAAACTTCTTGGCCTGATCGTGCAAAATGTGGTTACAGAATTATAAACAAGGCTTTTTAGAGTTGTTATTTCTGTAGCTCTACCTACCCCACTCTGGGAATGAAGGCGTTATGTATGTATGTGTATCCTAAAGAGGCCTCGAAGTGTATCCGAAAGGACCCATGTGTATGATAAGATAACTATATTTTGTGCATGGCTTGACCTGCAGAGTCATACATATTATGAGCACCTCCCCGCCGCACTCAAAGATGAAACATCTGACGAAACGTTTGGGCGCAAACTTAAGAACCTTTTGTTGGATAACCCGTTGTACTCAGTTAAAGAGTACACGGACCTAAAGTTTTAATTTAATTAATTTTTTATTTTTTATTTATTGTTTGTTATTGTGATTTTATTTTCTTTACTTTCGACATCTTTGTTATTATGTAAATCTGTTTTATATTCCTGTTAACTTCCCCATATTGTGTTTCTTTCATGTATTTTCATTTATGACGACCTTAATGTAAAATCTTATAACTTGACATGTGCAATTTGTAACGTAATTTTATATTGAGCAATAAATAATCTAATCTAATCTAATCTAATCATATCCAGCCAAGCCGAAAGACGTTTTTTTGCTCTTAGTTCTTGGGCCTAAAATATTAAATTTTGTTAATTCACTGATTACAAGACTAAAAACTCGAAACTTACTGGACTAATATTATATTAGTCCGTGTGGTACATAACAGTAAAGTCAGCCAGTCAGTTGCTAGGGCCCCAGCATTATTGTGTCTGAAAGTGATATTTCACTGACGAGCTTCATCTGATTCAAAGTCGATAGACATAAAAACCCCTTAAATTAAGCATAATTGTCAGGCTTAACAATTAAAGCGCTGTCTGTACAATAAATAATTAGATGACAAGATCTGTTTGAGTTAATATTTTTTTTTCATGATTGTATTGTTTTCTTTTCCCTGGGAAACCTTCGAGTTGTATATACTATGGTCTGATAACTTAAACAGATTGTATGGTCAGAAAGATACTCACTAGCTACATTAATATCTAAAAACGTGGAGCAGTCGTGGCACAGGATGGAGCCACACAGCCGGCAGTGGTGCTTCCGCCGTGTCAGGTTGAACGGCTTTGCACAATTGGGGCACAGCTTCACCGACGATCCATCAAGCCAGGGGACAACCTGAACAAAATAACATCAACAACAATAATTACTGGGTGATAACTCAAAATGGGTCGGTATAATTCTGAGGAAAAAGGAACTTGGATTTTTTTATTATGGCATATGAAGGGTCATTATGTAGCATTTTAATACTTAGACAATATACACTCGCGGTCAAATAATACAGGTCAGAGTGCGTTTTTCATACTAAAGAGGCTATTTCGAAGCCTTGGTTCCTCGCCAGGGGATGCTTTTAGTGACATCTGATGATGGATACCCCGAGCATCGATACAGGACTTCCAGAGTGCCTAGAAAACCCAGCTGATTGAATCTTCGGCTAACGCCGGAATGTTCAGAGAAACATCTAAGATGGCAATAAAATGTAAGGAAATCCAAATGCTGATCCAAACTCTCTTGCTGTGGTGTTAACTGATTGTGCGATTAGTTAGGTATCTTAAGAACTTGTGACCTCCTCTATTGAACCTCAGAGTATCCACCATTACACCTCACTTAAAACAACCCCTGGCCAGGAACCAAGGCTTCGAAATAGCCTCGTTTGTATGAAAAACGCACTCTGACCCGTATTAATTGACCGCGAGTGTACAATGTGTTTCAAAATAATCCGTTAAAAAGAAATTACAAAAGTAGTGTCAACCCTAGTATACTGTATACCTAAAACTGGGTACGAATCTGAGCTGCTCGGCTTTAAAAACTTTTCCATATGTGCACAGGTTTCATATAATAAAGCAGTATAATTGCAGTTTTTCTAAAAAGCATATGCTTGAACAAAGTCCCCGCCGAACCCCTGCCAGATGTGCCAAAATGTGCATATTGGAGGCCGCCAGAAGTGTTAATTTATTTGAAATCCAGCTGCGGCATTTTGCCACGTTAAGGGTTATACACAGACTCTACTTTTATTTGCAGTGAATGTGTTACTTTATTATCTAGAAATAGATAATTTAAACTTCTAACTTTACATTTAAGTATATTATGTAAGATCCAATTAACCTGTGTAGCGCCCTGTAAACACTGTGTGATCATAACGATTTTTGAAATGGGAAATCAGAGTGGTTTGGATTACAATTAACATTGTAATACACATATATATGCCATGGCACTCCACGGGTTAAAAATATTCTAAATAACAAAAAGATAGCTTGTATAAAATATATTTACATAGCAAAGAGTTCAAAAATAAATAATTACAAGACAAATTATTTGTCTTACTAAATGAACAGGTTAAAAATATAAGCCACATAAAAAAAAAGAAGAAGCAAAAAGAGGAAGACCTAGGCTAGCCTACTTCAGCCAAATAAGACAGAAGGCCAATGTTGTGTCATATCAGGATGTGAAAAGGCTAACAGAGAACCGAGAAAAGAACAAATACCCCACGGACTAAAGCCAAGCAAAAATAAGCCAGAGAAACTGTAGAAAACTTAGATAAATAAATAAAAATAAATAAATATGACGGGACAATCTCACACAAATTGACCTAGTCCCAAACTAAGCTCTAGGCTTGTACTATAGGTACTAAACAACGATAAACATAGTACTAAACAACGATAAACATACTTGAATAGAGAAATACATACTTAAATACATAGAAAACATGCAAGACTCAGGAACAAATATTCGCGCGCATCACACAAATATCTGCCCTTACCGAGATTTGAACCCAGGACCGCTGGCTTCGGAGGCAGGGTTACTCCCAACTAGGCCAACGTGTCGTCAAAAAAAACCATTCATCTGTAACAACGACTAACCTCTTGCTCATGGTGTTTTCTCTGGCTAGGCTCGCTAGGCATGTTGCACACCAGCTTGTCTAGTCTAATTAACAGTTTATTAGTCTCCGTCGCGTATCGTTCCATTCTAGCCGCACGCACTGCTTTAAAATAGTCCATCGTACTCCGAGATACGCCGACCGACTGCTCCTCGTTGAAGTCATAATAGTCCTGATAATTCAACTTTAACGCACGATCAAACGTCTCCTGAATATCAGCATCATCATTATTAAGAATAATCTTCTTAGCCCTTCCGAAAATCTCCTTTAGAGACTTTAAAACATCCTGTTCTTCCTGATGTAAACTCTCGAAATGATTCGTAAGTTGCGACGCGGTTTTTAAGTCAGCCTTACAAATAGGACAGAGGAATCCCTCAAGAATCTCTTCGTCGTTGGCCGTCGCCATAGTTGCGCACAAATTCCTATCCTACAAGCACATGATAAATAAACATTCAAAGTGAAATGCAAAAGCAGAAAGGAAATCCTCCCATTCTAATTCGATGCTGATTGCGTTTCGTTCGTTCAGCTGCTTGATTTTTTTACCTTAATGACATTTGTAAGATGTATTTTTCCGTTGAATTTTAGCCTAACATTATTTTATGTTTACTTCATGTTTACTTGTAGTACACTTGTTTAACGGCTTCGGAACCCTACACTGAGCATGGTAAGACATGCTCTTGCCCGCTTTTACTGAATATATCATAAATGAGTCGTATTTCAGTAAATCTATCTGAGTTGAAGGTACCTTACTTTGCAAAAGATTGGGTAGCTGCCAGTTTTGGATATGTTCTAGAAGCCCTGGGAGGCCTTTATTAAAAATCCAAGTTCCCGAGGTGCTATGCTCGGGAGTCTGCCATGTTCATCAAACTTTCGAAATTTCGAAGTGTTGTCAGTTTTCATTAAATAAATACTAAAGTTTAGGTTTCAAAGCAAAGTAGTTTTCTATCAAGATTTATTATAATTATTATCAAGATTACACGTGATACAGCTTGGTTTTAAAATCAGATACCTATAGGTATTCTTGACTGAGATATGAAACTTCTAACTATGGGCACTAATTGCGTAAAATGACGAACGATTACTAGGTACTAGCCATCAGTAAAAGACCTTAACGAACTACCTACGTAGCGAATTATTTGTAAAGGCTAGTTCAAAAAATAAGTTTCACCATGGTTGATTTTTTATTGAAGGTTTCTAACTATTTTTTTATTGAACTATGAATTATATTATACCCATTTTTTACATCACACGTTTCAATAATATAATTCGATCGGCAATTTTTTTGTTGTGAAATTGGCAACATGATGCAATTTTCTTAGAGAAAGTCTGAAGCCGGATCCACATGCTTGGTGTTTGCCGCAAACACTGCAAGACGCGATATGGTAGAGTGAGCACGATGTATTTCTATCTCACTCTAACTTATAGTTAAGTTTTAGTGTTTGCGAGAAACATCAAGCATGTGGATCCGGCGTGGGGCTGTATAGTTGCAGTGTGAAAATGTTAGTCACCTCGGTCACCTTTAGATCGTAACAGCATTGAAATAGTAAATAAAACACAGTAATACATTATCGTCTTCATATATTCCGTTACATCACAAAACAATGATTTTAACTTTCCAAGAGCGTCTATGGTTTCCGGCCAGTCCTGTTTCTCGGCCGCGCGGATGACAGCCTGTCCTGTCAGTCTCGCAGATGACAGTTGCTGGTCAGCCTGTGCCTTGTCCTTCTCTTCTGTCTCTTGTCTAGCTTTGAGACTGTATTCTAGAAGATTCTGCGCCAATTCGATCACCTTTTTGCAGGTGTCAGGACTGCTGGGCCAGTTTCCGTTCTGGAAAACAAACAACATGCATAACTCACATCTTGTGACTTAACCTTTTACAAGTAAGCGTCCAGAACGCGATACGACTACTTGGATTTTTTGCCTATATCGCTATAAGCCATCTCAAAATGTCCAAAACGCAAAATGACCCCTTCGTTTGCGTTACTGGGTAGGTTAGGTTCGTTAGTTAACTTCAAATGCCCGAAGGACAAATCGCCCAGGAATAGGAGCCCCGCCATGTGGAGCTCCGTCGACTTTGCTATGACAGAGGTCAAAAGAAAAAAAAACAACGTGGTCGTTTGCGTCTCGGAAATTTTGAGATAATACGCTTATTGCGATATAGGCAAAAAATCCAAGTAGTCACATTGCGTTCTGGACTGTCTGAGAAAAACCCAATTCCCTCTGCCTTAAAAATATTTATTCATTTGACGCCAAAATTTTAGTTTTGCCTAGGTTGGGAATCTAATACATACAAACATACATTAAATCACGCCTGTTTCCTAGAGGGGTAGGCAGAGACCACTTCTTTCCACCTGCTACGATCCTGACAAATCTTTTTCGCTTCTTCCACATTCATACATCGAGTCATGCATGCACGTCGGTTTCGAGTACTTAAGATTCGGCCTTTTTGCAGAACCTCTCCGATTTGAGTCAAAAAAGTACGCCTAGGGCGGCCTTTTTAACCCATCCACTCACTTTCGCACTGTATATCTCTTTCCAAATGATCGAACCATCGAAGCATGCCCTTTTCAATGTTAGTCACTACATCTTCTTTCAGTCCACATTTCTATCTGATCTTTTCATTACTTACTCTACGAGTATCAATCAGTTTCCACCACACATACTACGCAAAGAGCGCATTTCAACTGCATTTATACGACTTTCATGCTTGTCCTGCCACAGCCAACATTCACTACCATACATCAGAATAGGGGCCAACACACCATTGTGAACAGCTAATCGGGCTTTTTGTAAAACGCCCCTTCTGCTCACAAAGGACTGCAGGGCCCCATTAATCTGATTGCGCGCAGGATACTTCCAAGGTACACAAATTCACTCACTTGCTCTACTAACTCATCATTTATATTTATTACGCACTCAGTCACCACCTCGCCCTTCTTTATTACCATGACCTTGGTCTTGGTAACATTTACTTTCATCCTCTTTTGCTTAAATCCCTCATCAATCACTGTCACCATCTCCTGCAACTCAAGTACCGATGGAGCAAGTATAAATTGATCATCGGCATATAAGAGGCATTTGATGCAACTCTTGCGTACGCAAACAAATATCTTATCATACTCTTTCAAATCTCGCATACAACTGTCCATGAATAGATTGAACAGCCATGGTGAGGCAACACAGCCCTGTCTAACACCTCTAGAGGTATTAAGCTAGTATGTAACTGTTTTTTTTTCATTAACGATGAGCTTGCTGCACATAAGATCACGCATTACAACCACAGTATATAAATAGCTAAAGCAGTAAAGAAACTACGTGCAAACGTTCAAAACGACTCAATCACAGAAGCACGCTTCAAGATGACTGCTAATCGAGACGAACGTTTTTCGTTACAACTACAAGTCTCACCGTTTTCGCGAGATAAAACTGTACGAGTTTCCAACATAGTATAATGAAAATGCGATATACGCTTATTTGAAGACGATCTATTGTTCTATTTATACTATACCCATAGTTATAGACTATAGATTGGCGCATAATTCTTGCTAGTTTAAACATTATTAAATAAATAGTAATAATAAGTTCGAGTCCCAGGCATGATGGACCCTTTCGGATACATATCGACCCCTTTAGGATTTTTTGTGCAATTACCCTCTTACACACTCAGCTGTTCGAATGTGCAGGTTTCCTCACGATGTTTTTCCTTCACCGTAAGAGCATCGGATAATGTACTTACATCAGAAAAAGTCATTGGTATATGGTGACCGCGGGGATTTAAACTCGGTACCTTACGATCAAGAGTCGACCCTCTACCGGCCGAACCCTATACTCTAACCGCGGACAGATAGCCTTACTTCGGATTAAAATTTGACACATTTTGTTTGGGCAAATGTTAAATTTCAACCCGAAGTAAGTAAGCCTTATCTATCCGAGGTTTGAATATAGGGTTCGGCCGTTAGACACTAGGCTACCGACAGCTTTCAGGGACATAGGGTATTCAATTTTTTTCGGGATAAAAAGTACCCTTTGTCCTTAGGTTACTTTTTATCCCGAAAAATTGGACGATACACGAGGGAATAGCGATAAAAGACTTTAACGCGGACGAAGTCGCGGGAAACAGTTAGTCATGTATGTTATACTGGACTTGAATGATAAAATTTATTATTTATTTAACTCCTGCTCCCTACCTGCGTGTACCCTCGGTAGGCCTTCAACAGCCTCTGCGCCTTTAGCAGGTACGTGGGGCTCAGGTCCGAGTAGAGCTGCCACACCTCGGGCTTGTTCTGGTGGATGGAAGTAACCCGGCCGAAGAGCTCGAGCAGCCGCTTGCGTAGCCTAAAACAAAAGTACAACAAAATCAGCAATCGGACACACCAAAGATAATTTACCTAAAGTTCGCGGGAGGAAGTAATATAGAGTGGTTACAACCAGGTAAATTACTGGTTTGTTAACTGACTTCAAAAAGGACGAGGTACTACTACATATATGTAATTTTTATATGGCCACCCATTTCTCTGTCAAATGTGGACCGATTTTCAAAACAATTTTTTTATTCGAAAGAGTCTGAGGATGATGATGGGATCTTGGAGAAAACGAGGGAGTTCCTTAAATATTATAGGAATACATATAGCGATATTAGTATTTTCAGTAATAAGTCCAGCATTTGCATTCATAAAGTATTATTTGGTGAAGTGGAACTGATGATGAAGACCACTGATGAGAACGGAACTCATCAACTGTGCCTGTTTCAAGGGTGGCGATAAGATATCTTAATTAAGATAGTTGAGCGACTATGACGAAGCACATTTAAATGGTTTAAATTATATGATCTACATATAATGATCACTAAAAAGTATGAAATAAAATAAATGTTTTAAAAACCAATAACTTCTTTTAAAAAAGCCGACTTCAGTTGGACTGACCTTTACCTTCCTTTTTAAAGAAGTTATTTCTTTCGTTTTTAAAGGCGTGTTTTTTTTAATAGAGTACGAGATTTCTGGTATTAGTGATCCTCACCTGGCGCTGCTGTTCCCGTCTGCGTCCTCCGAGTCGTGGAGCACGGCGCGCACGAGCAGAGCGAGCAGCTCGCTGTCCTCGAACTTGTGCTGCAGGTCCAGCACGCGGTGCACGCCGCGCAGCGCGTCCTCGAAGTGCCCCGTGTCCATCGACACTATTATCACGTTCTCCCACAGCTGGAACGAAATATATTTCACTCACAAGAAACTAGCGACAGTTAATAATTATAATAATTATTATTACATAACCAGCAGTTTTTTTGGTATGCATACACCTGCTAATACCAAAGAAAACGGCTAAGAATAACCCCGTGAGACCCTGTGTGCCATAGCAGGTACATATTCAAGGCAATTTAGTTTAAAGTATATTTCAATGAAGACCCAACTAGCAAAATTACCTTATAACGAAAGGCCTATATGTCCATAACTCTTATAGTCGTCATTTAAAGGCATTGTTTATGTCAAAATATCGTATAAATGCACTTTACCGGAGGAGTCAGCTAATATGGCTACAGAATTTATAATTTGGTTACGTAAACGTCAACAAACCTGTAGATGTTACCTTGCTAGTCCAATAGCTTAGCGTAGTGTGTGAGATAGGAAAGGAAAAGCACTATTCACTATTAGCACTAAGTTTATTGAAGAGGTATTCTAACACTAAATAGGTACAGAAACTTAAGCAAGCGAAAGGAATATGAGAAGAAACTAGATATGCGTAAGCCGGGAGTGCGAGACAAAGCGACATACGTTCAGCGCGGAGGTGGCAAGCAGACTGAGCTTCTGCGCGGGCCGCGCCTGGCAACCGGTCGGCGCGCGCGCATAAGAAACTTGTTAGCTTCTCGCTATATAGAAAATAAATCTATTTGTCCGCGCAACGGACAAATCAAATTTATTTAATCGGTATTAAGATTATTTACAATACTATGTTCATATTTACTATTTGTTATTTATTTATACATTTACCATATTTAATATGATATTTATTTATATTATATTAACTGTTCCTTAATAATGTTAGCATGCTACATCACCCCCCTCCAGAGACCGTGTTAAGGGCGATAATAATCGGGGAACCTTACTATACGTCCCGACCGAGTTCTTACCTCATGGCGGGCTCGTTCTGGTAAGATCTGGTTATCCGTGTGTGGTGTATTTGACGTGTGTAGCGTGCGTGTTGTGTATGGTGTGATGGTACCTGGGTCACGTAGTATATAGGCCGGCTTAATGCGGTCTATCGAGACGGTGACCTTTTTACCGTTTACTAAAATGGTAAAAACTTTGTCTCCTCTTTGACAAACCTCAAACGGTCCCGTGTACGCTGGTTTTAAAGATCCGCCCACAGTGCAGTCACGCAAAAATACGTGACTGCAAGTGGCTATATCCTTAAAAATAAACGTAGACCGAGTTTCGCCGTGGCGAGAAGTTGGAGTTGGCTGTAATTTATGTACTATGCCTCGTAGTCTTGATGTAAACTCCGTCAAGTCTACGGGATAGTCTGTCTTAGGTTCAAAAAACTCGCCTGGCAGACGTAGAGGTTCGCCATAGAGTAAGTCGGCCGAGGATGCCTTAAGATCTTCTTTGAAAGCGCTCCGGATACCCAGTAACACAAGTGGCAGTGAATCAACCCAGTTTTCATTGTTGTGGCTGGTAATGGCGCATTTCAATTGCCGGTGGAACCTTTCCACTAAGCCATTGCTGGCTGGGTGGTAAGCTGTAGTTCTTCGACGTTGAAATCCTGCAACCTGTGCTAAATTATGGAAAAGGGTTGACTCGAATTGTTTGCCCCGGTCCGTGACGATGTCAGCTGGGCATCCGTAGCGCGCAATCCAACCACTCACTAATGCCTTAGCCACTGTTTCGGCGGTCATATCCGCTAAGGGTATCGCTTCGGGCCAGCGCGTGAAACGGTCGACTGCTGTGAGGCAATATCTGTAGCCTTGGCAGTACGGCAACGGGCCAATCAGGTCTATATGAATGAATTTGAACCTGGCGGATGGGAGTTTGAAGGTAGCTAGTGGTGACGAGATATGCCGTGTTACCTTGCTACGTTGACATGCTAGGCAGGCGCGAACCCACTCTCTGCAGTCGCTCCGAACTCCAGGCCATACGTACCTTTCTGCAACCATCTTTGCGGTAGCGTTAGCACCAGGGTGGCTTAAAGAGTGCAGGGTTTCGTAAATGCTACGACGAAATGCCTTTGGGACAAAGGGCCTTAGTCTATCACCGCTGACATCACAAAATAGTTCCGTCTTGGCCCCTGGTAAGCTTACCTTCTTAATACGCAATGAGTTGGTACCCTCTATGAGTTCTTTGAGATCGGGGTCCTTGTGCTGGGCTACAGCTAGCTGGTCTAAATCGACGGGTTTAGCAATCTCTTCGACTCGTGAGAGGGTATCAGCTACTACATTATCCTTACCTGATATATGTCGGATATCGGTGGTGAATTGCGCTATGAGGTCTAGGTGCCGAAACTGCCTGGGTGAGCAGTTTTCTTTCCTATTATGGAAGGCGTAGGTAAGCGGCTTGTGATCCGTATAGATCACAAAGTCGCGTGCCTCCAGCATATGCCGGAAGTGTTTAATACTCTCGTATATTGCCAGGAGCTCGCGGTCGTAGGGCGAATATCTCTGTTGCGTGGGGCTTAACTTGCGAGAAAAGAAGGCAAGGGGTTGCCAGCTGTCTTCGCAATACTGCTGTAAAACAGACCCCATAGCCGTGTCCGAGGCGTCAGTTACCAATGCGAGCGTAGCGTTACAGTTTGGGTGAGCAAGAAGGGCCGCCTGACATAGGCCTTCCTTGCAGGCTTGAAATGCTTCCAGCTCTGAGCTTGATAAGTGGACCGGGTGTGAACCCTTAACTGACCCTGTCAACAATGTGTTAAGAGGAGCTTGGTTTTGGGCCGCTTTAGGGATAAATCTCCTGTAAAAATTTAGCATGCCCAAAAATCTTCTTAATTCTCTTACCGTTTTGGGGACAGGGAAGCTCTTGATGGCCTCGACTTTTGTCAGTAATGGAGTGGTACCTTTAGCTGAGATATTGTATCCCAGGAATGTTACACTTGGTGCACCGAAGACGCACTTGGCTATGTTTATAACCATCCCGTACGCTTTCAGTCTGGAAAACAGCTGGTGTAAGTGCTCCTCATGTGTCGCCTGGTCTTTGGAGAAAACGATAAAATCGTCAAGGTAAGCGTAAGTAAAATCCAGACCCCGCAACATTTCATCGACGAAGCGCTGAAACGTTTGTCCGGCGTTACGAAGCCCGAACGTCATGAACGGGAATTCGTAAAGGCCGAACGGTGTCGTGATAGCAGTCTTCGCGATGTCCTCTGGGTTGACGGGGATCTGGTTATATGCTTTTACCAGGTCTATCGTTGAAAAGATCGTGCAGCCCGCTAAACTATGGGAAAAGTCATGAATGTGCTTAATTGGGTACCTGTCAGGCACGGTGCGAGCGTTTAGCATCCGATAGTCGCCGCATGGCCGCCATCCTGTCTCCTTTTTAGGGGCAAGGTGAAGAGGCGACGACCACGACGATTCCGATGGACGGCAGGTACCTATCTGTAACATAGCTTCAAATTCTGACTTGGCTATTTTTAGTTTTTCAGGTGCTAGCCTACGAGGTGCACATGATACCGGTGGCCCAGGTGTGATTCGAATGTGGTGCAGTGTGTTATGTTTAGGTATAATTTGTAAACCAGGTGGGCGGGTGACTTCGGGGTATTGAGTTAGTATGTCATGATACACAGAGTAACCAGACATTACCTTAACAGATGAAACTTTGTCGGCAGTGCGCGCGAGCAAACCCGCGGTAGTGAGACTAGTATTACTATCAATAAGGCGTTGATTACGTACGTCAACAATAAGACCGTAGTGTGATAAAAAATCAACCCCTATTATCGCCTTGGTAACATCAGCCACTATAAACCGCCAAGCAAAGTCACGGCGTAGCCCTAGATTTAATACTAAGGGAGCGTAACCATATGTATGTATAACAGTACCGTTAGCCGCGCACAATTCGTAGTTAGTTCTAATACGATACTCTTTTAGAGTTTTTCTAGGTAGCACGCACAAATCACTGCCAGTGTCCACTAAAAACTGCATTTTAGTCCGCTGATCTGTCACAAATAAGCGACCGGTGCTCGGGCAGTCGCTGGCCGCCATTATCGACTGCCCCGAGTGTTTCCCGAGTAGTCACAGGGCTTGATACATTTATTTGCTCTGTCACCGAATTTGCTGTGATACCAGCAGGTGGGAAAGCGGCCGTAGTTAGATTGCGACCTGGTTGACGAACTCCTCCTATGGCGTGACGTAGATCTGCCTCGCGGCCGTGACATCCTATCTACTTTCGCGGTCAGTGCTTTCACTTGCCTAGTCAGTGCCGCGATTTCGCTTGACTCCGAAGAAATATTTGTTTTTTCCGTGGGGTTATTATTAACTGCCGCAATTTGAGAGCTGCTGCCGACGATGTCCATGATCTGGTCCGCGAGTTCAGCTACCTCCTCCAACGTTGACTTTGACCCTTGTGAGATAACGATGGCCTGTATATTGGTAGGTAGGCGATTAGTCCAGAGCGATTTAATAATTTCGTCTGGAACGCCCGGCCCTGCAAGCTGCTTTAGATGCCGAAGAAACTGCGACGGCTTTCGGGTCCCTAGTTCCTCATGGTCTAAAAGTTGCTTGACTTGCCGTTCACGCGATGCTGTTAACCGCTTTATTAACTCCGATTTCAAACGCTCGTACTTGTCGGAAACTGTAGACTCCACAATATCCTGGACTATTTCCGCATATGCTGGTTCCAGATGTGACATGGCGTAGTGATATTTCGTCACATCCTGCGTGATGTTTGCTAGTACGAACTGGCTTTCGAGCGCCGCAAACCACAACGCTGGCTTGGCTGGGTAAAATGGCGCCGGTCGTACGGATACGCGACCCACGTATTCCTGTTCTTTTTGGTCTGTCATTGTGTTCAACGTAGGTCACCACTGTAGATGTTACCTTGCTAGTCCAATAGCTTAGCGTAGTGTGTGAGATAGGAAAGGAAAAGCACTATTCACTATTAGCACTAAGTTTATTGAAGAGGTATTCTAACACTAAATAGGTACAGAAACTTAAGCAAGCGAAAGGAATATGAGAAGAAACTAGATATGCGTAAGCCGGGAGTGCGAGACAAAGCGACATACGTTCAGCGCGGAGGTGGCAAGCAGACTGAGCTTCTGCGCGGGCCGCGCCTGGCAACCGGTCGGCGCGCGCGCATAAGAAACTTGTTAGCTTCTCGCTATATAGAAAATAAATCTATTTGTCCGCGCAACGGACAAATCAAATTTATTTAATCGGTATTAAGATTATTTACAATACTATGTTCATATTTACTATTTGTTATTTATTTATACATTTACCATATTTAATATGATATTTATTTATATTATATTAACTGTTCCTTAATAATGTTAGCATGCTACAAACCTAAATAATATGGCTGCGATAAAACCTTTAGTTAATAAGGTTACAACCTTTATAATTGGGTCAGGTAAACGCCAATAAAACAAAATAATATGGCTACTATAAGTCTAAAATTATGAATACCTTATAATGGCTAATTATACAGGTTTTTAGCCAAATAATACTAAAAGCCATATAAAGGCTATCATTAAGGCTATTTAATCTTGTAAAGGAAATGCACAGGATCGTTATAAAGCATTTTATCTTATAGAAGTCAGAATTTTTACGTTTATATAGCAATGGAATACATATCATTTATATAACTTTTAAAAGAGTTGAGGTCTTGGTTAGTCTGCTATATAGTAATTATAAGCGTGTAATTCTTATATACTTTTGTTTATATAACAAAGTCCGCCATAATAATACGAATAAAGTTTGTTTGCGTTAGGAAAATTATAAAAAATGGATTTGGAAAAGTGGAAAAAGTTCAAGAGAAGTGGTGGTTACAAGTTACCATAGTCTTCAGTTTGGCAAATCTAGGAAAAATGTGTCTTAAATTAGTCATTACGGAACCCTAAAAAATATCAAGATGGAGAATACTTAATACAAAACATAACCGCTATAAATGTTTTTTTCTTGTAAACAGCTTATACAGGTTATGTAATTTTCTTAAAGACTTATAGAAACAATAACGAAGGAATGAAAAATAATCCAAAGTTTTTTCATCACAAAACATTGTTAATTCATGGGGGCGTTGAAAATGAGTTGAAAACGATACCCCATATCCTCATAAAAATGAGTTTCCACTTAGTTTCAATTATTAAAGACACACAAGTAACATCAAAAAAAAGGGCACAGACTTACCTTTTTCAAAATGGTTCACGAATAAAATAAATATGTCATTTGTAGAAACGCACGTACGTAACAATAATTCTTGTTGTATGATTGCTGCGACGATTATGAGTTGGATTATCTTATAAACGATCCTTACATAGCGGTTACAAGAACACGCTTCTTACGACTGGAGTTTATAAAGCAATTATAAAATAATTCTTCTTACGCAAGCTTTATAAATTTCAATTATAAGGATTATGAACATATAAACGAATTACAATTGGCAATTATAAGGGAATTACACTTATTGCTAACCGTTATACATCTGATATCAAAATAAATAGCAAATAATAAAGCTGGAATATGGTAATCATAAGGTTTAATTTCTTATAATTTGGGCCCAAGTCCACCCTTATAAACGTTTATGTGATTTGTATAAGAATTTTTTTTTTTTCTTTATAAACCTTTATATAACACTTCACACACACTATCCCACTATCACACTTAGCCTTCTCTCTTCCTATCACCTTTATGCCGATGATCTGCAAATTTACTCTCAAGGTGTTCTCGGCGAACTCGACACTGTAGTAAATACCACTAACAACGATTTAGCTCGTATCTTGCAATGGAGTAATAGTTTCGGGTTGAGAGTCAATCCTGCTAAGACTCAAACTATTCTTATCGGCAGTCCTAAATTATTATCCAGAGTCGACTTTGAGAGTCTCTCGCCTGTTTATTTTGATGGGGTCCTGATTCCTTTTTCGCAGCAAGTCAAAAACCTGGGTATCATTATGGACTGTACCTTATCGTGGGTTCCTCAAGTGAACGAGATTAGCAGGAGGATGTTTGCGTCAGTGTGGTCTCTTAGGCGGCTTCGTAACTTTCTCCCATTTGCGACTAGAATTGCGCTAGCTCAGTCATTGCTTCTTCCTATTTTGGACTATGCTGATGTGTGCTTTTTAGATCTTACTGTAGAGCAGCTTAATAAGCTTGAGCGAATTCAAAATATGTGCATTCGGTTCATATTTGGTTTACGCAAATATGACCACGTCTCTAATTTTCGTTCGCAACTCAAGTGGCTTCCTATCCGTTTTCGCCGGTACTTTCATATCCTTAATCTCCTCTACTGTGTTCTGTTCTTCCCTGCAACCCCGCGTTACCTCAAGGAGCGTTTTAACTTTTTTACGTCGATTCGTTGCTCCCAAAATTGTATTTTAACTGTACCCTCCTCATCATCTAAATTCTACAACAATTCCTTTACTTTTCAGGCTGTCCGTCTGTGGAACTCCCTCCCTGTGGAGCTGCGGCAGGCTAAATCTTTACCTGTATTTAAGAAACTTCTCCTTGAGCACTTTTTGTCGCAGTCTTAATTGTATTGTCTCAGCACATTTCTCTCACTATGCATTTCTGTCGTGTGGCTGTTTTTTTTCCCTGATGTGGATGTATTGACATTTATGTATGTATTTATTTATTACTATCTATTTATTCATGTAAGTCATTATAATGTATTAGTTTGTATTAATATATATTTGATTATCTATTTATTAGTTTGGTAAGCGTGTATTTATAGGTATATTGTATTTTATAGCTAGCATAGTTCCTTGTAATTGTTCGAAATTGGTCTGCACCACCTACCGTGTAAATTGTTTTAACTTGCACCTTATCCCTTCTAAGGTTGTCTGGAAGAGATCGCTAATCAGCGATAAGACCGCCTGTTGTTTACCTGGGTCTTCTAAATTGTGAAAATTCTGTGTAATGTTTTTGTTTGGTGGACAATAAAGTGTTTTGTATTGTATTGTATTGTATTGTATAACATATTTTTGCTAGTTGGGGATAAGGTTCATTTTTATTTGTTTCTGAATTGAAAGTGGCGTTTTAGAGCGAAGTAGTTTGAACTTTATTACCTTGTAGGTAGATTCAAATTTCCACTCCAAAAATCTCCCTGTTTGTAGTATGGTGGGCCTCACGAGGTTAATGTTGTACTTTAAGCATACTCGTATACTGCTCTCATAAGCCAAAAGACAGTATCTCTGTACGATTTACATCGTACAGTATTTAGCTGACTTGCGACCTACTTTGTTACGTAGACTTTATTTGCAGTTAGTTGACAATTCGCACTGTTACCAATCGGCCACATTTGAGCATATTTACTTTAACTTGTAATTTTGAAATAAACTTGAATATTTTCTATAAGTGTGGTTTACGTTCAACTCAACTCATTACCTACAAACTTCCTCAAAGCTTCGACCTTACATTTGGTCCTTCGAACCTACACAGTGGTGTTTCACTTGTGACGTATGCGTATCGGTTTAACTGGCTTCCCACAAGCGGGTCTCACTGGTTGAATTGAGAAGACGCGTAGAACGTTATAGAGTGAAGTGCGACAGGACCAGGATTGCTGAAAACTTCGGGATCTTGGGGAACTAGTGCCAACGGCTACACATTCCAACTTTAACGACCAACGGTCAAATACGAACAACTTAGGTGTTTACCTGCTAATTACAACAACTTACTAACTTACAATGGGTCAGAAGCTGGAAGAACTTATCTCTCGTCAAGAGGCAACTTTCTCGAACATCAAGCAACTGTGCGGGAACTATAAGAAGGATGGTTCCGAGCGGAAAACATTGGAGTATTTACAGAAGAGACTTGAATCGCTTACCTCTAGCTGGGAACAATTTACCCAGAACCATCTGATACTGCAAACTACTGCTAAAGGTGATATTCAATACTTTACGGATAAGGTCTACGACAGGACAAAACAGATCTACGAAGACGTTATGGCAGATATAAAAAGGCGTCAATCGGTCTTGCTTTTGGCTACAACAGAGGGAATGGCAGCGCCAGAAGCGTCATCTAGCGCAGCGGAGGGTGGCCCAAACAAATCTGGCTTTGATTTTGCTGGGGTTGCTTTTTATGTGCCACCATCTCAAGTTAGAGAGAATCATGAAAAGCAACAGGATTTACTAAGACAACAATACTGTAACTTCAGGGCCTTCGAACGTACGGCGGAGAAAATGGATTTGGAGCTCATTACAGAGAAATGGGAACTTGAGGATAATTTGCATATCTTAAAAAGTAAGTGGGACCACATCGAGAAAGTACACTGGGAGTTGGATTATATCCTGCAAGACGATGAAACTAAATATAAACGGAAATACTTATCCGTTGAGAGTACTTATGACAACTTATGAAAACAACTAAACCACAAAATATGGAACAGCTCACATTATGAGAAGGCAACACCGAAGATTGTGATTCCTGACTTTTACGGTAATTACAACCAATGGAGTACTTTCCGAGACCTCTACGTGGAAAGCGTACATATTAACCCACTGCTCTCAAACGCGCAAAAGATGCAGCATCTTAAGTCGAAACTCAAGGGGGAGGCTGAAAAGCTGGTGCAGCATCTTGGCATTAGCGCAGAAAATTATTCTTCCTGCTGGGAGATAATCACGCATCGCTACGATAACAAGCGATTACTTTTTACTTCATACATGAACGCCCTACTTAATCGACCTACGATACAGCAAGCCAACGCCACAAGCATTAAAAAACTACATGACGTCATGTTGGAGTGCCTAAACGGCCTTAGTAACATTGGACTGGACGTTACAACTTGGGATCCAATCATCGTTTATCTATTAGTGCAAAAGCTCGACGGTGAAACTTATAACGAATACATGAAGGATCTTAAGGAACCCAGAGATCTACCGGATCTGGCAGAGTTTACAAAATTTTTAGAGAATAAGTTTATGGCACTGGAGACACTGCAAGGTGGTAGCAATCAAAAATCATTCCAAACGTACAAGCACCAACTTCAGAACAAACAGCAGAAAATGAATAATTTTCAAACGTCACGAAACAATAATAACGCGCATAAAACTTACAGCGCAAATAGGTCATCGTACTTCGGCAAGTCACAAACGATGCCTAACGCTTACGCAATGATAGCACGAAAATGCCCGCTTTGCAAAACTGATCACGTGTTAATGCAATGCAACAAATTCCTCAACATGAGCGCAACTGGACGATATGACACCGTTCGTAATTTACAACTTTGCAAAAACTGTTTGTACAGTCACGGTGAAAAACAATGCATTTCCGAAAAAAAGTGTAAGGTGTGTAATAAGCATCATCACACACTCATGCACGAAGCAGAAACTAACCGGCAAGAAAGCAGACCACCCTTAGCATCAACCTCGCATTCTGTACACAACTTAACTAACGAGGACAAAGAAGTTTTACTGACGACTGTACTACTAAAAGTGAAGACAGTAGATGGAGATTTTATAAATTTAAGAGGGCTACTGGATCAAGGCTCACAAGTAAGCCTCATAACGGAAGATGCGGCGCAGCGCCTCAGGCTACCAAGACGAAGAGGAAGCGCGGTTGTCTCTGGGGTTGGAGCCCTGTCAGGGAACTGCAAAGGGTCTCTGCAGTTAGAATGCAAGTCTTTTCATTCGGATTATCAGTTCCAAATGGAAACTCTGATAATGAGAAAACTGATCAACAACCTACCAACAACGTCATTTTCTAAGGAAAACTGGCACTACTTAGAAAATTTAAAACTAGCCGACCCTCAATTTAATATCTCGGGCCCTGTGGATTTACTTTTGGGTGCCGACATTTACTCAGAACTCATACTTAATGGAATCATGAAGAGTGAACATAGCGACTATCCTGTCGCTCAACAAACTAGAGTTGGGTGGATTTTATGCGGAAAGGTAAAAACATTCAACTGCCTTGTCACACTTAACGACTTGGAAAACATGTCTCGCTTCTGGGAAACAGAAGAAATAACTGAAAGCCAAAATTTTCCGAGCGACGGCGAATTATGCGAAACTAACTATATACAAACCACAACTAGATTACCCGATGGTAAATATGTGGTACAGATGCCTATGAAACACAATTACGAAACTAACTTAGGAGAGACAAGGAGACAAGCAGTAGCTCAATTTCTGCAACTCGAGAGGAAAATGAGCAACAATAAAACATTTGAAAGTGGATACAAGAACTTTATCAATGAATACATAACGATGGGACACATGAAGCTCGCACCAGAAGAGAATAACTCTAAAAAACAAGTATTTTTATCTCATCACGGCGTTGAGAAAGCCGACTCAACTACGACCAAACTCAGAGTAGTTTTTAACGGCTCAGGCAGGAGTTCAAATGGCTACTGTCTTAACGATCTCATGCACACCGGTCCCAATCTGCAAAAAGACATGCTCACTTTAATAATCAACTGGAGAGTATACCGGTATGTTTTTACTGCGGATGTGGAGAAAATGTACCGGCAGATTTGGCTAAACGAAAATCAACAACAACTTCAAACGATCATCTGGAGGGATTCTCCCCAACAACCACTCCAAGAATGGCAGTTGTGCACCATCACTTATGGCATGAAGTCCGCGCCTTACCTCGCCATGCGCACCCTCCACCAATTAGCAGAAGATGAGAAAGAACAGCATCCGGAAGCTGCTGACGTTCTTCAAAACTATTTTTATATGGATGATCTAGTCTACGGACAGGATACCATTACCGCAGCTAAGGCATTTGTAAGTGAACTAATAAAACTACTGAGAAAAGGTGGATTCAATTTAAGGAAGTGGAAAAGTAACGAGCCTGCAATTTTGGAAGATCTAGAGAACGATCAAAAATGTCAACAGTCGAACATGAGCTTTAACTCGGAGCGAACTGAAAACACAAAGACATTAGGCTTAAGCTGGAACCCGGCTGCCGACATATTTTTATACAACTGGAATCTAAACGGAAGAAAAATCTTAACTAAGAGTTTTCTTGGGAGAAATGAGCAAGTTATACGATCCCGTTGGCTGGCTGTCACCTGTAACGATCAAAGCAAAACTACTTTTCCAAGAGGTGTGGCTCAGTAAGATTGAATGGGATGAGAACTTGCCTCCTGAGATCACCAAGGGGTGGGAGGCTATACGCAGTGAGTTACCTTACATCAACAAAATAAAAATTCCTAGATGGATTGGAAGCACCGAAAAACAAATTGAAATACACGGCTTCAGTGACGCGAGTGAGAAAGCCTACGCTTGTGCTATTTATAGCCGAGAGAAAACTTCTAACAATAATTACGTGATGACGTTAATTGCGGCCAAAACTAAAGTTGCACCTTTAAACAAGAAGCTAACATTGCCTAAAATGGAGCTATGTGGAGCCCTACTATTGGCCAGACTGATCGACAAGCTGAGGAGCACCCTTAAAACTAAAGACTTGGAACTGCACTGCTGGAGCGATTCTAAAGTAGTTTTAGCGTGGCTACAAGGGAATGTAAACCGATGGGAAAGATTCGTGTCTAATCGAGTCACACAAATAACTAACTTAACTCCATCAACACAATGGCGCTACGTGAAATCTGTAGAAAACCCAGCGGACTGCGCGACTAGGGGCCTCTCACCCTCGAACCTTTTAACTTTTAACTTGTGGTGGGAAGGGCCTAACTGGTTAAAAACATCAAACATACTCGAAACTAAAGATAACTCGCAATCTTACAAAACTAACGATGGAATAAAAACAAACTGTTGCACAACCAAGATTGACAACGTTTGCGAAACTACAAATAAACTATTACACGAACTCAGCAGTTGGAAACACGTCATACGAATACTTGCATGGATATTGCGCGTCAGCTCAGTTTATCGCAAAAAAGCTAACACAATGGACGCTATAAACAACTTAACCAACAGTGAGAAAAAAGGGGAAATTGTGCCTTTAACACCGCAAGAACTAGAAGGAGCGGAGAAGCTCATAATCAAGAAAATACAAAGCGAATATTACTCCGAAGATATATCGCAATTAAAGAAAAATGGATCAGTATCGACACAAAGCCGTCTGTTAAAGTTAACACCATTTATCGACGAAAACGGCATTTTACGAGTGAGAGGACGCTTGGCCAACTCAACTTTACCTCCAGAAAGCAAGCATCCGATCATCCTTCCAGCCACAGGAAGATTAACAGAGCTGATCATACAAGAGGCACATCGAGAAACTCAACACGGGGGCACAAGACTTACCTTAGCACACATACGCCTTAAATTTTGGATTATTGGAGGACGCACGACCATCAACAAACAATTACTTCAATGCGTAAGGTGTCACCGCTATAAACCACATAAAAACGAACAGCTGATGGCTGACTTGCCAAAGGAGAGAGTCTTACCTACAAGGCCATTTACGAACACAGGGGTGGACTTTACTGGCCACGTCGAGGTAAAGATCAACAAAGGAAGAGGTGTGAAGACGTGCAAGGCCTACATCGCTATTTTTATCTGCATGGTGACAAAAGCTGTACACTTAGAGCTGGTGTCCGACTTAACCACGCAAACTTTTCTCGCTGCCTTTAAGAGGATGTGCGCCCGCCGAGGCACACCAAAAAACGTCTACTCAGACAACGGTAGAAACTTCGTTGGGGCGGCTAACCTACTTCAAAAGGACTTTGAACAATATCAAACATTCCGCACTTCAGAATTCCACAACGAGATAAATCACTTACAGATACAGTGGCACTTCAACGCACCGCTATGGCCCACAGCCGGCGGTTTATGGGAATCAGCAGTGAAGTCAATGAAATATCACCTTAAAAGAGTCCTGGGCGAACATAAACTCACGTATGAGCAATTCACAACATTGCTAACGCAAATCGAGGCATGCCTGAATTCACGTCCATTATGCCCTTTAACAGAAGATATTGACGACCTGGACTGCTTAACTCCAGGACATTTCCTTGTCGGGGGACCACTGTTATCCTTACCTCGAGAAGAAGAGGAATTTAACCAGTTTGATTTAAGAAACAGGTGGAGGCTAGTAGAACAAATGAACTTACACATATGGAAACGATGGTCTAGCGAATACTTGCATCAACTGCAGGAACGTTGCAAATGGCAAAAAACTAAGAAAAACCTTCAAGAGGGGCACCTAGTATTGATAAAAGATGAGCATTTACCTCCGGGAAAGTGGGCTCTCGGCAGGATCCTTGAAGTACATCCAGGTACTGATGGCAACGTCCGGGTGGTCACGTTAAAAACTAAGAGCGGGCACCTGAAACGTCCCATAGCAAAATTAGCTCCGTTACCACTGGAAGAACATTTACAAACTGCTACTTTAACAAATGGAGCAAAAGCAGGTAAACCTCAACAACAACAAAATACTTCAGCGCACACGGGAAAGATGTCATTCAGTCTGTTTTCGATGTTATTCGTGATGTTAATTGCGTCCGTCGGAACTACGAGCGCAGCGAAACCCAGTAACTACAAAATAACTACTATCGACAAAAATCATCCTATTTACTTTGACGAAGCAGGCAAGCTACAGCTTGTACACGACGAGTGGACCTTGTTGGTGTACTACAATCTAACATCTTATTGGCAAGCAACAAAAAAGATAGATAACTATGTTAACCAGATCGACAAACTATGTCAACGAATTACTTACCCGCCCTGTACTACAATCGTCAGTCATTTACAACATGAACTACGTCACGTCACCCAGTACAACACGCTTTTACGGTCTCAACATCTCGCTCGACAGAAAAGAGGATACTTCGATGGAGTTGGGAATCTAGCAAGAACCCTCTTCGGCGTGTTAGACGAAGACTTTGCCACTAAATACGAAAATGACATTGAAGCGTTGCAAAGAAACGACCAATATCTACTACAACTCATGAAAAATCAAACCTTAATAATAGAAGCAGAAAATAACATTATAAAGAAGAGTGAGACGTTCATAAACGAACAGCTCAAGAGTATACATACCTATATGGATGAGACACACACCGAAATTACGAAAATTGAAAGCAGAGTACAAACGCTCTTCGCAGTGATCGACATAAATTCTGCTGCTATTACATCGACTTTGCTTTTAAACAACCTTCAACGAATCCAGGAAATACTTTTAAATGCCTTGGGAGACGTATACAAAGGACATTTGGACACACATTTGTTTCCCGCCTCTCAACTGATGGAACAATTCAACATAATTTCTGGACAATTGCCACAAGGGTTATCGCTCCCAATCAAAAATATACAAGAAAATTTCCGGGACATTTACGACCTACTATATGTCAAGGCACGAATTACGAGTAACTACCTACTATTTGAACTACATATTCCTCTACTCAGCGATGACGAATACACTATATACCGAGTTATACCTATTCCATTTATGAAGCAAGATCGACTAAAGATAGTCGAACCGTCATCGAAATATATCGCTATCAACTTCATGAAGAAAATATATATAGGTATTACTGAAACAGATATCAAACAATGCACGCCATATGGACAAAACAACTTTATCTGTATTGCCAGACAGCCTGTCTATAATTTATATGATAAGAAAGCTTGTGAAGCTAACGTGTTTAGTCAGCAAACCTCATTGTCATGCGTCATCAAGGATGTACAGTGCGAGGAACTTTGGACGGCGTTACATAACCCGAACGTATGGTTGTTTACGTTATGTGAGAAGCACTTGATTCGTATCATATGCGAAGATCAAGTTTCACCGGTAGCTATAGACGGCACAGGTGTCATTACAATGAAGCCTACATGCATTTTACAAACGAAAGACGCAACAATTTACACCTACAACCACTTAGGAAGTAAAATCAACATTGGGACTGACATCGAAATACCAACAATAGACTCCTCAATTAACAATATGTTTGATTTAAGCTGGAACAATGCACAGATAAACATAACGGAAAGAATGACGGCAACTACTGGAGATTTCAACAAAATAGAGGAGCAGTTACACCTCCAGAAGGTACAGGAAAAATTGCCCTCTACCTTTACCTCGAGCATGTCAGTTCACGATATTCATCACTACAGTGTAACCTCGCTTCTGCTGGGAGGATTACTGTTGACAGCACTTGGAGTATTAGTAAAGAAAAGATGTTGGAAACCTGCTACTGCAACCGAAACTACGCCACAAGAGCGTACAGAGGAGAATATTGAGATGCAGGTGATCCAGAACACCACACAGCCACGAGAACCTGTATACAGTGAACCAGAACCGAAATTAACTAGATTTAATTTTAAATAAGAAATACTTTATGTTTTATATTCTTACTGTAGTTATTTCATATTCTTATTTTTATAAACTGTAATTTACATTTCACTTTTCCCTCGGGAGTATGTACGATTTACATCGTACAGTATTTAGCTGACTTGCGACCTACTTTGTTACGTAGACTTTATTTGCAGTTAGTTGACAATTCGCACTGTTACCAATCGGCCACATTTGAGCATATTTACTTTAACTTGTAATTTTGAAATAAACTTGAATATTTTCTATAAGTGTGGTTTACGTTCAACTCAACTCATTACCTACAAACTTCCTCAAAGCTTCGACCTTACAATCTCAAATTCAATAGCCAAAGCAGATTAAATCCGTATGACTTCATTTTTCATAATTTCATTTGCACTAATTTCTTTAATGGCCACTGGCTATAACCTTCATCTTCCCTAATATCACATACCAAAATTTAATTTGCCATAAAAAGTTTTTTCTGAATTAATAAACCTTTCAGGTAAAATTTACATGCCATCGTATAGAGCCCAATAAGTTAGGTTAGGTTTGTTTTATTACAATTCGGAATAGTTCACGGTTTTAGAAACAATTACACTATGGCAAATAAAAACTATGACACATTGTCGTTATGGCATATAAAATTCGGGCAAGTGAAATTGCATAATATGTAATTCGGTCAAACGATAGAGACCCGATTAAATCCTATCCCGTTTGTAACAAGGTTCCTACAAGAGTTTTGTCTGCGATGCCGCCGTTTGTCTTAGCAGGTCAGTATTGGTAACCAAATTAAATTTAAAATGCTTACACTATCACTATGCAGTTAGCCGCCTTCTTTGGGATTACGGCAAAGCTCTGGTTATAGGTTGGCATTGTTGACGTCAGTCTAGAACCCGGAATTTTGGGTGCAGCTTTTGAAAAGTTTTAGGGAGGGAGCATCGCTTTTTATCGATGCTATCGATATTATCAGTCAGATATCAATGCAAATACCTTCTTTAAATACGAAATCGACATACTGCTCACTAAGTTGTAACTTAAATATACCGCACCTTCGGTAGAACAAGGGCAAAATATACAATGTGACTAAAGGGGCAATTATGCCCTTGTCCACCAGAAAAAAGGGCACAATGTAAAATGTGACTAAAGGGGCAATTGTGCCCTTGTTCTACCAAAGGTTCGATATAATGATGAATATGATTTTGATTGGAATACATACATACATACATAACATCACGCCTTCATTCCCAGAGTGGGGTAGGCAGAGCTACAGAAATACCAACAACTCTAAAGACTTACTGATATTTCTGTAACCACATTTTGCTCTAACAGGCTAAGAGGTTTACTAGTGAATTAGTGACAGGTTGCAAGCCCATCGCCTAACAGTACTACAAGCCCTTATTCCTTATTGATTGGAATATATTTATAAAATCCTTTATATTGCCTACGTAGAAAACTGAACCAAATAATATTTACTCGTATATTATATCAAAGGGTAAGCAAACAAGGCCACCTAAGGATGAGTTATCTCAAGTTATAAAATAAATAGGTTATCGTGATTATACACATTTTAATAAAGCAATTTAAACAGATTAATCTTTTCGATATTTCGAACTTTTTTCATCATCGACCGCTGAAAAGAGTACCTACGTATCATTTATTTATTTAAATACTTTATCGCACAAAATGAAAATAGTGTACAAAAGGCGGACTTAATGCTACAAGCATTCTCTGCCAGTATCATCGAAAAGTTTGAGGTTTTCTTTATTAAAAACACAAATGAAAAATTACACTATCGATTCGGCGATAACATCCCCTAAATTCCGGGCCCTAGACATCACTAAAGTTTTGCTATACTAAAATCAAAAAAGTTTTTCCCCCGCGTCCATGGTCTTCCCTTCTCAAGACCACCATGCCTACCTTCCAGTTGTCATAGTTGAACTTGAGCGCCTCCAGGAGCGCGCGGTAGGCCCTCGGCTTGTGCCCCTGCTGCACGTACACCTTGGCGAGGTTGTTCCACGCCTCGAACGTGTTCGGCTGCAGGTACGTGTACCGGCGGTACGCGCGCGCCGACAGCTCCCACTCTTCCGTCATTAGGGCTGCGTACCTGAAGGGACACGCTTATTACGCGACTACACGGGATACATTTAAAAAAACCGACTGATTTAAATGAGACACTTTGTATGCTAGTAATTTCACCGGTTGTCTTATCCCCACACCGAAACAACAATGCGAATGCTTCTTAGCGGTAGGTTAAAGGATAAGCTTGTGGTAACGATCCGGACGGACCCTACACAGAGTCCTACCACCACCAAACCCAGGGTCTTACCCCAATCTAAGCCAAATGCCCTCCTGTATGCTGTTAATTTCCAGCGACTTCTCAAAGTGCGGGATACACTCGGCGTAGTTCTTGTGGTCGAACATGAAATTGCCCCAGTGCCGCTGCGCCCTGCTGCTCTTGTGATTGGAGAACTCCCAGGCCTTCTCGAAGCATGATACGTCGTCTGGATTAGGGAGAGGTAATTAAACAGATAAATACCTAGACATGATGGTGACCCCTAGCTCAGAACTAAATTAAACCATACATACATAACATTACGGCTTCATTCTCAGAGTGATATACCAACAGCTCTAAAAAAACTTGTTTATGATTCTTTAATCACATTAAACAGTTTCCTTTTTAACCTCGTGTGACCCATCACACTACAAGCCGGGTGATTTTTGTGAAAAGGATTTTGAATCTACCAGCAAGGTAATAAAGTTCAATTACCTTTGCACATAAATGCCGTTTTCAATTTTGAAACAAAAGCAAAATGAACTTCATGTTCCTTGAAATAAAGTTTAAATTAAATTGTCTAAAAGAAATGATTTTAATAATGTCTTACCTGTGGCGTCACCGAGAAGACAGTACAGTTTGACGGAAGGATTGATGTCTATCTGTTGTTGGATGATCTCAGCGGCCTGCAAACAATTGTAAATTTTCACATGATTAACGTCGAAAAAAATGTTCATGCCGACGAAGATATCGAGTCCTTTAGTGCCTTGTTATAATAACCTTCTATGACATCAGATAGAAAGATGATGTCGGTACAGGTCACCAGCGATTTTTTACGGCAAAGAGAAGGCAAACGAGCACACGGCCACCTGGTAGAAACTTTACACTGCAATCTTAAGATAGCAATCCTAAGACTGCTAATGTGTTGCCAACCCTGAGGACAAGGATTGAAGCCTCTACGCTAGAAATCTCACCCGTTGTCTTATCCCCACACTGAAACAACTTCAACTAGAGCATTGCACAACCGAAACTCTACCTATAGTTATAACCGCTGTTACTCTCCACTAGCGTCTCCCCGAACAGCCCTAGGCTAACTACTGGTGACCAGTAAAGATCATTAAAGATAGCCCTGAAGCGCACAGGTACAATTAAGGCTCAGGCACATCAAACGCGTGTCGTGAGCGTCGCGTCGCGACGCGTGGCGTCAGCGACGCGGCACCCGGCACACTGCAGGCCGGCGCGCCGCGGCGGCAGCTTCACCGCGTGCACGCGTTGCTCATGCTTCGCTGCGGCGTTCGATGTGACAGGTCGCGCGTCGCGCGCGCGTCAGTTGGCTTCAAGATGTCGAACGACATGGACTCTGATAAAGAATTTCTATTGCTTTTCGCTCTAAGTAGAAAAAAACGAGTTTGGGTACATGATATTAATACCAGACGGGAACAATATGGGGAATATCATCGTCTGTGCAGGGAACTTGAAAACCACGAAGATCGATTTTTCACGTATTTTAGAATGTCGAGAAATAGTTTTGACGAATTGCATGAATTATTGCGCCTTGCAATAATAAAAAATGACAAATTTCAGATCCTCGATAACATCAAGAGAGAGGGTAGCGATTTGTTTACGGCAAGTGTAATTTTATGATTTAATATGTAAACAAAAATGTAGCCAACAACAAATCACGTGCAATTCTAAGTTGTTCCGAATATCATGTTGTTAGATGTATTAGGTATGTTGTTATAAGGCGTGAGGTAAAATTTTGTTTGCCGCGACGATACCTAGGCGGCGGCGGCGTTGTCAAAGCTTTGAGGACGCCGCTAGCAGCTAGCTTCGATTCCGTCCAATGACTTATATCTATCTTATTACTTAAAGTCATATCTAGGACAATATTTAGTTTTAGTTTTAATAGCATGGCTTAAGCAATGCATGTTGCATGCTTATTTCATTGAACATTTGTATGCCTAATGGCTAAACATAGTGATAAATAATTTTAAGACTGTACCATCCTTACTACCTATGTTTCACAAATAAAATTTGATTTGATTTGATTTGTCAAATCTGGTTTGAAGTCAGTCCGGAATGGCTTAGCAAGAGGTTTTGATTTGAACTTTGCAACCGGCCCGCGAGCTAATAGGAATATTCCTCGTATAATACCTATTCGTCACAGTGTCACTGGTGTTGTTACGTGTAACCATGCCTTAAAAATGATTTAAAAAACCGGAGCTATAGTTTTTCCAGATATGCGGTCAAGGAGGTATAATGCGCGGCATGTAAGTAAAACCTGCGCAGAAGTCGATTTTAGGGTCTCACCTGTGGTGAGAGCGGGGCGGGAGTCGCTTCTCACCTCCGCCACCCCGCGCACGCATCGCTTTCGCCTGGGAGTACAGTCGAAACTACCTACCTGCGCAGTAGCGGCCATGTTAGTTTTTACTTACGTGCCGTGGATTATAAGTACTTTTGTTTCAAATGCAGGTGAAATAAATACGTAGGTAGGTAGGTAAATTAAAAATTACTAATAAGTAAAACTTATTGGGTGTAAAAATTTACGATAGGTGTTGAGTTAGCAACATCTAGGTATTAAGTTGCAAAATTGAAATGATATGGACGGGTTTAAAGTTAAAATTGATGCGATTCGTAAATAAACTCGTGTAATGCCGCGCGGCGGCGCGTGCCGCCAAATACCTACCTACCTTTATAGTCAAAGGAAGCCGCCTTGCACTAAAGTGGCATTGTCAAAAGATTTCATAAATTATTTTTCATAACACTTACCTATAATCATAGTATTAACAGTTAACGAGTAGGTATGTAAGTAAAATAAGTATGGGTCGATTTCAAAAAAAAATACATAAGTACCTAGTTAAGGGCTTAATGGAAACAAAATCACGATCGCTTAGGTACTTTGTGTTACGAAAGTTAGTCATACAAACTACAAGTAAGGTATCTATATGGGTAACTTTCGTTACACAAAGGAATCAATTATGTTTTGTTGTTTTAATTCAAGCCCTTAACTACATAGTTAAAGTTTCTTCATAGTTAAAGTTTTTTGAAAACGTCTCGTATCCCAATCGATCAATATTTATACTTACCTACTTTAGATTTGTGTAATTACAATGATAATGTAAATTTCACCTATACTTCGTAATCCATCGCGCATTGTAAAAAAATACAACCTCCTTGACGCCGTGCTGACGCGTCGCTGCGGCGACGCGCACGCTACGCCCACTGTGACGCTAAGCATGGCGGCCGCATTTAATACAACTTCGAATACACGCGCGCGCGACGCTGCTGCTTCGCGCGCGCCGCGCGCCGCGCCGCCCGAGTTGTGCGCGGCGACAGCGACGCGTAGCAGTTTGAAGGCGTGCACGCGTTACTTTTTGATGTGACGGGTCAAATTTGATTTGTTGTCTTACAACTTGCGCGTGACGCTTTCGCCGCGCGTCGCTTCTGACACGCGTTTGATGTGCCGGAGCCTTTAAATACACCATAATTATATCTCCGCTACCGCTTGGTGTAGCGAACTATGACGTCACCAGCAGCTGCAGGCCTTGCTAAAGCTAACGTGCAGGTCTACCAGCTGTTCACGCCACAACCAGGCTAAAGGCAGTCCTAAAGACCGCAGGCACAACTTGACTACTGTACCTTATGTCTCAACCAGATTTGAGTACAGGTCTTCCAGCTGTTGACGCCACAACTAGGCTAAAACTCACAGGAACTACATCATGGGTAATAAACAGCTGTAACGGATGGTACTACTGAAGCGTCGCCTCTACCAGCCACAAGCTGACATACAGGTCTAACAGCTGTTGACACCACAACTAGGCCAAAGACAGCCCTTCAATCCACAGGAACTATATTCTGGATATTTTACAGCTGTAACCAAGCTGGTACTCAAGCGTTGCCTCTGGGGATGGTATCCCCAGGCTGACATGTATGACCAGCTTTTGACATCACAACCAGCCTAAAGACAGTTCTGAAGTCCACAAGTTTGGCTGAGTACCTTATGCCACAGCAGCAGGCGCTGGTACCCCTCGAGCGCTGTCTTTATCAATTCCAGTTTTTGCCGCAACCTGAATAGAGATAACCCTAAAACCCATTGAACAACATACTGGGTACTGTATTGTGCTCCTGTAACCCGACGGTACTCTTTAAGCGTCGCTTCTACCAGTCCCAGGCTACCAGTACAGTACAGGTCTACCAGCTGTTGATGCCAAAACTAGACAAAAGACTTAAAGCCCAGAAGTACAAACAAGTATTGTACCTTATGCCTGAGCTGCAGCATGGTGTAGCAGACAATGACATCCTCCCACAGCTGTAGGCGCTGGTACTCCTCGAGCGCCGCCTTCACGAGTCCAAGACTCAGGTATAAGTCGGCTAACTGCTGGCGCCACGACCATGCGGGGGACAGGCCTGAAGCCCACAAGTACGAGAGCCTGGAACAAATAATGTTAACAATTACGAGACCCCCTTGTTGCTACCTGAAGAAACACCTAGGTAAAACTAAATGCTTGCTTTTGAAATTTTCGCCATGGATTTACCTTACACACTAGGTTTTATCTGTAAATGTTTTAAAACTCAATACCATCAACCATTCTACTGTTCTCACGCAAAATTTACTTTCCACAACAGAGTTTTTCTTGAAATTGAAAGAGCGGGCATTATACTCTCGGTTGGAAGAGGCATCCAAAATGTTCACTCTCAAGTTGTCACCTGGTAGTATTAGCAAGTTCCTTCTTCTCATTGACAATAGCCTCGCACTGCAGCATGGCGCGCTCCACGGAGCGCTTGTGCCCCGCCTCCAGCCGGCAGCGCACCAGCAGCGCGGCCACGCGCGGCGCCCACGGCCCGCGCCTCTGCGACACCACCGCCTCGATGTATGGGGACAGCTCTTCGTGCATTAACTCGTCTTTTGGCTGGGATTTTTGAAGATATTGACTGGAATGAAAATGAGATTAGTTAACTTTTAAATGTCATTTGAAACCTATGAAGCAATAACGTAACTCTTGAAAGGTAAATTTAATCCAATCAAACCAAGCAAAGAAAGGAAGTGCCTAGACAAAATAATTGATAGCTTGTTTTGTCTAGGCACTGCAATGAACTGCAATGTCAGCAATAGAATCTGTCTATTACTTTAGGTGACGCTTAAAACAGGACGTTTAGAAACCAATCTTACTTTAGCTCCTGCAAAAAAATCTTCTACCACCAAATCAATAATAATTTGACACGGAATTTGGTATAAATTGCATAGTCTATGGGTATTTAACACACCAATTGTAATTGTATCTTAGCCGAACAAATGTTTCTTTCTTCCTTTCAATAGGTGTTACATTGCAATGTACTTAATAGTAATAATTGTCGATGCCAGGTTTGGGAAAGAGGGCCCTGTGAAAAATGGTCACTTACACAGTAAGCATGCACAAAGTCTGCTCCAAGCTCGGCAGCTCTGTTTGTCTGATCTCCTCCAGGTATTGAATCTTGTTGAGCCTTACATCATCCTGCAACTCGATGTCTTGTGGTAATTCTGTCTCTCCATGACTCTGTTCAGCTGAGGGGCGTTCAACTGTGGAATCCAGTTTGCTGGTCAACGCCAGCTGTGGCAGTGTGGTTTGCTGGAATTTGGTTCTTTTGCCAAGGACACCTGTGAACACATATAAAGCCTAATAAAAAAAATGTCCTAGTAACTTGTCATTGCAAGTGTCAAAAGAAATCCAATAGATATTATATTTAGATATGTTTAGAGAGGTTGACTAAACTCTAATTCAAAATAACAGAATATTAGAAATTGACAGTGTAAGAAAAAGTATTACAATTGTACGCAGACATTTGAACCTACCAGTAAGCTCCAGTTTCAGTCCAGCCAATTCCCTCCCCTTATTCAAATATTCCTCAACCTTTTGCACCCTTCCATACATTAGGTAAGCCTGAGCAATTTCTGCTTGTAACAGTATTGTCAGCCGCTTATTTTCCAGCCTGTTGCCTTCGTTTGATAACTTGGCCATAGTGAGTTCTAGCTCGTTGTATATTGTGGCGCTGTTATCTTCAAGGATGCGCTGGTGTACAACCAGGCTGCGGAAATACCACCATAAGTGGACCTGTAATAAAAATAGTTAGAAAATTAAAACTACTAACTACTAACTAGAATGTATAAATTAAATGATTGAACGGAATAGAAATCAATATTTTAGCATTAACCCTCATTTGGCCCACCATACTACAAACAGGGATATTCTTGTAAGTGGGAATTGGAATCTACTTGCAAAGAAATAAAGTTCAGTTACCTTTGCTCTTAAATGCTATTATCGAATTTTAAACAAACAAAAATGAACTTTAAGATCATTAGTATAGAGTTTAAACTAAATTGTCCTAATTATGTACATCGCATCGCACACCAGGCCTCACAAGATACATGACAGGTTTCCATTAATCAAAGTTAAATTAAAATTATAAATCATAAAACATAATTTACTTACCAAGTTTTGCTCAACCAAGTAAAGAGTACTGAAAATTTGTAAAGAGAAATACAGCAGTTCCGGGTGGATTATGTTTACATATACCGGCTCAGAATCCCGCTGCAAGTTAGATGCTGCATCTATATTAGCAGGCCAGTCCATTCCAAAGTAATCTTGCATTTTCAGTTCATCTGGATGAGTGTTCCAATTTTGATCACAGAAGGTCAGGAACGAGCTAATTGCGGCATTACGAACTGATTCTAGGGATAATCCATTGTCTTGTTTTTTTTTAAACACTGTTTTTAGTTGTTCTGTCTCCAAACCTGTTGCTAGCAACTCCTTAGAGAGATCAAAATTATCTATTGACCATTTTCCAGACCATAAATTATTAATGCTCTCATCCTCTGTAACATAAACAATTTATTTGAAAATGTTTTCTATTTCACTTAGTTTAAGGCAAGCAGAATGTATCTAGTAAATAAGTATTACCCAAGTTGTGAAACTTTTCATCGAAATTACACAAGTATAAAGTATCAGTCTGTGATAACATTTTCATAAAATAAATAAATAACTAGAACACTGCATACATATAAATTTTTATATTGCCTGTATAAAACGTTTTTTTACTATTTGTTAAGGTTATATTATTGTACAAATTCAGTTCACAACATGAATTGAACTTGAAAATAACCTAAAAATTACAACTGGTGACAGTGACAGGTTTATAACGTTCAGAAATATTAATTTGTTTATTACTACTCTTGGATATTTTTAATAAATATGTTTAATCCTGATTTACTTTTTCGTCATGTTTTATTTTTTCCATACGTTATAATATTTTTGGCCAAAGCTAGCACTTTTTCTCACTTTTAAATGTTGAATAGTTTTTTTTGGAATAAGCCAGCTGAAACTGGACAATGCGCTTTTTTTTATCCCATCACCTGTCGTTTTCTTTGATTGATATGGCAAGTCGACGCAACTCGCGGGGGTAGGTTCTTGACTTTAGGAATTGAAGGTTAAGATAGTAATAATGTATCTATTTTGATAAATGTAATAAGTCTTAAACAATGAATTTACCTTTTAAAATGGAATCAGTGCTGATTGGTGTAACAGCAATATTATGTGCTACGTTAGTTTTAAATTTACTGTTCAAACTCAGGTAAGTGGTTTGAGGTTAGGTCTTCTCGCTTTCCCGCCTGATAAAATTATCCTCTAATGCACTCATTTTTTTATATAGAATAGCGCTTCCATGGCGTGTCAACTGTTGGTTTTGTAACAACAACTTTTGGGTGAAATTTGTGGATCGAAACAGCTGGTTTTGTCGGAAATGTGACCAATACAACGGCTTCACAAAGGTAAGGTTATTTTGTTACTTTAATGTTACACCTATTTACCTTTATTAAACAACTATAGGATCTAATAATAAGGAACTCTTTTGCAGGATGGCGACTATAATAAGCCTTTGAACAGTGCTTCGAATGAATTTGCCGTTATATCAGCTAAATCTCCGAAAGCGGGTCATCGAAGTCCGCCCAAGAATGGTCTGTGCAAGATGTGCAATGTGAACCAACAGCTAAAGGTGGCTCAGCTCGCTAACTTCGTTCCGATGCACGAGAGAAATTTTGACAATGAAATTGAGAACTACAAGTAAGATCCTGTTATTTGTAGGCACTGCTTTTATAATGAACATTTCCTTCCTTAAAATATTATTAACTGCTTCACTCTTGAGAGATCTGTGTAGGCTAAAATGGGTATATGGGTGGGTAAGTTACAAAATACTGGCTCCTTTCCAACAGTATTATGTAATAGTGGCATATAATCTTGGTAGTTCATCATAATAAATCTGGCTGATAATTAGTCATAAAGCATGTTTAAGTTAGGACAAATATGTAGCACTGCTTTAGTAGAGCAATTAGTTATATTATAGATAACAAGATTTTTGAGATAATAACTTGTACCATGTAAATATTCTAAGCCACTGGATTGAGGACAGAAATACTGGTTACTATCTAGACCAAGCTAAATTTATGAATAGTTGGCCAAAAACGGAAAGTAATTAATGTTAGATAAGGGTCAAGGGAATACAAGCATCTGCCATCTTTTTATTTACCACAGATACAAGCCACAGAACACATTACTTAACAATTAAAAAGAAATGAAGGGAGATAATACAACTTTAAATAAATGTTTTATCTAATTTCAGGACCCAATTAGAAAAAGCATACAGACTCTGTAGCCCATGTAGGAAAGTCCTGCAGAAAAAGTTGCATAAAGAAAAGGAAGTTCTTTTGGGATCAAAGGTATTAGAATCCAGAAGCCCTGAAAAGAAAAATAAAAAGCAAGAAAAGCGGAGCACAATCATGAAGGGCTTTGTCAACAAAACCTCTGCAATAATTGCTGTGGTGCTAGTTTTGCTGGTTTCTATTGAATGCTACAAGAATACCGCATCAAATGATCTACCTAGTACAATAAGAAACATAAAGGAAATACTTTTAGGGCTGTTAGATAGAGTTATATCTATTGTTAAGATGAAGATGATGCTGACATTCCCATCACTAGAAAATTACTCATTTGACATAAATATCAATCTGGAAATACTACAGGCAAAAATGAACCTACTTCACATTCAATCGCTAGACCATGCCAATAATGTGGCACAAAAGGTTTTGGGATGTCTTGTTTGTTTTATACAGATTATAGGACATATCTGGAATGCAAATAAATTGAAGCATACAATATTGACGGACTTACTGTGGTCAGTATTTGTGATGATGTCCATAGACAATTCCTCGTTGGTCATGGAACCGTTGTACATTAGTATAATTAAGGTTGGTATTAATAATTCTATTTTATTTTTAAGACAGCTTTAGCTATTCCAAAAATGTATGTTACAGTTCCTATTTTTTCCTATTCTGAATTATTTCAAGAGCCTTATTTTTTTATTTTTTTTCAGTTGACAAGTATACTGGCAGTGTTGCTAGTATATAAAAACATGGATAGTAAGAATACACACATACCTGCAAGATTTCAGCCGTCTCCCAGGAAGGTTAAAAATCTCCGAAATGGATCTCTGACTTCATATCTGGATGATGACAGTGACACTCTGCTAGAGACAGATGATGATGTCTCCCTGAGTAAATTTGGTTTACACAACTTCTCGGATTCTTCCAATGAAACCATCAGTCCTCTCAGTGCCAGTATGCTCAATGGAAGGTCCTTCACTCCTCGCAAATGTGACAGCATGTGGTCTAAGCCAAAACTTAACTCTACATTCTGTGTAAATACCATCCTAAACAAATGTCCGAGCTCCGTTTCCGAAAACATCTTCGTAAAACCTTCCTTTGACAAGTATCAAAACTTGGCTAAAGACGATTCCGATTCTGATTTAGACGAGAGCATAAGCTCCTTATGTATAAGTAGTCCTAAAAAGTCGAGCCAAAAGGGCAATTCTATTTTTTCACTTCGCAAGTTTACCGCTGCCCCTAGTTTCGTAGCTCCAGCTCCAATGAATCGCTCCCGGCCGTTGATATCGCCTAGTAAACTTAACAGCACTTCTTGGGTCGCGGGAGGGTATTGGGGAACGGAAGGGGAGCGGCAGATATTTACGGTGAATGGCAGTCGGTCGTCGAGTCAGAGTTCGGGGTTCGAGTCGCAGGCGTCAAGCGCTAACCAGCGGTTTGCCGCGTCGCAGCCGCCGTCGCGCGAGGAGTCCGTCTGCGGAGACAGCGCGTTAATCGACCGCTTTCAAAACTGCGGGACTTCCAGCTTCTCCAGCTATCAGAGTCAGAGCTTCGGGCGGGTGAGCTCCCCGGTGTTCCCACAGATGCAGTACAACGGGCACGTGCACATGCCGCAGCCGCAGCGGGTGGCGCCGCACGCCGCTCCACTCGGCGGCTACTCCCAGCAGTACCCGAGCTTGTTCAAGTCCCCCGGCAGGTCCGGGCTCATCAGACTGCCTCCGGCAAGCTTCAACTCTCACTAGCTCGATCATTTGTAAAACTTGACTCATAGTTATTTTTTTTCGTCTTTTATTCTTTGATTTCTTTTTAGTAGTATGGTGAACTGCCATTATGATAAGCGGACTTGTTAAGTTAAATGTTGTTAGTGTTAAGATAGTTATAAGGTGTGCGACTAAACTCTAGTATTAAGATCGCTGATCTCGTCGGTGCCAGGGCTGAGTGAAAGCATGAAGAATTATTGTATTGTTACAAATTATATGTGGACGTCACTGTCCTCGTCTCGTCTCGAACAAAATGTGATATTTTAAAAGACTAGTAATTTTTATAAGATGCTAAATAATGATTCTTGATGTTATCATTGTTTTTTTTTCGGTTTTTTTGCCAATGGTTTTGTCATTAAAAATTGGAAACCTTTTGTAAAGTTCCTGCAATAAAAAGTTTAAACAGTTAAGTGGTGTTTCTCTGAAAACAATCAAGCAACAATGCTTATACTATCTCGCCGATTAGAATAGACCAAGTAAAAACGGCAAGCTGCCCGGCTGCTAATATGTTTTGATCTTATCGTGGAATTATTCTCAATAATAGCGGCAAATTTGACCTATAACACTCTTGGAATAAACACCAATCCAACGATACCTTGCATTTAAAAATCAGTCCGCCATTTCGCCTACAGGTCAGAAAATAAATTAAAAGTGCCAATATGGCGGATTTAAAAATATACATAATGGATATAAACTATTAACACACAATCTAGTATTAACCCCTCGTATGCGGGAGATCAAAAAAGTACCAAGTTCTAGTCTCTTGATTACCATATAGTCCATAAAATTAAACTTTAAAAAAATACAAAAAGATATTGAGTACTTCTCAATAAAACTGTATTAATTTTGACATCATATTTGTCAACGTTACGATAGCTCTTAATAACTCGGTAATGGCGGCCGCGTTAAGAAGTAAGATAACATGTCAAAAGCAACCAATAAACAATTTTGACATCATTTCTCTGTCGTGACGTCATTGACAATAACCGGGTTCTATGACTGCTCAAGGACCAAAATGCACAATGGGACAGACTTACGCATTTCTCGCTTTTCTCTCGCACGGCTGCAAGTATTGGTCCCGCCGCGGTGGGATGTACGAGTCATCGTATAGCGTACAGCTGTAATCCGAGACATCAGTGCACGCCCACTCCTGCTGCTTAAACTTCCTCAGCCCCCACTCTGTCAAGTTGCCCTGGTCGTAGGAAAACATAATGGGGAAATGCGCTAGTGAGGAATTATTTATTTATTTATTTATTTAATCTTCTTTGCACAATACAAATAAATGTAAAAAGTACAAATGGCGGACTTAATGCCTAAAGGCATTCTCTACCAGTCAACCACATGTTCAACAGAGAATAGAAAACCGGTGCAATTAGAGAAATGAACAGGAATCACGCGCACAGTCAGATAAATGGATACCTACTAGGCAACTCTACTAAGCTGTCCGAAGTAACACACGACACGCTAGCCTAGTTGGGAGTGACCCTGCCTTCGAAGCTAGGGGTCCTGGGTTCAAATCCCGGTAAGGGCAGATATTTGTGATGAGCACGAGTATTTGTTCCTGAGTCTTGGATGTTTTCTATGTATTTAAGTATATATTTCTCTATATAAGTAAGTTTATCGTTGTCTAGTACCCATAGCACAACCCTAAGAGCTTAGTTTGGGACTAGGTCAATTTGTGTGACATTGTCCCGTGATATTATATTATATTATATTAACATTGGCTCCTGCCGTACTGATGTCGGCTCCAAAAAGTCAAAGGCGACCAATGCTGCTGTGGCTTTTGGGTACATTGGCATCTACCCAAACCCCTTACAGGTTCGGTCTGAGCTATAGGTGTCGGGATCCGAAGATTCCACCAGAGCTATGCGAGGCAGCGCACCGATGTGCGAGGAAAAAATGCACCAATAGGAGAGCTGCGCTGAGCGACGCCAGGAATATTGGTGGATTTTTTCCGCTCCGCTACCTCGCACAGCTCTGGTGGAAACGCAGCCTTAAAGACTTAATTATGACCAGGGGGCTTATCATGGCCGTGTGTTTATCGCGTGACTAAACGTGAGTTAAAAAATCCATCACTTTCTGACAAGTAGGTACAGTGCTAGAGAGACGGATGCTTTATCCACCGCGATAGACGCTACCAAAATACGGGCCCAGTGGACATTTTGTCGGTTGACGATAAAACGTACAAAGCATTCCATGTTGTCGGGCTGCGGGTACCACTGGTGCTTGGAGTCCTTGTAGTACCGCTGTATGGGCCCGCACAGCGGCTTCGGTAAGTGCCCATACACCAGGTCATTCGTGGTCGTGAAGTTATTGCAGGAGTCGTGGCTGTCATGGCGGATTGTGATCCCAACGCCGCCCTGAAATTAATCAATATACCTATTGATTGCTTATTGACTCGTTTTGCCTAGTATTGAGAGTGACCCTGATCGATCCGAAACTGCCATGGGTCGATCCCGGTATGGGCAAATATTATTATTTGTTTCTGAATTGTAGACGTTCTCTATGTACTATATATATTTCCTTATGTACTTTTATCATTTCCTAGGTACCCATAGTACAAGTCTCTCGAGCTTGGTTTGGGCGTGGTTTGGGACTAGGTCAATTTGAACAAGATTTGAGTGATAAATCAAAATTTGACAATATTGTTTTTCCATATGACATGTCATCTTTTGGCAAGCTATAGGTGGGTCATACAGAGATTTAGGTTACCGTCTTTCCTGTGAACACGCCGAAAGTTAACGTTTTTAAGGCCTAATTTTCTGGCCAAGCCCATTCCCGCAAAAACGCCGACAGGACTGCTTAGACCTATCATATAAAAACAAAACTTATATGCACACAAGCTTTTAACTATTGACCACAGGAGAGACAACTTTTGTTTTTAAGAGTGCGTATGACCCAGGTACTAAATCTTACCATTTGCAAACGAGCACGCGGGACCACAACGCTTGTGAATAGTTATTTGAACAACTCGTCAGCGAACAAGAAAACCAAACATCTATACGCCTGTCTCTCGATAGGGTTGGCAAAGAATAAGGAATGGAACGCCAAGTAACGTGCACCGGTCCAAACATTTTTTTACCTTCTCTACATTCATCTACCTCTTTATATGTACATTCGGCTTATAAAAGAACTGCACACTTTTGAATCTTGTCGCATTAATGCCTTTGATAGATGAGTGCAGTGACAAAGCACTAAAGTGTGCAACTACTTATAATGCCGACCGTACGTCGGTTTCCTCGGTATTCAGCACTGCGCTCAAAACCGACGTGCTCTTATACCTCTAGTAATAAAGACGTGTCAGATACTTTTGAGCCCAATGTTGGAGGATATATTCGGTGACTGTACAAAGCATTACATTCAAGTCGTTTAACTTGTTCGCTCTAAAATCAGGCTGTCGTGACTGCGGCTTCATTTTCTCGTAGTCAATCTCTTCCTTCGGAGGAAAATAAAAGGTCCCAGCTTTCGGACATTCGATCCTGTCCTCTACCCAGTTGCCTGAAAAAGTAGTTGTAATACAATAATTATATGAAATTGTGAGAATACGCGAACGATTATTATTTATTAGGCACACGCTACTCGCGGACGGATGTTTTGTTAGATTACTAAAAATAACTGATGTTTTCCAAAAATAAAACATACCTACAGTGTAGACTTACCCCCATACTAGGCATTGCCTGTCCTGTGGAGAACCTAATTCGGTTAATATGTTTTAACGGCTAACGGCTACAATGTTTATAATTTATTTTATTTTAATTTTTTATTACTGCACGGCTAGCACATGACGGCGCGCGAAATTGTCTTTTTATAACGGTCAGAAAAAGACAGGTAGTTTACCTCGCGCGCCGTCATGTGCTAGCCGTGCTGGTAGTCCACCGCGATCCGCAGTCATTTCGCCAAAGTGGGCAGGAGACATGTGGGTACGTGCGTGGCCCATCCGCTGCGTGGGCAATGGTGTATCCATTGTCAGCTGGCCTGGACTGAGATTCGTTTGCCAATAATTAAATTGTCCTGCCCAGAATTTCGGATCAGTAACCCAGCATCCTGGAGTGGGTACTAAACCATTCTAGGATGTCGCTCTTGAGTGACTAAGAGTGGCTAACTTACCAAAAATTCCCCAGATTCAGAATTTGAATGTTAACTTTAAGATTCCGGTTGATAATCTGGTATTTTGAAATACAGAATTTCGGGTATTTTGGGATTGACCGAGGTAAATTTTGGATCCAAACATGCCAAATACGTGCCCTACAATGGGTTAGTTCGGCTAAAAGATTTAGGAAGCTAGCGGTCCCGACTTCGGTAAGGGTGTAGGCTGGGTACGAATCTGAGCGGCTAAGCCTGAGGCATTCTCGCCCCGCACAGCAAGCTGTTCGCGAGCCAAATTGTTGCACATAAAAATGCGCGGGTGAGGCAGCGTGCTCGCCGCGAGCCGACATTTCAAAATGGCGTCGGGCACGATGCCAGCCGCGGCCGCGAAATTATTAACAAAAAGAAGAAATCGCCTCGGTGGTGGAACGGCTCAACAACTTTATCAAATTAGTACGCGCCTCGCCCACAGACAAGTTGGAACTTGTCGTTCTGCCCGCGGCACGCTCGGAAACATGTCCAAATTATGCGAGGCACGCACACCGAGGCGGATTTGAGCACGGTCAAAAGACCAACGCTCGCAGCTCGCCGCGCGCCGCTCGCCCGCTGCTCGCGCACTGCGCGTGAGGGCGTACGAATTTGAGTAAAATAGATGAGCCGTGCGTGCCTCAACCCGAGGCTGCTCTAATTCGAACCCACTTTAAGATTTTCATGTTCTTTGTATACAAGTAAACATGTTATTTTATTACTAAGGGGGTGATTCTCTCAACACAGCGCTGCGTCGATCTAAAAGGTGAAGTTTTATCAGGCAAGTTTTAGAAGTCCCGTCGGAGCGTACAAAGACATTTTAGCGCGTAAGGTACGCTCAATCAGGCAGCAGGCAGGTGAGTCGAGCTCACGTAAAGAAATAGAGACAGTCTATTCTTACAGTATTTTTAGAGTTGTTGGTATTTCTGTAGCTCTGCCTACCCCATGGGAATGAAGGCGTGATGTCATGTATGTGTGTAAACACTTTATTGTACGAAATAAATCAGAAGCAATACAATGAAGATACAAGGAAAGAATGTACAAAGGCGAACTTATCCTATCGTTCTTCAAGGTAACCCCTGAACGATTGAGAAAAGTGAAAGGTTGTGCATCGCGTAGGCAAGTTTACATTTTGTTTTTAGGATAAGTTTTAAGATGTATGTATGTACAGTCGACGTCATAAATAGGTTTACACTTTAGTACCTTGTCACTTTCATTCACTGAGACAATTTCATATATAATTATGTTATTGTCTCAGAGAATGAAAGTGACAAGGTATTAAGTGTAAAAATATTTATGAGGTAGCGTAGGAAACCAATTCTACGCGTAGGTACGAAGTCGCGGGCGTCCTTTAGTCATTTCCTAGTTTTTTTTTTTTTTTTTTTTATGTCAAGTGGAATCTTACACCCATAGACATTTGAATTGTCAAGACTATAATCCTAAGACCTCAAATGCGTCCTTACACATAGCTCAAGCCTTTTTTTTATGGAATAGGAGGCAAACGAGCAGACAGACCGCCTGATGGTAAACGAATACCGTCACCCATAGACACCAGCAGCACCAGAGGAGTTACAGGTGCGTTGCCGGCCGCGGCCTTTCAAATGAGAGTACGCTCCTGTTACCAGTGGTAACAAATTGGTGGTAACAGGTGGGAATAACCCCTATTGACACACTCGTCAATAGATTAATTATACAATTTAAGATGAATTATTATTATTATTTAGATATAATTATTCAATATGTACACAAATTATATTTTTAATGTAAATTAAAAATAATATTAATAAATCTAACAGTTACTAACGGTAACTATAACTAACTCATCATGGTATAACTATCCCAAGCTTATTCAACGGTTATTAGTAAGGGGGTTACCGTCATTACTTACTATGCCTTGAGCTTGACTTGGGACAGATCAATCTGTGTGATTGTGATGTCCTCAATCATTTATAATCTTACCTAACAGCACTCCAGAACTGAATACCGGCTGAGGCCTCAAGGCCACAGCAATAGCTTCCGCCCGATTAGGAGATTTAGGCCTACAGCTAATCATTTTGGAAGTTTTGAAGACGACCGGTTGACACAAACATTTAGTTCAATTCTTTGTTATATGGAAACTGTCCAGTGGGTCAATTCTGCCAAAATCAAGGTTCGAAACAAGTGATCAGTAAAAATATTTTTCCAAAAGATGCCGATCCCTCATTTGAGGGATCTAACACCAATATTTATTTACAAAAGTTAACAGATCGGTTGACACAGTTCTACAAAGACAAATGACAGGTCTTAAGTAACAAATAGGTTTAGAGAAAGGAGGTTCTATGTTCCACTAAATGTTTTTTTTTATGTTATGTTCACCATGTTCACGGATTTCTGTCTGTGATTTAGAAAAAAATTTTTTTGTTGGATAGGGTATATTTCCGTGGTGGTCCCATTGTCACCAAATCAGTATCTGATGAGGGAATCCGTGTGCAGTACATAAAGCAATTTTAGTATTTTCAGTAACAAGTGTAGCATTTGCATTCAAAAACTATAATTTTTGGTGAAGTGAAACTGATGATGAAGACCACAGATGGCTACCGGAACTTTTCAATGGTACCTATTTTAAGGGTGGAGATAGGATATTTAGAGATAGTTGACCGACTATGACGAAGCACATTTTAAATTGTATATATGAATATGATATTTTTAAGAAAGCTATTTTTATTGGTGATGCACTTATAGCATCATATACGAGTAGATAATCGTCAGTAAAACTGAAGTCTGTCCCACAATATTTTTAACCAAAAGCCGACTTCAGTTTGACTGAACATTACCTTTATCATGCTATAAGAGCCACACCGATAAAACTCGCTTCCTAACCTTTTGAAGGCCACAGTCGGCTGTACGGGTCAGCGGATTTTCGTGCCGAGGAAGCCGAACGCTCAGTACGCTCCATACATTTTCTATCGGCGCGGTGTCGACATATTACGTAAAGTTGTAGTCGACCGTGGCCTTCAAAAGGTTAAAAAAGACCGCACCCAAATCTGTCCATCCCTTTGGGAGCTAGGATGACAGACACAAATAAACTAACACACATATACACATGTCAAATTTATAACACCCCTTTTTTCTCAGGGTTTTTATTTTAATTAATAGTTTTAATTTTTCATATCTGTTGTTTTCAGGGGTTAAAGAGATTGATATGATCCTTGCTGTTGGAACTACAAAATTTTCAAGTAACAATCACCACATTAAACAACAATTTTTATAAAAATCGGATTATGTTCCACTTTGAACAGCACTCTCGGTAACTCTTTTGCCTAATTTTATAATAGAAGCCCAGTGTATTTGCATTAACCTTTTGAATGCCTTACGTCAAATACAAATGCGTCACTCACACACCAAACATGTATAAAAGTTATGCAAAATTTAAGTTCACCCATTCAAAATAATGTCTCTTTTAAACTGTACCTGTGACCCTAATGGTCGGTGACGTTGTAGGCACAACAGCTCACAACCACTTTACTGTTGTTGGCATTCAAAGGGTTAAAAGTGATCTTTTTTTAAGGGGAAGCCCAGTACAGTAGGCTTAAAACCAGCTTACACAAAATATAAATCATTAGTTATCCCTTATGCATCTCCCAAAATAGTATCAAATCCCTGCACATTGGGGGCACCCATGTTTTATTTACGTAGCACCCTAATCTTAACCTTTTGAACGCCACAGTCTGCTGCAACTTTACGTGCCCCAGACGCTAACGACGTCATACCCCGCAACTGCGCCGACAGAAAATGTATGGAGTATACTGTGCGCTCCGCATCCCTGGCAAAAAAACTGATGACTTGATTTGGCGACTTAGGCGGTTTAAGTGTAAAGAAATAACCTAAAACCAGCCAAAGGCTTTAGAGAGAATTTGCTAAAGGCCCTGTGCTAACTTAATCAGTTACTGTGTGAACTATGAATTAAACCTATAGTTAAAATACTACTACAGAATATTTCCGTGGTTGGGTTGAATATGTTGATAACTCGTTGAAAAAGAATGAAGTAATTTGAACTATATGCGATTTGTTCTAAATACAAATTTCAGTTACTTTTCATCGCGACTTATCAACTTATTCACGCCATGCACGGATTTATTACATATTTTTCTTTTGCTCTGATTTTACCAGATACTAGTAGTGTAAAAGTAGATACAAACTTCTGAACTTGTCATTTTACAGTCACAGCAATGTCAAACTAGAAATGATGTTAATGCGATAAAGTAGTAAAGTGATCAATCAATAAAGAATAGTGGTTGAGAAGAAATTGGTAAGACTGTTACCCAGATGAAACTAATTATGAATTAGTTCGAAATGTTATAATGTATTAGAGTAAGTCTTACAATAACCTATTATAACTTTATGTACAATTCAAAAAGCATTAATTTAACATCATTCAGTTTCCATGTTGAGTTGAAGATTGGGCTCAGGTAAGGCACGAATCAAGGCGTTAAGTTGGCTCTCTAGTGGTCCTGACTGGGTCGCTATGCACTTCAAATTGTTCTCTACCTGCAGTAAGTCTTGGTTTATTGAGTCCATATTCTGTAAAAAAACCGTTTATCCCATATTCATGATTATAATCGTAAAGAGCAGTATTTTTTTACAAATTCTTACCTCAATTGCAGACATGTACAATTGTGTGATATTTTGATCGTTGCAGCGTATGAATCCACTAACATTTGATTCGTTATCAGATGCCATTGAAGCCATTTTTCGCAATGAAATTTAATAACTTAATTTGAATAACGACAACAACAGCAAGTATGAATCTGACAGTTATGAGATGTTATTTAAGTTCATCATAATGTCTCCCTATCTGAATAAATGAAATAAACTGGCCTTGCATTACATACATATTTTAAGATAATTTCACATTACCTGATTAAAAACAATATCAAATATTTTATACCATTGAAATAAAAAACAATTATCATTTTTAATTCTTTCAATATTTTTATTGCTAAATTGAAAAACATCTTAACGTGACATTAGGCTCAGAAATTGGGTTTAGGTTCAGAAATATTTTGGTAAAGGCAAATTATTTGTCTTTATCATTTAATAAATTTTCAACAAACAGCTACTTATGTCTTGGATTTGGTTTGAGTTGGTTGAGTTGAGATTTAAATAGGCTTTATTGATATGGGTACTGTTCAAAAACCAACCTGTTTCAAAACCTTTCATAGTATCTAGTGTTGATTAATTATAGTTACAAATATTTCTATAAAAGATAAAAAATAAATATATGAAACTGCAATCGTGACGTTATCATGATAAATTAAACTTCAAATTAGTCTTATCTATGACATGCATAGTACAAGTACAGTATTCGAACGTTTCAATGTCAATGTCATTCAACTGCATAGGAAGAGTATGGATTTTAGCGAAAAAATCTTGCAATAATTATGTCGCGGTAGTTTTTACTGAGTGAAAAACTGGTATATCTCAACGTATGAAGTGCTGCTAAATATAATGCATAGTGGTTATGCTGTTTAGTCGGTGTTCCTCTTCATCCCGTACTTTTATTCCAATTCCTAATCCCACCCAATATTTTATCGATTGATATTTCGTGTGTATTTTTGTGCCTAAAAACAGGTTCTATATTTTTTTACATTTTATAAAAGTAGGCTATAGTATAGTATTAGTACTTAGTCTTCGGTAGCAGTAGTATTATAGTTCCGGGTTTCGTATTTTGTTTGAATACCTTGCATTACCTTTTATTAGACCGTACTTTAGTTTGAGCCACAAGTTCCTTGTTAAATTCTCAATTTAATAATGAATTTATTATGGAACCTACCTTTAAACTTTAAAAACATTTGTTGGTGGCTATAAACAAAACTTCAAAGAGAAAGATGTTCTAGTTTTATGTAAAATGTACTGGACTTCAGTTAATTTAATTTATTATTAGAAAATGAATGAATCTGAAATTTATGAAGATATCATTACTAGGTCAACCTAATTGCAGCTCTACAAGAAGTTCACCACCAGATTTCTATTTGAAAAAAAACTGCTTAAGCATGGAAAGTGTCTTTTCATAGGTGTGCTTATAACACAGTATCAAAGCAGTTGACTGCTGCCCAAGCCACAATAAGGTTAAGGGTAAGAAAATCCTTATGATTGGCTGCATTGATAATTGCATTCTTTGCGATATCAAAATATTTTTACAGATTTAAGATAAGAAATATAATTTAAATTTGTTTTTTTTTTTGTATAGATTTAATTCATTCTTATGTGTAGATTTTTTATCTGTTGCTAGTCATGGACTATGAGTTTTATGCTAAAAAGAGTAAAAGTATATATATGTACGAGCTGTTGTGTGCGTATCTGTCCATTTAGAAGTCGTTTATTGCTATTTCCTTGGGAAATATCCAATTCAGCAGTATATAAAGTATACTATGCTAGCTATGGCCCTGTAGAGCCATGCAAGCATAACAAACAAACAAACAAACACAGTTACTTTCACTTTTATAATATTAATATGATTTTTTGAATAAACAGACAAACAATATTCATGTTGTACTATTTCCTTGCGTAATCAATGTAATTTCAAGCATTCAAAACATTGGCATACTTTTGTATTTCTTATTAAAGGGCAGTCTCAAGTGCGTAGTTCACTAGATTATGGGTGTTACTTTATACATGCGCACGTCGAGCGAGTGCTTGAGACAAGGCTAAGTTGGCCTATGTATATTATCTATTGATGCATCATGTCTTGTAATTGTTTATATGCAATAGAGTTTACATACATGTACATATACATGCTTCCTTGTACCTAACGTAAATTAGTACTAAAAACCCTTTGAATAACCCCACCATGCAATCTCAAATGTAGGTGCCTAAGGAAAAAAAAGCTTTTGTAATTAACCAACTAAGGCCTCGGCATATACCTACGAGGCGAGCGTCGAATGATTTATGGTAACACACAAGCACGTCCGTACCATATGCGCTCACAGGTCTTTTTAGGCTCGTCGGTGGGCTCGTTGACGTTGTTTCTCAATAGAATTACACCCCTGTGTTGATTGAATAAGGCGCATTAGGCGGCAGTAGGTCGCCGTGGGCGCCTGCCCGGCTGGCGTCGCGACGTCGCCGGCTAGACCGCCCCCCACCTCACCTCCCACCCTCTGCACCCCCCAACACCCCCTTGCAGCCATTCGCTACTGTAAACTTGTTAGAGGCAGTGTGCTCTTACTCATCTTTTCCACGTAGGTAGAACGATGTACAAATAAACAAAAAGGCCTTGAGAAATGTCAGAAGATCATGTAACTTGCGCAATAAATGAAAATATAGACACCGGTGAAGGAGGTTCAGGACATGTCGCTGATGTCGAGAAATGTGAAGACGATGAAAACAAATCTGAAAAGGCGGATGATATCAGAGATATTGACGATGAGAGCCCGTCGAAAGAAAACGTGGAAGGTGCCGGGGAGACGAAGGGTCTTGCGTGGGAGCTGGATGGTTTCAAGTGTCGGGTGACTTGGAACTTGCCGGAAGGTTCGACGACGCGGAAGGATTACATCGCATTGTGCTATGCAGGTTAGTGACGTGAAGATGGAGAAAGTACCAACTTATGTAGGTAGCTTTTTTTTGTTTTATTTTTAAAACGAGGTTGTTGTAATTGTGTACGGGTTGCAGGTTGATGTATTAAGTAAGGAATGTTCATTATGTTCTGGTGAGTTACGTTACGGGTCTTACTTATTTATTGGGTCTGGTGACTGTTGCTTAGGTAGCACAAGAAGACTTGACAGAAGCCCGTGGAGCTAACCGCATGTGCTTCTGCTTAGTCCACAAGAGCAAATACACTCTTACCGAACTTCCGATATCCATGGACTTATTTCGCTAATAGTTCGTGGGAGTGTTCAGCACATTGGCGAAATACACATTAACAGGAGTGAAGGCATTAATCAAAATTAGAATTAAAATCAGGTAGCACAAAACACTAGTGATATTTCATTTGACGCATTACGTGCTGTCCTGTCTTTGCCAAGTTTTTACCCCAGGTGAGGTAGGTATCTTTAATTTTATACAAAGCTCGCATTCTGTAAAAACACGCACGACTCCAAAGTTTTATGTTCGTTGCCAGGTTCCCTAACGTTTTACTTCCCGCCGCATTATTTACCATTTTTTTGTGGTCAAAAATGTAACCTAACTTAACATATTTAATAAGGTTATGTAACCTATGTAATTTCTAATGCTTTAGGCACAAATATGTCGTTGCAAAATGATACGTTTGTCAAACATACTTCCGGTAAAAAGTACGGACCCCTCGTTGCCAACGTTCAGTGTGTAACTAGACCATCCAATTCCATATTTTGCATTATCTGCATGGATGTTTTAATCGTAAACAAGCTCAAACTTGAATAAGTTGTCATAACTGTCGTCTAATCACCGTCCTTAAAACTGTAGATGTGCTAATTGTCTTAAATATCTTAAATTCCAGCTAAATTACTTTAAATACGCAGTCTTAAGTACTGTCTTGTAACTGGCTGTCCATTAAAGCGTGTTTCCTTCGGTTTTTACCGAGCTCTGCTTGGCGATGCATTAGGTATAACGGGTCTGGAGTCCAGCCGAGCGAGCACCGGTCTAGGCTGGCTTGTTGCATCGAAAACAGGAAACATCGTTAACCTCTTGCAGCTAGGAACAGTTTTTTTGTATTTATTTTAGTTTATGAAATAAAATTAATATGGACAGGACAATTGTGCACTTGTCCTATCTAAAGAGATCTTAGTAAGAACTAATCCAAGACTCCAGAAACAAAATATGTGTGCTCATCAGACAAGCATTTGCCTTGAGCTGAAACTGAAACCTGGACCTTCTACATAGGCCAAATTCACTCCCCGACTAGCATGCACACTCCAACGTTTTATCTAGGTGTTCAATTTTGCAAAAATAACAAATTCGTTTTAAGTATTATTATTTTTATCTCGAAAGTTTCGTGTTCTGACATTTAGGAACCAAATAACTAACTTACGAATAGCATACAGAGGTTGAAGAAAGAAAACAAATATTTACTCGTCAGTAATAGTTATTTAGTGAATCTGCTATCGCTTCTGAGAAGATTATCATGGCGGGGAAGTGCCGCAAGAAACATCAGCAGGTCATGCTGAGGATGTAGGGTCTCCTGGAAATTAACTGATCGTAATGTTTTTTGTTGTTTATTCGCACTCATGTTAGAACTATAAAGGATCGATCAATTTTTTTACCCAGACTTGGCTACGTTGTATCCCGGAAATAAGTGATGACTAAAGAAAATAAAAAATAGGTAAGCGATAGATGAATTCTACATAGACATTCTTATTAGTACAGACAGAATAAATGTAGAGCCATGACCCAAGTCTCGTGACTTCGAGATGATTTTTCAGCGAGATGAACTGTCAACTGCATTTTTTTGACATCTCGCATGAAAAATCAAGGGTCCCTGTTTAGATAAACTTGGGAGACTGTTACATAAGTCGATTAAAAAAAAAGTACATAGTTAAAGGCTTAATGAAAACAAAATCACGATCGCTTCCTTTGTGTTACGTAAGTTAGTCATACAAACTATATGAGTAACTTTCGTTACACAAAGGAATCAATTAAGTTTTGTTTAATTAAAGCCCTTAACCATGTTCATTTTTTTTAAATCGTCCCACATGCAGTAGTGGATAGCGCAGGTTAAAAATTAATCCAAGTAAAGTAACTTTATTTAGAAGGACATTGAATTTTTCCAAATTCCTCTCTATCCCTGCACCTTCCCTTATCATAATTATGCATTCTTAAAAATCGTCACACTCCTGCGAGTTCTTTGTATTGGCGTTCATGGGCAGTAGCCATTGCTATCCATCTTGTAGGTATTCCGTTTGTTCGTGCCATAGGAGAATAATCAAGGCAATTGACTTTAAACTATATTGTAACGAAAACAAAGTAATTTTTTCTTTGTTTCATAATTAACAATAGCATTTTTGAGCAAAGGCAAATTGAATTTTATTTCCTTTGTGGTAGATTCAAATTCCCACTTACAAAAACCTTGTTTTGTATGGTGGACCTCAGCAGGCTATACTACTTTCTCACATAAATAAAAAAGCAAGTAAGAACTTCTTTTAAAAACATTGGTAAAAGGTTCCTACTGAAGTCAGCGTTCCACAATATTCTGAAACATAATCTATAAATGTTTTAAAAAACTAAAAACCGGCTTCAAAAAGTTTCATACCTTTTAGTGATCATAAAAATACCGATATGTCGTCCACGTATATTTTTTTCCTATAATATTTGAGGAGGTCCCTCAATTGCTCCAAGATCTCATCATTAGATCTTAAGTTCTTGAAATGGGGCCAACTAGAAAGTATACCCAATCGAACTAAAAAAAAATTAATTCAAATACGTCCAGCGGTCTTTTTGTAATCGGGGTACATACTCGTACATAAAAAAAAGAACCCGACAAATTGAGTCGTTTAAAAACAAAGATGCCCAAGCTCCGCATCCAGTCTACCTATAAGCAAAACTAGGTCTACCTCTTATCGACCGCAAAAAGGTTTCATTTACCGATTTCATTTTATACTTGCTCTGCTATTTGCGAAAGTGCAACTCCGCCAACGCCTTACATTAATTGAAGCGCGGTGAGGTAAGTTCACCCGCTTAAAGTTCGCATGCTAATGCTGCCAATATACCTACATGCTACAACTTTCGTTATACATTGAAGCGGCATAAACACAATGCTCGTGGCGTGACAATACAATCGCTTCAATGTACTGCTAATCAACCTGATATGTAGCGCTCATTGAGAAATCATCGGACGATTTTAGTTAGGGTCGCTATAAAATCTGTGTCTGTATTTGCGTCCAACGCATTGTGAAGTAATTCAAGCAATGCCACGTGGATGGGGACGGTTGCATAAACCGTTGCACATACCCTTTCACTTGCACCCGTGCTCGCTAAATGCAACGGTCTTTATAACAGTAACCAATGTTTTTTAGACATATTGCTGAGTGAATCTTAGAAATTTTATTCGCTTTATCCTAGGTGGTATGTATATACCTAGTGACTCTGCCTAGAAAGTTAGCGGTCCCGGGTTCGACTTCCGGTCAGGGCAAATGTTTGTGTGATAAGCGCGAGTACTTGTTCCTGAGTCTTAGATGTTTTCTATGTATTTAGTATACAAATACTTACAAATTGAAATAAATACTGAAACTTATCTATAGGTAGCCAGTACCCATAGTATAATTGTCTATGTCAATTGGTGTGAGATTGTCCCCTGTTTTTTATTTATTATTTTAATATAGGCGCTTCTTAAAACAAGCTCACTCATTTAGAAGCATGGTCTGATATTGACTGAAAACTTGAAACTTTCAATTCAATGCCTCCCTTATTGCATCTTGGATACAAGCATTACATGCGAGTCCACCGGAAGCCGATTTGTTGTCGTAGCATTATAATTAGTGGCAAATGATTGCAAGTCGATACCGTGGTGCATTGCGCAGTCGGCGGAAGCGGCGAGGCGACCGCGGGTCACTAGCGCTGGTCATGAATGGGCTGGCCTGCCGGCTGCCCCGCCACTGGAGTTGTGAATGAAGCCCCCGCCGGCGCGTGCCACCTCCGCTTACGCTCAGTCGCGCCGACGAGCAACGCGCCAACACGCGAGCGCATGCTCCGTTTAAATATTTTGACGTTTCGAAATTTGAAATCGCGCGTGCTTCCTTGTGTGTTCGAACTTTGAATACAGTGACTGATATACTTATTTAGAGTCTGTATATCTATGAAAGTTCCTCAGTGCTAGCCTTGTGGAAACCAGCTTGCGAGAAAGCCGGCTCGGCAGACACCGTCAGGTCGGATACGGTGAGTAACATCCTAATTAAAAGTGTATTTTCTCGTAAATCGCTAGTTTTGCGGTATGTGAAGGTTAGGCCATCTGCTGTGACACGTAGGCTAGCTGGTGTTATACAAAAATACGACGGTGGGTTGGGTTGTAGGTGGGGGCCTACGCAATTTCAAATAGTAGGTGTAGTTTACCTACACGTTGTCGTCTGGGTTTTGTATCACAATTAGCTTGAGCAATGTTAATAACTACAGCATTACAACTTTCGCTGTAATTTCGCTTTTTAATTTGAAAGCGCGCTAGTCTAATTGACAACCTAAACGTAGTACCTAAAGCTGCTTGTAATGAGCCAACTACAAACGAAACTATGCAGCTATAAGTTGAATTAAAGAAAAAGTTTGTAGGTATCGAGCAGATGCAGTTTGGGTTAAATATGCAAGAAAAAACGGTCTAAAGTTGGCGCCGGAGATCGAGATACAATGGCCGGTCTAATGGGCACTCGCGAAGCTCTACCTGGACTCGATTGCCGATTTTTTTTAATCACACAAATTGTGTTGTCAATTCAATCGGCTGTTTGGTCGCTGATACTGATCTCGAGTGTATTTTAAAATTTCAATTGAATTTACAAAACTTACGACGATAAGGATCATATTATGCATGGATCGATTTGGTCCCGCATCTGTTCTTAATGGCAGTTATTATTATAGGTCAAAGTTACCTTTCGATACTAACACGAATCACATACTTTTACTTTAAAAATCAATGGTGTCAAAATTGTTACCATTTCGGAAACTGGATGATCAATATTTAACTCCTGTAGCAAGTGCAACCTTATTACTGAAAGGAGAGGATTCAATCTGCTTTGGCTATTTATTTATGGATACAGCCAATAAGGGCAGATTTTTTATTTTAATCTGTATGTTGTGAAACTTTCATTAACTTACCACCAAGCAGCAATGTGAACTGTTGTGTTCCGGTGTGGAGATAAGACACCCGGTGAAATTACTAACACAGAGGCAATACATCTTTGTCCTCAGGGTTGGCAACGCATTTGAGGGCTTGAGATTGCAGTCTTGAGTTTATAGTCTTGAGAATTTAAATTTCTGGGTCTCAGATACCACTTACCATCAGGTGGCCTGATTCTATAAAAGTTGCGCCTATGTAGAGTTCTTCCTGCTGAATGTTAAAAAGTATAACGAATAATTCAAGTATCCTAACGTACCGAATTTTCATCTTTACTTAATATTATAAATACGAAAGTAACTCTGTCCGTTTGTCTAACATAAGTTCTAGTCTCTTCTGATTACGATATAGTCCATAAAAAAAGCTTTAAAAATACCTAAAGAGATCGAAATTAGATCACAGATATGTGCTTAAGCCTCTGATGGGTTCAACCCCAAAGAAGGACATAGGGTACATTTTATACATGATAACCGACTCCTTCGCGGACGGAGCCGCGGGCATCAGCTAGTAGTCTATAAAGGCCGGCTAATAAAAGTGCCATCCATCATCCACTAGCGGATATTAGATTGACACGCCTTGCTCGGACACTCCTTCATCTTGTTTCATTAAAATTATGAGCTAAAGTGTACCTATAAGGGCACCATTCATGATTCGTTATCTTCCTTGAATACGTTAGAGATGTGTTTGACTGTAAACCGTTAGTTTGAATAGTAGGAATTATTGTTGAATAGCGTTTTGTTTTTCAAACTGCACTTATACTTAAATGACGAATCATTGGTTCTCCTTATCTTAAAGACAAAACAGGCAGACAGTGAGTGATTTAATTGTATAAAATACCAGTATTTTAACTTTGGATATAAATAATTTGGTATGTAGGGATTGCACACTTTAAAAAAAAATGCATTTCCCGAAGCCGCGATAAATGGTCACTGTCATGACATGAGTGTTTGACATAATTTGATAGGAAAGGTACTTTTTGTCGTTTTGGTAATATAATGGGTAAGGATCAAAAAGTAGGCCACGCTAACACACTCAATTAAATTTTCTATGAAACTTTTCTGTTGTGACACGAAAATTTGCCATATATTTGTAGGGATAATTTTCGTGTCACAGCGGAACTTTTTTCACTTTTGTTGTTTGTATGGTTAACTACGCTTAACTATGGTCTAACTATTTGGTCCTTACCCTAATATCTTCTAGTGGAGAATTGCAACTTATAAATATTGTCCTATGACCATGGTATTTGACATTAACATTTTCTACACCTTATGAATCGGGTTACAAGCCAGGTTTGAAATAAACATGTGGAACACCCTACTAATGCAGAATGATTGAGCTTTGAGTTCAATAGGTCATTGTTTGAGGTACAGTCGAAATCAATAGTAGCTTAGCTGAAAAACATGGTCAAAATGATCTAGATTCTTGAAAATAGAGTTGATAGCTTCGGTTGCGTAGCTACTTTTGCTGCGCACAGGACAATGCGTGCTCTAGTGCCTCTAGTTTATCTCTTGAATAATATCTTACTGGGATCTAATTGGAACTGGGTTTTGAATAATAAACAAGTTTATGGAGCTTGTCACTCCAAATCTAACATAGGTATTTTTAAAACAAACTTGACAGAACATATAAAGATAGCGTGCATTCTTGTAACTGAAACCTATGCCTGCATGTAAAACAAGACTCGGTCTCAGAACTCTACAAAACAAAATAAGTAAAGTCTTCTTTTTGGCTAAGTCGCTACTCCTCATGAATGTCAAAATGCAGCTCACAGCATGTGACGAACTCACGCAGTGCGATATAACCACTGCAAGTCTTGTTCATATTTCTTCTGATTGTTTGTATTGATTTGATTGACGCCGGCACTCGATCAAACTTGTAATAAGTTTGCTGAAAAAACTTAAGCAATACGCGTTCTGTGGTCGCCAATACTTGTCGCAACGCGACAAATATGTGGAGCACGTTGTCTCTATGGATTCCAGCCGCATCCCGCGACATCTTTTCTTGTAATTATAATTAATTCGATCTCGATATTAATGTTAAGTCATTATAACACTGCATGCTTTGATAGTGTTCTTGCACACACAAAAACACCGCTGTTAAATAATGCGATTCACGTTTCGGATCTCTCTGCAAGCGCAGTAGGCTTACGTAAGTACTTACTATAAGTAGATTATTATTATAGGTAGATTCCCGGTGCATCGCGTTATGAAACCGTATTCCGTCAGCGGTACTATACCGCCGGTGGCGTAAAACGGAAATTAAACCGACACGCCTTTGTTCCTCGTCTAGCTGAACCGCTTTATATTTACCCCTTTATTATTTTTTTCGCTCTTACCTCCCGCGTCAATCAAAACAAGCTCTTAACTCGGCCGAGTAGTTAATATGGTTTTTGTTCAACTTTTTCTAATTAATACGCCAGGTTCATGCACTTGAGGTACTTTCAAATGTTGCATTATTCAATTGAGTCGAATTATTCCCACGATCCACGGCTCGAGCCGCCATTAGTCAACTGCTGCTAAAGACGAGTGAAAGAAGTTGTGAGATCTTTTCTCACGGGCGGCTTACCGAGAAACGTACCCGCTGTTTCGTTTAATTCATTAAGTACGTTTTAAAACATTCCCCGCGAGGTTTCTTGCAATAAAGTTTTTGACAAACGAGTTTGTTGAACGAATTGTCCGCCGGTCCGATAAGGGCGGCTCTCCGCTTCGCTCTAGATAGATAGACGTAACGTAACGCGTGCTCGTCACGCTATTCTATTGCCGCATGTTTCTGTAACGGTGATAATAGTTAATGTAGTCTTCCGCTGGATCCTCCGACTCGTTACAGCAAATTACTCCTCGACACGTCGTAAAGGCATTAACTTCACACTGGGAGTGTCGAGCATTGTTGCCGAGTGAAAAACACTGAGAGGAAACGATAAATTATGTTCGAAGTTTATACGATCGGCCGGTAATGGGCTCCGAGATCGCGCCCGCGCAGCCTCGTCGCGCACTCAAGGAATCCGTTTAGATTCGGTATTCCAACCAAACGGCCGTGCTTCCGTTTCTATCGAAAATATTCTTATCTAAACGAGGTGAATGTAAATTGTTCTTGGCGAAATGTTCTCATTGTGTGCAGTTAGGCTATTAATGGTTTCCTCAATTAGTAATGTTACTAATTTAAATTGTATGTTGAGTAAGAAGTTCAAAAAATTCTCTGCATATTTTTTGCCTTAATAGGGTGTTGTAAAGTTCTAAGATAAGATCATATTTTAAGAAACTCGTTAGCAAGTAACGTAACATTAATAAAGTCACGGTTACTTCAAATAAAAACACGGAAATCCGCCAACAGAACAAAAGTCTCACTGACTTTAAAACGTTTATTAAATTAAGTCTCTTCCGGAACAGCCCCTGAAAGAGGGTGAAACTCGCTCATGCAAAAACGGAAGTAGCATACGTCCGCCATATTTTGATTTTATAATTGTGGCACGGGCTCCGCTTCCGCTTTCATTCAGTTCCATTAATAGAATAAAGGAGACTGAAGTTGTATAAAAAAGTATTCCCATTGGTATACTTTTTTAGAAGCTTTTAGCAGGTTATATTAAAAAAAACTTAATGGCTGACCACGATTTTGAAAGTGCTCGTTAGATTCGGATGCCATTTTTCTCAGGATGTTGTTTTTTTCCCTTGGAAAGATTAGTGAAGGGTGGAGGTGCTAATGCGTGTGTGTACGCACATCCGGTCCAACGGGGTCCGTTAATTGGTCCCCGTAAAAGGGATATCGTGTAGCCGCCCCCGCGCCCGCGCACCCCCGCGCGGCTTCCTGCGACATCGGGCGACAGGTCGGATCGTGACATTCGGTCACTTTAAAGAGAAAGCAAAGGTTTACACACCAATTAAAGGTGCTCAAAAAATCAAGCGCAGTTCCGTCTGCCATCGACAGTCACGACTGTTTACAAGTAGGGTAACAGTTCGAAGTTAAAGGCCTTTAACGTACTTAAAAGCTTCTCTGGTAAAGTTTTTCTTGCTATTCCCACGATTGTTGCAATTCAAACTACAGAATCATAAAGCGTGGCGGTAACTTCCTTGGACTTTGCGAACGCGTATGTAATCCGAACATTCTGAACATCATGCCTTATTCCCATGACGATTTTCTGGACTGTGACGGACTGTACCTGGTCATTAGCGCTCGTCTTGTGAATACATACATTCTTGCGTTCGTTCGGCCTACACTTCATTCAAGCCAAGCACGTGACGAGTCCATTGAAACAGTCATGTGTTTACCAGCAGTACTATTTTATGCACAATTACTAAGCCACGTGTGAATAACAATTTATGGCCCTCTACAATTTTCCTCAATTTAGGGCTGTGAATAAAATGGCGATGTTTCGCAGAAATCTTACGGTTTTACAGATATTCCTGCTTCCAGTATTGGCAAAAGATGCCGTCCTAGGAACAGAACAATCGCAGTCGTTCCCAGAAACGCGCGATGGCTACGTTGCTTGCGTAGTCAATGGATTTAGGGGATATATAGTTGGAAAAAATAGGTGGGAATTGGTCATAGACTTTCTTAATAAGCAGGATGTACGCAAGCGAGATTGTGCCAAGTTCAGTACTAAGAGGAATTCGCAGCGCGATCCCATTTGAATCTCTAGATAGCATAATATTTATGATCTAGATCTAATCGAGGTAGTTGTTGTTTTCATTCGCGTTCCACGCGTATAGATCATTGTATAAGCAGCGAACAGTCAATGAATGACTGTCCATCGTATAGATCCTATTGTTGTTAAACAAGAATTACACATCAATGAGAAAAAGGGGTAAAATGACTCGTTTAATATTATTAAACACATTAGTTTGCGTTCAGTTTCTTTAATAAATCAATTAAATCGGAAGTGGGAAAGTTATAATAAACATTATTCGAGGATTCTTTTACAACCTGTTTAAGAGTATAGGTATGCAGACGGTTTTTAATATTGCATGCATGACCAATCATTGCTGTACTGGATTTACAATATTCCTGACTAACTAGACACAGGTAAATTGTTGCGAAACGGTCTCAACTCAGCATTAGCTAGTGGCACTGCGTATTTGCACTGGTATTGTGTCTGTGGGAAAAGAGAGACGGAGAAAAATAAACTATTCCGATATTTGTAATATCTTACAGGATGCAGAGTTGGCTACCAGATTTATTAGCAGCACAGAGTGGTCCAGTTCCGGCGGCGCGGACGCAGGAAACCCTCGCGATATCTCAGAATTAGAACCGCGGCCCGATTGACGGCGGACTCGCACTATATCGACCGCACTTCCCATATCCCGTTTATACAAGCCCTCATTAATGTGTTAGTTGTACTGTTCATAATGTTCATATACAATCACTCATTATTAGCACTGTATATACTAAGAACATCGATATCAGGTCGTTTTAGATATAAATTATTTAAGGAGCCGGGCTAAAAGCTCTATTAGCTAGGCAAACTTCTTTGGGAAGCTAATAATAACAAAACGCAGATTCTTCGATAGTGTTTTTTAAAATAATCCATTATTTTCCTTTTTTCTCTTGTCGCATATGATTCCGTCTCGGGTGTCGTAAATACACTTTTTACTGCGAATTTACTTTTGTTTCTCGGAATCTGCGTGTCAATACATTTTCGATGTTTTCGCGACCTGACGAGCGGAAGTCATTATGCGTTTTCCGCCGAACGATGTACGCTGTCCTGTAAAATTGTATTCATTAAATCAGCGATCACTGGTTCATTCTGCTTTTTTCTCGCAAGATTTATTTGTCGAGACACCGTGTGATGTGATGTCTAAGCGGTGCGGTTTTACCAGACTCGATTTTTAATAACGTCTCTCACCAACTCGTTTACTTTACTACTGGCTTTGGCTTTTGATCCTCGCTTTTTCAAACGGCCTGCGCAATGTACGTCTTCTTGCAATAGCCGCGGGGGCATGCGACAAATATTGACTAGACAAATATTTGGATACCATCGCAAACACGGGCGGCTTTAGTGCTCACTACGCCTCGCGTAGGTGGCGATGTGGCTATGTCTCGGATAGATGAAACCCCGCCTGGAAACCACAGATATAACCACACTGTTTGCATATCACAGAATCATGTTTGTCCACTTTAGACCTGCGTGTTGCCTGCATGGATCACCCGCGCGTGGATGGATGAAACGTCACGTTTTGTTGGTTTAGGTTTATATGTAGTTATATATAACATGTCATAACAAGTGGTGCAGAGATAAATATTAACAAGTGTTCAATGTTTATGTGATCATAGTATTGCTGTTTTGGTTTAAGTAGTTTATGTTATGATTGATAATATGTTAAAAATAAGTTGTATAGCTTCGGTGTTACAATATATCTAGAAACAACCGACTGGTGTTGCTGGGTATTAAACCCATAGTTTTGCTAGAGCTTGCAGCATCCGTAAACAAGCGCGGCAAGGCCGCTAGTGTTTACGCGTCTTCTATCATAAAACCAAACAAATAGCTTTGACGTAGTCGCATGTATAAATAATTATAATTGTTATTATATTGAATGACTTGAAACAAATAGGATGAACTAAACGTATTTCTACTAGACCGCTGCACGCTGAAGCGTCATCGATAGTTATTAAACAAATCGTTGGTTAGTCGCGTGTTGCAAATCGTCAACGGAAACGAGTGTCGGTAATGAGCTTCGGATGTCGCTCACCTATTGTGCGAAGCTAATAGATATCGACTTCCTCAGATCAGGTACTGGTGGTTACAACTGGCAGTAATGGGGCATTGTTTCTGCACGTGAGGGAGTCTCCCTGTCCCACACTGCCGTTCTGCGACCCGTCCTGTCTTCTGACGGCTCTGTCAATTTGAATAAGAAACATCTTATTAGACCCTGGTAGCTGACATCTGTTTGCATATGCAAAAAGCGTTTGAGCTAAGCCATAAATGGATGTAATATGCACGCATAGCTCAAGTAGTTTAGCGCTTATTGCGGATTTAGGTTACCGCTCCGTCACGGATCTGCAGGCGGCACCTAAAACGATAATGGCTGTGGCATTTACTTCACAAAGTTCAGGTAATCGGTATCCGTTCACGCTCGACTCTTGATTCCGTTTAGAAACGGTACTTACTCCATAGTCAATCATAGATCACGAAATACCCCGTGCCCTTAGCGATGGAGATGAAAAAGTTTTAATAAAAAATTGGAGTGATACTTAATCGTCCTACCTTATCTTATGGTAGAAAGAATTCAAGATTTTTCTTCGAGTTAGTTTCGCGCAGCACGGTGATTTACAAAATAATACTGAATACTAGCGTACTCTTACTAGCGATTTGTTTTTTTTAATCCGTATCACGGCGTATCAAGTTAATGTTCCAGCTCAGGCTTCGTTCCGCACCTTGCCTGAGAACGCCACGTTATACGCTTCACCATTCACTCGGAACATAGTTTCCTTATTTACTTGACTGAAACATTTGCTTTGGGAGTTTGTGAGCTATGCTAAATAATTCTACACGCCAAGTGCTTCTAGTTTGTCCCAAAATTGTGAGCAGTTTCTGGATTTAAATAATTAGGAACATCATGAATCAAACACTTGTAGGAAAAAACGTTGACTGCTTTGCCTGCTATTGTTAGGTTCGGTCCATAATTTAGTTGCACGCAACGCTAGACGCGTGATGGGTAGGTAAATAGAGGCACACCAGCAGATGTTGTAAGCGGGCGTCATTAGCTCGTATCGTAATCCCTTGACGGCACGCGTAGGCACGCGCCGTTAAGTGGGTTACCATACCATCCCGTCCTTTGATTATGAAGGTCGTTGTGTTCCAACTTATCGATTCTAAAATATATCAATTAAATGAAGACAGGATTTCCGTGAGAAATGCAGCTACACATAAAGGAAGTAACACCGAGATGGTTTGTTTTAAAGTTTTAAAATAATCGAGCGTGCGTGAATTGCAAAACAAGAATGTAAGACAGACGGGATATGAAGATGATGTTGGATGGAAGTTGGAATGGTAGGAGTAGCTTACGTGGAGGTCATTGCTTAGAATGTAAGTAATAGTAATCTAGTTGATGTGCGTTATGGTGAATGGAATTGTAAATTCTGTACCAATCCCAACGTCCTTCATATGGTTGGACTCGTTTTACTTCCTGCTATGCGGCGAATTGTATACACAGAGCACGTCACTCATTCAGACGCAATCAAAGGATTGTGAATGAGATGTTTGCCTGTATACCTATGTGTAGAATGTAAATGTGCAAGACTTGAAGCGTTTCCTGTTATGTGGGGCTACGCAGTTATTAATGTGCGGTGTGATATAAAATAAACTTCTTTAGGTAAGCAAATAGTTCTGATCAATTAACTGCTTTAAAATATTGTCTTAGTACATTGTTGCAGAGTGAACTACTGCGAAGAAATAAAACAGAAACTATTTGCATAAAATAGTTAAAATGATGAAGTTATCGTAAACTTTTACATATTGTCCAGAGATTTCTGTTTTGTGATTAGGTACTTGTTAGTGTGAGAATGTTTGTAATCACTACATCACTAGATTTAATCATGTAAGCAATCCACTTTCCGATGGATTGTCTAAAAAGAGGGGCTTATACCAGAACCTACAATTTTTCAATTATTTATTTTTTATGAGATTAAATAAATATAGTATCCTAAGATCCCCCGTCATGGATTAGGTGATATTTGATTTAACTATTTTGTTTTTTTTCCTTATTCTCATTAATTTTCATTCGAGATGAAAATCATAAATATCATAATTGATGAAAAACTGCAAATTTACATTTTAAAAAAGTATTGACATTATTTTCAGACAGTGCCTCTTTTAGCAAAAATACACCTAATATTCTATGAAACAAAATGGTGTGTTCTGTTCTTATTGGTTTATTTCATTATTTGATTGCATTTCAAAAATGTATTGATTGATTTTGATTGGTTCTCAAGGTTGGGCGACAATGTTCTCGACCAATCAGCAAGCAGGCCGACGAAAACATTCTTGACCTGTCCAAAAATGAAATTTTTTGTGACCCAAAACTAGGACATCCCTGGCAATATTTCCGAAAACTATTATTGGGCTGCAGAAGAAATGCCTCTACATTATCAGTTCGAAATCTAAGTGGTTATCAGTAAGGTTAGCTTTGCGCCATACATTATGGATGAGTACCTACTTCTATCAATTGATGGCATGGCTATAATTAAGAACTAATGGTGATCATTTGTATCCATGTTTAGTCGCGGCCGGCAAAGGGCCGCAGGGCCGTATCGCCAAGGCCAGCGAGTTCGTTAGGGCCATTCATGGATGCCTGCGCGTGCACCGCACCCCCCGCCGCGGCAGGATATTCATCCTTTGCCGTGTGCTATGCTGTTCGATTGATCGGTTTCTTTTTAGAATCGGGCTCCAGCAAAAAGACATCACGCGCAATCGTAATTCACCGGATGCACTAACGAGTGTAGATTTTTTAAGCCTCCGCCATGCTGCATTTGTTTGTTTTTGTTAAAGGCCATGTTTCCGCTATCCATGGCTCACTATTCTGCAGCGACAGTTTTGCTGCAAAATAATGTTCATTTTATTTACCCCTGAATTGGTGTGCTGCTTCTTTTAGAACATTCAATGTTGGCGTAGTCAGTCAAAGGCTTAAAGACGTTTTGAATAGTCTTTCATATTTTTGCCAAAGCAAAGAAGAGCCATCTCATTAGGTAGTCGTCGTGTCGTCTAGAGTACCTACCTTTAAGGATATAGTCGTTTATGAGAACGTCTGCTGCGAGTCAGTTTTATAGGTTTCTTTCAATTCGATTTTTATGACCGGCCATTCCGTGAACTGTCCGCTTGAAATGAAATATTAATGAGACCAACAAGCGACAATGCAAAACCAAGTGCGTTTGTATTTTTGAAACATTGAAAGGATGACAAATTAAGGCAATCAAAATTAGTCCTTAACATTTTTGGATTTGGACTCATTGCTTGTATTCTGGATGTATGGAACACGTGTTTTGGACATGCATTGTGGGCAATTCGTCATGATTTGCGTATGTAAATCAATGAAGTTCGGTTATGCGGGTCTAACGGTATTTTCGTCGGTGTACGGCAGGAAGGCGGACGCTATAAACACACTTTCAGGCGTAGCACTCCTCATTCCTCAAAGTGTTTTAGCCAATTCAGGAACCTAGTAAAACTTTCCACTTTAACATTTTTGCGAAATGTGCCGGCCAACACAATAAATGAATGTAGGTGATATTGGTAGTAATATTGAGATAGCTTTTAAATTCACTTGAATACAAAGTGATATTTTATGGCTCCAGCATGGCAAACGACTCGACTACCCACCTGACGCTAAGCTATATTTATTCCCCAACACTTAGATAATGCCATTCATATCCAAAACTCTTTCAAACGAATCTCAATGTAAATGGATTATGGTTCAATTCAATAACCCGAGAATTTGTTATTAAAATATTGCGAGATTTACGCAATAAAACTGGGCCCGAGTGGTTTTACAAATCTGTAAAACCTATTTTTATTTTGACAGTTCAGTAGATTGTCTTTTTGGGCAAAATTTGTTCAAGATTTTTGTTAATTTAGTCAATATGTAAATAGTCCGATGACTTTTTTATCATTTACAGTATTTCTCAAATATAACCTAAGATTTACTCAGTAAATACAATCGTTTACTCTTACATGTATATCGGATTTATTTATTTAAAAACTTGTGATTGTTGTAAAGTATTTTGAGTGACTGGACAAATCGTGGAATAATTGAATGAAGCATACATCACAAATGCTTGGTGCGGTGAAAGTAACAGGCTCGTGAGGCCGTTGGCTTATTTTCTTTTATGTTTGAGCAAAAAACAATATAGGTTTATAAATTTCTAATGCCGAAAACGTAGACTAACATGTCTAAGAAGGTGAAGTGGTGAAGTTGTTGGCGTCCGCAAGTCTACGAAAGCAGTCGAGTGTCGAAAAGTGTGAAGATGTACGAGTAATTATGTAGGTGATAAGGTAACGCTCCATCACCGTTATTTTTTCTAAAATTTTGTAATGCAAGTCTCTTTGGACGTATTGATATTATGGAATGTCTAATCTCATTTAATGATGATGGATTTGTACCTATGATCAGCCCTGCAATAACCGGGCTATTGCGTCGGTGTGGCCACTTCCGCGTATGGATAGCCCTCGCTTACCTAAGAAGGCTTAGTAAACGTAACCACCTTACCGTAATCATGGCCCGCTACCGCTGATTTACCTAAGTGTCAACCTAACCATGGAAATTATACAGCCGGTATGATTTCTTTACATAATCCCTCGACTTTTTAGCTATCCTTGTATAACCAACACAGCGTAAGATATTACGGTCGTTCACTGGTTTACGTACCATAACTTGAGAGGTAACAAGAGCTATGGCAAAAGGAGCTATTCTGCCGCCCCCGGTTTAGAAACCCACGCTTGCCCGTGTATGTGTCACTATGGGAGATTTCTGTAAAAAGCATATTGAAAGCTGCTAGCCCTGTGATAAAGGTGAGTCTGTCCCATTTCCTAGAATAGCGGCCGTCATGTGTGGAATAGGGAATGTTTTCTTTAGTTTCAATGTTGTCGCACCCACTACAAAATTTGTCAATCACTAAGGATCGATTGAATGGGATTTATAAGTAGCGAATGTTGTGGGCGACCGGTCGTCGAACTGCGCGGGCGCAGGCTGCCGGTGGTGCGCTCTAATTGAATTTAACGACAATCCACTGCGCACGGGCAATCCGCTCCGCTGTCACTGATGTGTTACTTCACCGTTATTATATTACTGGTGTTGAATATCCCCGAGATAAGCTGAGATTAATATACGAGCTTTTAATTTCAAGTCATCGAGATGGGTTTTATTAAGTAGATGAACGAGTATCATCTTGATTTAACACTTAATACTGAATGGTCTCTCGTAATAAAGTTGGACATAAACTGTTAAATGAGTGTCGTTTTATGTCACAGGTTTCATATTTCTTGGAATTTATTTTTATGATGGCCAAAGTTCAAAATTACTTTTCTGTAAACAGTTTTTGTCGTCTCTAACAATTCTAGTACATTTTTCTTGTGAATTTATTTCCTTTCTCACGGCGAGCGCGTCCATTGTTTATTGATTAGATAATTTGGATCTGCGCGTGGACCGGATCTGCAAGGATGGCCCGTGTCACCTTGAATGCCGGATGCCGGCGTTCTGACGAAGGAGTTATCGGCCGTCAATCGTGCGAGCGTCTCGCCATATATTAAGCTCGTCTGTCCGTTTGTCTCTGCTGCGAGGACCATGTTTGTTTTACGACCGTCCGCGTCCGCTCCTTTCAACCTCGTCCAAGGTCGAAGTTCCTTGAAATAAATAAATTTTCGATCTAAATTATACGCCAATCGGGTTTTTGGAATCGAGTTTCTTTAATGTTCTCATGTGAAAAGCAAACAATACTGTCAGATTAAAGTTTACATGGTAAAGATTTTTAAAGGCTCGTCTTTATAGTTCGCGCCGGAAACGTCTTGGACGTGGGCAACGCCTACGAGCTCCGAGGTATGCCGGAGTGACCGCGCCGAGCTCACACCGTTTGACAAGTTTAATTGCATTGTTTGTTTCCCTATTATCAACACTCGGGTGTGATACAAACCATTACAATAATGTTGTGCCGGTAAGGCATTTATTTCAATATCCTAAGATCCGTTATATCTAGACTTTATTAGGACCCCTTCTCCTTTACTGCACACAACAGCACGATTTGTAACACTATGACTTATTTCCGCATCCGCTTTTGCCTGTCCACTGCAATTTAATCATCTCTTCAAGTGACAAGATGTATTAGGGCAGTTTTACGGTCGTCTCAGTCCCGCTGTTTTAGTTGCGGCTCTTTTCCTAAGATTTAAGGTTGGGAATTGTCTGATAAGTAAAATCCTTTTGATGTACAACGGGAATATAACGAAGACGGACGTCCGGTGCCGGTCAGGATTTGTTTCACACGAGTGTTGGGGCTCCTCGGGTAGGAATAGAGAGAAAATGTATGTATAATCTAATTATGTTCTGTGGTGGGCAATATTTTTTGCGAGACTCCTGTGGCTACTTTTGACTTTTTGACCAGAATTGTGGCTTTAAATGTAGCAACACTACTTTTTCCGTGATACAGGGTATAGGTGAAGCACTTTTTGTCGATGTAGATGCCGCATTCATCATAATGTTAGATTTTAAGACTAGCGGATAAAGGCTTCGAAATCCTTCCGGTGCCTTTGAGATCGGATGAGCGGCATTCGTTTCAAAGGGCTGGCTCGTATTGTCCGCCGTGTAAACACCATTGTTGCTTCGGCGTGTGATTCCGAGTTTTTGTGCAGGCTATAGGTACTACCTTCGCAGTGATTTCTTATTATTTATGTTTATCCGGAAGTAGTAATGTGTTAAATGGGCCTTTGGAATACAAAATAAGCTGTTTTGAACGTGATTTATTGCTGTAGATAGTAATAGTACTTTGCAATGGGTATTCCCGTTAGTAGTGGTTCTTAGATTGAATTAAAACCTTTTCGACGGGTTAATAGGCACTTTTATTATCGCACCCTGCAAGGAGCCGCTTGCAATACGCATCGATGTGACAGTATTTTAAAAAGAACAAGGCTCCGTTACTCCGATATTTGGCAACGGTTCCCCGTTCGCGAATGGTTTGCATACAATGCCCTTATTGGATTGCGTTTGCGCAACGCGCGGTATCCGTCCGGACGTGACGCGGCTGTCGCTGTGCCGAATTATAGTGCCTAGATGTCTCGGTTAGATAGCCTCTATTTATTATTCTAAGCCTATTATAGTGTATGTTAGTTTACTAGTAATTACTTTGCATCACCCGCATGCTTTGAATCCAAAATTTATGTCTCCAAGAGTCCCGGAGGTCAAATTGAAATGATGATGAATTGTAATTCCTAACGAGTTTTTGTTCTCTTAATTTATGATTCTCACACTTAACCTGTGCCATATAAGTCAAGCTTATGATTTACTTTTCGAAAATTATGTCGAAAGCTTTATGAAACTTTAACTCGGGACGTATTGACAGGTCTCAGCTGGTGATCTTTGCCTGTTATACGCTGTTAAACCAGCACTGGGTGGTCCCTCGAGTAACAAGGTCAGCCTTGACACATCCATACAATACGGCCATGCCATACATGCACTGCACGTTGGACAAACGAAGCCGGTGCTCGGCATCCGGTCACAATCGTTATGTAAAGCAGGGACACACTTGGAGTATGATTGTACAACCGTCCTTGCAACAGTACGCCACGCACTAGCTCCAATAATTTCGGCCACAGTCGCAACGGTAAATTATTTTTTGCCGCCTTTAAAGGAACACGGCTTTTTGACTGTTAACAATTCTAAAATGCAACGTAGAGTTTCCTTTCTGAATCATCACTTCCCCATAGAGTGGTGCTACATGTGTGGCATTAATTGAACACTGCGTAAATTTCAAACAAATCCTTTAATTGCGTCAGAATCAGAATCACTTGTACGTAGGTACGTTTTGGGGGTAGGTAGGTTATATGTTTTGTTAAAGTACGTCAATAGTAGTCAAGACCTATTGATGCGGCTGGGAATTAACAGCCCTTAAAGCAAAATAGATTTTATTCATTGTGTTAACGATATATATATATATATATATAGACAGGATAGGATCAACGCGACAAAGTGGATAGTATATTTCTATCGATATACATGGTAGCGATTGGAGAGGCATATGTACAAAGCCGAGCCCGCAGTGAATGAGGCCTATCTCGTTAATTTATCAATGACCGTAAACGGGTATGGAATGTAAGCGTAGATTACCGAGTTGTTTTTTTATTAAATATACCCGCTGAATGAATAGGGTAACTGTTTTATCTCAGTAAACTTACTCTTGTCTTGGTAAGAAGCCACTTATTCTTATTACATCCGGAGAATGTATGTATGTACGTATGTAAACTCTTTATTGCACAAAAATATAAATATAAAAATTATAATACATACAAAATTAATGTACAAAGGCGAACTTATCCCTGAATGGGATCTCTTCCAGCTAACCCTGAAGCAAATGAGTAAGGACAATGAACAGGAATGGACAGGAATGTGTAGATGTATTGCGATATGTTTTGCATTTCTTGTGAGGAAAATTGGAAGAATATGATAATTGGCTACATGAAAACTAAGCGGTTACATCTGCGGTTTCATTCTGTATGCTGCGTTCAATGCAGACTTCTGTTGACACATGACAATCATTTAAATGTCAGACTGACATAAAAATGTACCGTGGATTCTCTATTTTTGGATGAGCGCGTTATTGCAAACCCGATCCTGGCGCCCAGGATCCTGTGGCGTGGGAATGCACAGATGCGACCCGTTAGCAAGGGCTAGTTTGCTGACAGAAAGATATGAACTTCCTCAATAATTGCGTGGGAACGGGACGTAGACCTAGAAATTTTACAAACTAACCAATAAACACCTTCATCGCCTGTCCAGGCAATTATTAATTGGGGTGAAATTGGTGAAAACTGCAGCCAATGAACGACGAAATGCAATGTTCAATATCCGCAGCGAGTTTCAAGTTTCCAGTGTTTCCACCGAGAACATTCGCGTTAACGAAGATCCGGTCCCTCCGTAGACAACGGATGGAGCAGCGGTACCCAGCACGGTGGGAATGCAACGCTCCACTTACTGCTGCAGTTGATTCCGTTATAGTCACTTTAAATATTAGCACTATAATATCTAGAAACTTTCATACAGTTTTATAGCCTATGCTGCTCGGTTGAGCTAAGATTTCTCATCCGGTATTAAAAAGCCTAGCTTGAGGACAACGACAAACGCCAAAGGGAATACGACTTCTCTAGTGCTCTTCTAAATGTCGGCCATTTAATTAATAATAAATAATCTCTCGCCTCGCTTTATTCGTTTCACCTAGGTAAGACTCACTGAGCTAAGACCAGATAATCGCTGGCTACCATTACTGGAGTTGATTGCAGTCCATATTGGCATCGGTAATATTGTAGATGCTGAAGTAGAATAATGTATTCTGAGCATTATCTAAAGATTTATCCAGGAATGTGGAGCCGTTGGAGACATGGACGTGGGCAGGCTGGTCGTTACAACTCTATAAATATCGAGCCCTAGAGGCATGTTGGTGAATATCGCGTCAACCTGAAAACACCAACAATGCAGACGATTGGAGAGAGATTATAAGCGCAACAGAAGAATATTATTGCACTGTTACAACAATAAGTTTTTACCTCATTGACGATGTACAAACCTTCTCCTCATTACTTTAGATTTATACGACACTAAATGTGAACAGGAAGATAATACTGCTTATTAGCGTGTGTGCCTGCGTGATTTTTCCTAAAATAACGTGATTTCAACTTTACAATAGGCTTTGTTGCTTGTTTCTCACTGTTACATAAAAAGCGGTTAATGAGAGACTGCTGCACAATCATACATTTGTTTCTAGTCGAGAACAGTTTTTGCGCAACTATTGTCCGTGGATATGCAGAGGTTCTCACGCTGTGAAGTGCTATTCCGAAATTGTTTAAGATAATCCTAACAGACTACGTCATGACAGGTAAATGAGAATACAGCAATAATAAATCAAATAATCAAATACCTTCTAGGCGGATATTCTTAGCGATGACTTTTAACATTTTCTTCGCGGATCATGGCCATAGATGTACCTAACGTTCTAAGTTACAACCGTTTTGTGCTTATGGGAATCAAAAAGTTTGGCTCGATTTTCGCACATACTGATTACATACCCGTACAGGAAGTACGTGCTGGAATTTTTATCCATTGAATGGCCGTTTCATATTTCGTTTGAATTAGTTGATGTTGCCGCGCAGCGCAATTTAATTTGATTGATTGATTGATTGATTTTAATGAAAAAGCGCTCGCACTCATTCAATTAATTTAATATTTACGTTACTGTATCACTTAATTTCAGGGAGCTATTTTTTTCTGTATACAAGGAGAATGGATTCGGGGATGTTTAGTAGAGGTCGCATTTTTAGGGTTCAAACTAGGAACCCTTATAGTTTCGCCATGCCCGTCCGTCCGTCAGCAGCCTAGCGCAGAGACTCATAGTACTAGAAAGCTGTAAATTAGCATGAATATGTATATTAGTCACACCAACAAAGCAGTATAATATAATGTTTTTTTTTGGGTTACTTCCCTTACATTACAGATAACGTGGGTATGATTTTTTTTTTCTTGTCTACCCTATAGTGTGGGGTGTCGTTGAATAGGCCATACAAAAATATTACCGGCGTGTGCAAACAGTTTTTCGATTAAGTAATCCGTTTATGAAATATTAAGCTTTAAAGCGCCAAATTTTGTTCGACTCAAGTGTCCCCCCCCATTACAGCCAAAACTACAAATACTAAAAACCTGAAAAAAATATAAATGGAAGAGCATATTATAACGAATTTTAAAGGAAAATATCACGACTAAGTAGACACCATTGGTTCTTAAGATACAGGCGATTAAAGAGTTTATATTATACCTACTAAAATCATCTAAGACAGCACCAATTGACTTTAAATACAAAAATAGTTACCTATTACTTGTTGATTTTATGTTTGTAGTACTTAACGGCTTCGGTACCCTACACTGAGCATGGTCCGACATGCTATTGCCCGATTTTTTTAACAATGTTGATATGATCTTAACCGTTGATAGCGACTATCTCGGGTCGTGGAGTACTCTGGTCAATTGGGCATTTGTATTCGTTCTGCAGACATCGAGGTCGTTCGTCCCGGTTCTTGTCTGATGTTAAGTAGTCGCCCATTCTTTAGCATGGCTAACCCGGCCTCTGATTCCATGTGCGTGCCAATATTAACGCATTGAAAGCAAAACGCCCTCTGAATATTTGATGAGAACGAGGAATTTCGCACATACAAAGTTGTAAGTAAGTCCGGTAGGGATTATGGCATTCAGCTACACTACACAAGTGTTTTCTAATAAGATTTGGCTTGTTTATTAATTTTGGCGTTTGCTATTCCACCAGCCAGTTCACTTAGCTAAGATCAGGATCAAGGATAACTCTTTGCGAGTGCGGTTTGGATGACGGCTCTCCCGATCATATTTTCTTTGCGTGTTCTATATTCCATGCTCATGTTACGACATAATCCCTTTGGAATTTCCTCGTCCTATAAATGTAAAAAAAAATTGATTCATTTAATGGGAATAAATTGTAATTATGTATTTTTGCTCTGTATGTTTTCTTATACGTAACCAAAACGTACTCATTTTTTTATTTCTCTTTCCAAAACTTATCACTTTCTCTTCAAGCCTGTTACCTTCAACCTAAACCTGTCATCGGCGAAGTCATAGTGGCAACACAAATGTTAAAAGCCACAAAACAAAGTTCTCTCTTTCTCTACTATGCTCATTTGCCATATTTCTTTGATTTTAAACAAGTCTGAGAAAGGACCTAATACTCAGGATCTAATTGGTGATCGTTTGAGTGACTATCTAATAAGCTCAACTTAAATAACTGGCTCTCTTTGTTCGACTGACGCCAAGCGTAAAACTTTGTATAGTTCATGCTGACTTGAATGATCCACGGTTAGTTACATATAAATTGAAGTGTTTGCTCTATCCTGACTTTAACTAGGTACAATCCGCTTAATTTATATTTCCAAAATAAATATTTTTAGTCTACCTTGTTGTTCGTAAATTTCCAGAAATCTGTGGAACGTTTGTATGCCAGTACTAGCGACGTCTCGGTGTGACGCTCTCGCGCCCACTCACAGGACGCATCGAAGTGCGAAATTTAGCGACTTTTGCGATGTTTTTGCACTGAATAATTTAAAGTGACACAAATCGCATATTATTTTGTATTATTGTTTAATTTATTTGCAGATCATGAGACGTTCAAATAGTGAGCATGTGGATGTGGGTTGAATACCTGAGATAATTTTTCAATAAATTTTTAACTGTTTGTCGTATTGGCTAAGTAGTAAACAATATTGTTAATTTAATAATAATGACATACACAACCGCTTGTTCCATTCTCCTCGATTCTCACTCGCATTGTTTACAGATTTTGCATTTCCGTACTTTCAATCGCACACGCACTCACCATCCTTGAACTTTAGACCGTACCTGACATCTGTCTTCCATTAGTAGCGCCATGTTGTCGGTCCTGATTTGCATAAATGCATATTTCATAAGATTGCACTTTGCTCAAGAAAACGCAAGCTTCGTGCACCTAAAGACGCCGCCCAGGCAATGCGGTAAACAGTGGTTTCTGCAATTCTGATGCTGCCTAGCGTACAACGGTCAACAACAGGCGACGCTTTCTAGAGATGCCAACATTACAGTAAATATGTTTTCTGTGGGGTCAACTATCTACTATGTTATGGAGTGTATTCTGTCCACATCCTACATTACGTATTAAATATGAATGCTTAAATTCCTAAAGATGTGGGAGTTGTTTTATTTCGGCGTGACCGCGCGCAGGTTGGCGGATGTAGGTGTTCGCAAATATTAGCACATTCCTAATTCACTACCCGCAGTCTTGTTAGACATTTACTTAATTTTCCGGTTAATCTGATAGTTTAGGTGTCACCTGCTCGTACCTTATTTAGGCGCATACCTCCGGACAGGTTTGGAGGCGTGCTATGGATCCCTTTATATTATCGCGTGTCATATCCGATTGACTGTGAATAGAGAGTTGTCAGTAATGTTGATGTCGAGTTCGTTTGAATTTTGTTGATTTTAGTGGCTTTACTGTTGTGAATAAATAGGCTATAATATGTATTATTGTACTGTAGCTACAGAGAATTTGAATATGAAATGGATTTAATTTGAAACATGCAGTTTGCGGTGGCGGCGGCTAGTCCGCGGCCGCGACGAGGTCGCATTCGTCGCGCGTGCGCAATATCAATGAACCTGCCCCCTCCTTCACCAATCTCTACTTGAAACTCATGAATGGACTGTAGGTTGCAAAGAGTTGCAAAACGATAGCGAAATCGCAAGCAGAATTACGTTTAAAATAATCGTAAGTGAAATGCAGGTCGACGGCCCCTGCTTAACAGTTAAGTAGGTATTGGGAATACCCAAAGGCGTAGATCCTCGCCCTGCCTTGTCGGTATTAGTAGGTGGAATATATTTGCGTGAGTTACCATTTCGAAAGCATCACTATGCTTTATTTGGATGTCTGCCGAAAGAGACATTGGTCGGATACATTTTGGCGCTTTGTTTCGTAAACGTGTTTGTGATTGTCTGTGTCTATCTATGTAGTGCGGAAACGAAAGCTTATCGTCTGATCGTTCATTGCTAATTGACAGTTAAATGGACTATTAGCTCGTTACTACGTAACGTTATCGAATGAACGATACCCTGATATAGTTAATAGAGCTACTTCACCGCCTACAAGGTTTGTTGCAGTTCATTTTCCATTGATAATATATCCGATCGGCATTTTGGATTTAGGCCTGCCTTTTCTCTTTATATGGTGCAGCAGGCGTCGCCATCTTTGACCGTATTGGGAAACTTGCCTGCTAAACTATTCAGGCTTGCTCCCTCCGAGGCACATGCGCAGTAGGAGAACCAGAATCTTTTATAAAATGGAGACGACCATGACCATATTTAATGGATATTATAGCCAATAGCTAATAGGTAAGCATAGCAACTGACTTAAATTTGACATCTTAGCTCGTGAGCTTAGAATCTACTGTTGAACTTATGTCACCTCACCCTACAGTAGAAAGTACTTGCTTCACGAACAATGACCTCTGAATGGTATTTTTATTACCGCAAAGGGAACTTTCATCCTCGCTTACTCAGTAAGTAATAATTGATTAATAATGGTACCGAGTAATCAATCACTCGGGCGCAATACCGTCCGCCCAGGCGTGTCGCGGCCGCTGCGCGTGCGCTCTTGAATTACGATTAGCCGCTAATGAGTCACGCCGGATTTACATACCCGATATACTACTATACTCTGTGGAGAAAAACACTTGAAGGCCGAGGAAACTCATTCATATATCTTCCACATCGAATGTTGTGAGTCAGTATAATGATTTCCAAGAAATCGTGCGATGTTGCGGTTGCGTTGTGTATATCGGCACAAGATAATTCATTCATTATCAAGATGTTGGGCAGGTGATCGCGTTCGAACAAAGCGGGATTTATGTTTACTGCGTCCGTGGATTCTCGTTACAAAGCTAAGCTGTTTCCTCGTTGCCTTGTAAAATACATCAATCATTAGTATTGACTTTCGAAGCGATAAGTGTCACGGCGTTATCACAGAGAGGTGCTAATGGACGCTGTCGTCAACGCATTGTAGTTAACTCCCAATATCCGGTGCGATTTGTAGGGATTGGGGGAATTTTAAGTGGTCCGCGATCGTAAAATTAACCGGTCCTTAATGGATCCTTGAATGTAACGAGGAATTTAAAAATGCATTTGCATTCGCCCGCTTTTACGATGCCACGAGATCGACATTGAATGAGTGTATTTATTGCCTAGCCCGATGACGTGATACTTAAATAAGCTCCGGGTTTATCTGTCTCGTCTCCGTCGACAGCTCGAAGGGCTGTTAATTCGTTGAAAGCTCCCCGTGTGAACTTGGAAACAAAGCTCGAGTCGCCCGTCAACATATCCTAACCGCAGTCGTGAAACCGTCAAGTTGTCATCCCGCTAAATGGGGGTCTGTCGTCATCTCGACCCCTTAAACACCCGTTTCCTGACTTACAGTGTAATTTTGGCTATTTTAGGCGGCTACAGTTGGCGTTCGCGGCAGACAGTCTCATTCACGGCTGGAATTACCTTATGTTGTTGTTTTTTTTTAACTGTTATCTTGTTTATCGAATCTGAACGTTTATACAGCCGATATAACAGGTGGTTTTAAAATATTATCGCTGTTCCGTGTTGTTGGTTGTGCATTAAGAAAATTACGACATGTTGAATGTTGTGTTTATTGTAAATTAGAATTCATTATCTCAGATTTAAGTACCTAAGCAATCTCTCAAAAAAATCTTAACAAGTAATCATTAGCAGCCCAAGGTGATAGACAGAGTGTCAGTAAGAAGATAAAGATCACTTCGCGTGTGATACAAGAGATCCGTTTAAAAAGTCATCAGAAGATGTGGTTAAAGCGTAGGAAGACAGATGCGTCGAATAGGGGTCGAGGAATGACCGTAGTTTAGTTTAACTACGAGCTTCCGCCAAATAACCGGGTAGCAGGACCCAAGCGCTGACACATAGCCTCTTCCTCAAACTAAAACGACTTATATCCCTCGAAAACGCAGGGACATGTGATCATTAAGTTTATAGCGTAATTTACTGCAGCCTAAGCTAACAGGGGCCTGATTAACACCATATGAAACCACTTAAAATTCTCGCCGCGCCCGAAAAGATTTTCGTGGTATTTTCCCGATGAGTAAAACGTAGGTACGTTGCTAATTCTGAACTTGCATCATCACTACTTTTTTGGTTTAGTCGCAACTTTTATCTCTTATGAAGTCGAGAGAACAGATGTTTCCTCTACGTTTTAGCAGACGGTTTATATTTTATTTGATATTGAGAGGATCACCATTTGTCTAAGAACAGACGGAAGCTATTTACGAAGTGTGTAAATTTTTCACTTCATCATCCCATTTATTCAAGGAAAATGGAGATTATGGTATGTAGGTATGTAAAGTCCGCTTCAAAATTTGCATATCAATTTTGAACCGGTTCCTGTTAATGAAATGGGTTGAAATTTGGACCACATAAGTAAACCCGATGACAATGCAATATTATAGTGACTATTTTTTCTTTCTTCCTTTCTTTCTAATGATGGAGTTGGAAGGTGGCGACAGGACCGCTACACTTAACGTAGACTCACTCACTCACTGTGTTGGGACTCATTAGGGTTGGACACCCGTTGGGACACACTACACTACTGACAGTATCAACCCGGTCTCTCGGTATGTGTATACTTACCTGTTGTTAGTATTCTTCGCGTCAAGACATTATATGAGTAGTGAACGCGAAAGTTCCTCATATTTATGTTAGTTCCTAGTCATCAAACAACATAATTAAACATCGACAGTATTATCGATGACAGGTTATTGTCTATACTCACTCTATACTTAACAGTGATAAAGCGCGGGTCATCCGCGTGATTTATGCACTTCCGACTGTGCGTAATGTTAATTATGAAGCCTTCTATAAATATTACTAGCATAGAGACATTCCATTTAGTCCTCAGCGTTGGCAACGCATTTGCAATTGCAGTTTTAAGATTGTAGTCTTGAGAATTCAAATGTCTTTAGGTCTGAGATCCCACTTACCATCAAGTGGCCTGTGTGCTCGAATGCCATAATAAAAACGAAATCGGTTCAAATTCATTTTTTTTCTTTAAATACTTAGAATTGATGTTTTTTTTTATCGATTTTAATGTTACTCATCTGTTGTTGGTGAGATTAAAAAATCGAGTCCTTGAGTACAGTACGACGTCGTGTTGCGAAAAACATCAATATTAATTAGTGCTGTATCGACGGTTGTCTTTCTTGGGTTTGTAAAAATCACGAAATACTAAATATTCTCAAGATCGGTTGTAATTATGAACGCGTTTCAAGGTGCTTTTGGTCATCCGTTCCATTGCAACATACCAATGACGTGGTTTTGCACCCAAATGTTTAGAATAAAAAGTGCTGTATATTTAAAAGGTGGCCGTAATAATAATGTTAATCGGCTACTTTTTTTAGTCCTGCCGCTTTGTTACCCGTTGCCTCTGGCTAAGGACGTTGATTTTCTTAAACAATCATTTAACGGCAAGCTTACTTTGTCCCGTCAGTGCGTTTTAGTTACATTTTCTTGCGAGCCTTTAGTAGCTATATTTAAGATCTTGATCAATTGAATTATTTGCAACATGGTCGGGTTATAGGGGCCCAATAGACTATCAATATTATCGCTCGATACATGCTTATCGCGAAACATATCACAGTATTATGAGAATGAAGCGGGCACCTCACGCTACCGCAGGGACAATTTCGATAATTAATTGCCTCGATTGTGTTGTGAATAATCAAGCAGGGGCAACATTCTGAGATTGCCCCTGCGGCAGGTGTGTGAATAGCTCGCTGTATCCGTATATTTTTAAATTCTCCAATCTACCCTTAATAATGAATCACGACGCATGAAATATCGGCTCAATCTACTGAAGGTAATCGTGTTACGTATGCCTAAAATAAATGTAACATAAGTAATATGTCCACATGTTCGTCCGGCGTCAGTGAGGTCACGATATCGCAAATCCCGCGGAAGCAAGCTCATCTCGTCGCCTCTCCTGTGTCCTCCGGAAGCTCGGATGTTGCGTCACCGCCGGAAATAACCGCCCTCTGTGTCACCCGCTCCGTCGTCAACTGTCGTCGTCATACGCCCTTTTTGCTTGTTCTAGTTAAGGGTGGATAGCAGTTTAACAGATGTTTTACCAGTTAAAATCCGTTAGCTGGTAAAATAACCCCAAAGCAGAGAATAATAGTACAATCTCCAAGTTATGTCTGGAAATATCGCTTTGTGTCGTAATCTACGTTTGAGATTCAATCTGTATCCATAGTTTGTTGTAATTAAGCTAATATAATATAATACATACATAAAATCACGCCTTTATTCCCAGAGTGGGTTAGGCAGAGCTACAGAATAACCAACAACTCTAAAAAAGTTGTTGATAATTCTGTAACCACATTTTGCACAAACAGGCTAAGATGTTTACCAGTGTATTAGTGACAGGTTGTAAGCCTAACAGTACTACAAGCCCTTATTCCGTTAGTTGCCTTCATCCACGGGAAGACATGGATATAATAATAAGAATATAATAAGACTTGAAATATGCTCCTATTACTTATAACTATTAAAATGTTTATTCAGTATATAAGTAGGCCGCGCACGGGAACTTTTACACGTCAAAGAACTACCAGCGTTTCCTAAAAGGTGACCACTTGCGCTGTTGAGAGAAAGCACCGCGATAAACTAGTCAATCAGTGTAAGTTGAATATATGTATAGTAGCTGATAATTTACTAGATTCAGTATTGTTTGCGATATTTTTAAGCATCTTTGTCATTAGACCACACATTCAATTTAATCGTTATTTCAATTGGTTCTTCAGAGATAATGGTTTCAAATCATCATTACAGTTAACTTAGCCGGTTAGCCATGATTACTCGATAAGCTCCCTAAAGGAAATGACTGTCATTAAACACATTGGGCTGCACATACGTGCTAGAAATGACGTCTTGCCCTAATGCTTCCAACAAAAAAGTTATGGGAGCTATCGATCTCGCACTGAACTGTTGTTTTTATATTACTGTTTCCAAACGGAAACGAGTTCGTGATATGATAATATGCAATTAAGTTGTAGGTATGTATCTTTGGGAACTTTGAGTGTTTTTTAGGGTTCCGTAGTCAAACTAGGAACCCTTATAGTTTCGCCATGTCCGTCCATCTGCAGCCTAGCGCAGAGACTCTTAATAGATACTAGAAAGCTGTAATTTGGCATGAATATAAATGTATACATATAGTAATCACGCCAACAAAGTGGTACAATAAAATGTAAAAAAAAAATGTTTAGTGTACTCCCCTACACGTTACGTGGGGATGTATTATTTTTTCTCGTCTACCTCATAGTGTGGGGTGTCATTGGATAGGTCTTTCAAAATATTACGGGTTTGTGAAAACAATTTCTCGATTAACGTATCAGTTTATGAAATATTAAGCTTTAAAGCGCTATTTTTTGTTAGAGTCAAGTGTCGTCGTCGTCGTCCCTCTATAGCCAAAACTACAAATACTAAAAATCTGAAAAAATCCTTAATGAAAGCGCATATAACGAACTTAAAAGGAAAACTATAACGAGTAAGTAGACATCATTGGTTCTTGAGATACAGGCCATTAAAGTGATACCTACTAAAATCATCTAAGACGACACAAATAGAAAATAATTAGTTATTACTTGTCGATTTGTATGTTTGTAGTACTTAACGGCTTCGGAACCCTACACTGAGCATGGTCCGACATGTTCTTGCCCGGTTTTTTATTAAAATAGTGGATCACGCGCATCCTCTAGTACGCAATGGTTATCTTTGATCACAAGTCTATAGCCATCTTGATGGTACCAAGGATATTTAAAATAAATCCCTCTAATGAAAGTATAATACTTATTCATAATATTCAATATTTACGGTCGCTTGGAGCACTTAATTGACAGCGCAGGGGAATTAAACAGGATCATATATTAATCCAATCAAAATATGGTAATGCTCGCGGGACTCATCCGGGGTAACTCGCAGAATCAATTTGCTTCCGTGAAATTTATAGCCGTGTTCCACCAATTAACTGGCAATTCGGTGGCTTCGATTATTTCGCATAAAATGTGCGGGCGACTCCCGCATCCGGTGATTAGGGCTGGCACATAATTTGTGATGCGCCCGCGCCGGCCGGCCTACGCCCGCTCGATTGTTGTTAGATAAAAAATGCAAGGGCTCATCGCGCGCAGCTCCGCGCAGTTCTCCCGCCACTTGTTTGTTTTTACTTCTGCGTTTTGCACCTGCCCGCGTTTTGTTTTTCATGCGGGTACCCGACGGTGCTTTTAAATGAGATATTCGCTCGTAATTTTCGGTTTTGTTTCTTTTTCAAGTCTGATCACTTCCTCTCAGTATTTTATTTGGCCATTCTCAAACCTGTCATGTTCCTCCATTGAATATGTAAGAGAATCTGAACCGATAAAAATACATCTAAGATTGCATTTTTACAGCGTTCGGAGCGATCGCTAAGTTTATGTCGGAGATAAAGTGGGAATTTATGGCGTGTATGACGGCTCGGAATGTGAGGCGTAACAAAAACCGATAGAGGCGATTTATCGAGTAGCCGGTGACATTTTAACCGTCTGTTGCAGAGTCGGGCGGCGTCGTCGGGCGCGTGCCGGCGACCGGATGCGCCAGCGGCGGCATAATGTGGCTGCTTGATGAGCCCAATCAGCCGTACGAAGGTAATCCTCCTTATTGCCAACGCGCTCGTTATCCTTCATAAATACGCATGAGGCAACCGTGAGCTCATCTATCAGCGGCTTTTGTATCCTTAGTTCATGTTTCTTTAGACAATTCTTTGAACGTCACTATAGTAATCTGTCGATGCGTGTTTCAGATTGCGAGCAGCTGCTATGTTTCCGCTACTACAGCGGCGAGGAGGAGGAGATGGCGGCGGAGGCGCCGGCGCTGCCCGCGCGGCTGCGCGCCGAGCTGCGCCGCCTGCCGCTGCGCCTGAAGGAGGGCGTGTCGCGCAAGCGCGGCGGCGACGCGCGCGCGCCCGCCGCCTACCACAACCACAGCTTCGAGCCCGGGCCAGACCCCGCCGATGTCGCGCGGCTCAGCGACACCGTCAACAAATGCTCAATTACCACGATGGACTCGAATCTCGAACGCGAATGTGATCCTAGCAAATGTATAGATAGTTTAAGTAAAGAATCTCATGTAAATAGTGAATCTCGAAGTGCTATAGACGAGCCGACGACGTCGGGGGTCAAGAAGAAGTATCCCCCGCCAGTTGACACGGGCGGCGGACAGAATCTCAGCGGGGTCAAGAAGAAATCAAAGATTAATAGCGGGTTCGAGTCCCCAACGTCGCCCGGGACGGAGTATTATAAGATATGGTCGCCAAAGAATCCTTGTAAGATAATGAAGTTTGTTTATGAAGTGGAAGGGGGGAAGGTGGGTGAAGGCCGGGGCTCCCCGGGCCCGCCGCTGCCGCCGCGGGCGGCGCACAAGCCGCTGGAGCGCTCGCGCGCGCGCTCGCCGCCGGCGCACCCGCCGCACGTGCCGCGCCACCGCAAGCCCAAGCTCGCCAAGCCAGAAGACGCCTTTACATACGAATTGATCGACACCGACGAACAGTTCTTCACCGACAACAATATTTCCAACTCCGCCACCCTCCAAGGCGGACTGAACGATTTCAAACCCGGTGAATTCTACACAGGCAACCAGGTCGCCATGTCCTCCACGGCAAGCTTCTGGCGAGGCGGCCAGAACGTCGCCCCGCTGGCCACCCCCGAAACAGACGGCAGCTTATGCGAGTCCACCCTGTCCTTCATTAAATTATCTAGGTTAATCGATGACAAAAAATCGAAAGACGTACCTGACGGCTCGAATAGAAATAAGGTATTATTTATTAAGGATATAGGGCCCGATAATTATATTACTACTACATTCGCGAGGAAGGATAAGATGCCCCCGCCGACTGATACCGTAGACAGCGCAAAGCTGACGCCAAATCACGCCAAATCCGAAGAGAAAGCTCAACATTCGTTCTTAAACGATATTAGTAATCACTCTGAATTTGAGGATGATAATAGAAATCAGATCGAAGAGAAGGAGATAACTATATTGAAAGGTCACAAGCCTCTGACGAGGCAGAACTCAGGTCGCGCTAATACGCCAACCATGATGACTGCGTTTTTAAACTCTGCTCACGTGGAAACACCAAATAGAGAACCAGAAATCAACAGCTCTAACGCTGCAAGTTCCTGCAATTCTTCGCATTCAACGTCCCCAGTCGACGAGGGCAGCAAAACGCTTCCAAGTGTTGGAACCTTATTAATGAATAGGAAGTATTCCTGTGATAGTTCAACGCCTAAACACTCAAGTTTGCCTCGGCATTTGTTGAAGAATTTGGGTTGCGAGGGGACGCCGAAGCATTCGCAATCCAACAGTGCTCGAGGGTTGGAGAGTCCGGTGCGGCCTCATCCCAAGGTTCTGACCAGGGTAGCCGCTCTGGCAGGCGCGGCTCCGCAGTGCCCTCCAACTCCGACGCACCACGCGCGCCGCCCGCACCCTCCACCGTCAGACCTTGGGCCACCTCCGGTCCAAAACACAGAGACCAGGCAAGAGAACTTGGAACTGATGGAATACACGAGCGAGCTCCGAACAACCGAGATCAGATCTCCAAACATGGAGTTTGCGAACAGCAACCATTTTACCATAGTTCACGCTGGACCGCCTGAAGATGTAGTGTTAAGAAGGCCAAGACCAGTCGAAGATAGTGATGACAATGAGAACGGGGTGGCATCGCCGACGCCTTTGAGGCATATGGCAGGAATAAGACTGCCCTCGATCCCTGAAAGAACTTCGAGGCAAATGGCTTTGACAGGAGATTTTCCCGCGAATATGATTGGCGGGATCATCGAGTGTGAAGAGCCCTTACCAGCAGGTAAATATCTTAACAAAACCTTGTACACGGTGTATATGAACTCGAGGGTATAAATATTATGTTTTGTACGAAACATTTTTTTTTAAATCGTAGTGTGATAAGTTCTAATTGAGGAGAAAAGTCTATATTTACTTACAACTAAAGCCCAGAGCACATAGGCGCAAAGGGTTATTAGACAATTAATTATGCCTGTTTCTAATCATTTTTCTTGGTGGTTTCCAGGCTGGGAGGCGCGTATGGACAGCCATGGGCGAGTGTTCTACATCGACCACGTCAACCGGACCACTACCTGGCAAAGGCCTGGAGCCAATGGGATCACGCCGCGGTCGCCCGCGCCTGAAGTACAGAGAAGACAGCTGGACCGGCGGTAACTTATTTGATTTTTATTTTCGATTTCCTAAGATACTTATTAGTTATTAGAGGTACGAGATTGAAGGACCACCTGCTCAGTGTCGCAGGAAGGCCATAGATACTTTTTGACTTAGGCTTTGTGGTTAATAATCCCCACCCCATCAGTGCGTCTCTTTTTAGGGTTCCGTAGTCAAACAGGAACCCTTATAGTTTCGCCATGTCCTTCCGTTTGTCCGTCCGTCCGCCCGTCCGACCGTCCGTCCGCAGCCTAGCGCAAAGACTTAGTACTAGAAAACTGTAATTTGGCATGAATATGCATGTTAGTCACGACAACAAAGTGGTACAATAAAATGTAAAAAAAAATATTTTTTTAGAGTACCTCCCATTTTATTTTTTCTCGTTTCGTTCGTTTTCTATAGTGTGGGGTGTCGTTGGATAGGCCTTTCAAAAATATTATGGTTTTCTGAAATATTTTTTTCGATTAAGTAATACGTTTATGAAATATTACTTGTTAATTTTTATGTTTGTAGTACTTAAGTAACGGCTTCGTAACCCTAGACCGAGCATGGTCCGACATGCTCTAGCCCGGTTTTTTATAGATTACATAGGTACAGTAAACCAATGAAATGTCGAACGCTTTACCACAAATACTACAAACAAGAAGATTTTTGTGAGTGAGAATTTGAATCTACCTACAAGGGAATAAAGTTGAAATTACGAAATACGGCAGTCACAGTTATCTTCCTACATTGACCAAACTATAGGTATCCAATGAGTTGGCCGAGACGATTCGACTTTTCGCTCTAATTGCGTGGACATAAAGAGTTTTTTGATCAGCTAACGCCGATTCCGCGGCGATAGGTGTGGGGAGACCCTTGAAGGTGGGTACGAATTAGAGCAGCCTTGGGTTGAAGCACGCACAGCTCGTCTATTTTGCTAAAATTCGTACGCGCTCACGCGCTGTACGCGAGCAGCGGGCGAGCGGCGCGCGGCGAGCCGTCGAGAGTCGGTCTTTTGAATGTGCTCAAAGTCGCCTCGGTGTGCGTGCCTCGCGTAATTTGGACGTGTATCAATGTAATTTGGCAGAACGACAAGTTCTAACTTGTCTGTGGGCAAGGCACGTACAAATTTGATAAAGTTGCTGAGCCATCCTACTACCGAGGCGATTTCTTCTTTTGTTAATAATTCGGTGAATTATGATAAACGCAGCCGCGGCTGTCATAGTGTCCGACGCCATTTTGAAATGTCGGCTCGCGGCGAGCACGCTGCCTCACCCGCGCATGTTTATGTGCAACAATATGGCTCTTGAGCAGCTCGCCGTGCGGCCCGAGCATGCCTCGGGCTGAGCCCAGACTCGTACCCAGCTTAAGATAAGATGGTGCAGCTTTGGTTGTTGTTGCTGCAGTTACCAGTCGATCCGGCGCACGATGACGCGCGCGCAGCTGCAGGAGGAGGCGCCGCCGGCCGCGGGCTCCTCGCGCGACGCCGCGCCCGCCGCGCCGCACCCCGCCGCCGAGTTCCTCGCCAGGCCCGACTTCTACTCCATCATGCACATGAACCAGGTCGGTTCATACTTTTCTAATCTACAGACATCGGAAGGCGAAATCAAATGACAGATAATTAATTCCTCTATCGATAAACTCGGTAGTGATCGCGCCCAGGTTCGTTTGTAAGTGTGTATTATTGTAAGTATTATTGGAGACGATGATAAAGTAGTAAGTACACAGCACAAGAATAGTACCTAATTTCTGAAATACACATTGAGGAAAAACGCAATAAGTGTTTCAAAAATCTTTTCTGAATAAAAAAGAGAATTAAGCTATTATTTAGTTTAATTTTCATATTTTTAAATACACACTGAGGAAAAACAAGATGTGCGTTACAAAAATCTTTTAAATAAAGAAGAGAATCAGGCTATTATTTTGTTTAATTTTCATACTTTCTTTAGAAATATATTTATGCAAACAAAAGTTGGAGCGATCACTAGTTCAAAATTGCTCCCAATATTCCGATGTCTAGTAATGTAAGTTTCAGACGAAATCAGAGACATTTTAGAGACAATTAACAAAACTTGTGTTTAAAAATCGTCATTATGGAGCGACTTAACCGTCTAATTTTAAGTTATAATATTTGTAGAGTTGTACGGGTGGCTATAGTACCGCTTCACCTTTCCCATCAAGGGGATATATAGTGGATTTTTAATCATGTTGTATCATGGAGTTACATGAATATGTTATGACGTTATGATTATACTCTGTAATAAAGAAAATTGTAGGATTTTCAGCCTCTAAGTGTATAGTGATGCTACCACAGTGGCTATAGGAGCCGAACTGTAGCAACAAAAGTTTCGTTGGGATTTTAGAAAGGTGCAGAGCTTTAAAAGCTTTTTCTGACTCCAACAGATTTGCGCTAGAAGCCCCCTTCTCGGGTTCCTATTATTTTATCCAAAACCCTTTCAACGTACGAATCATTACGCAGAATTTTCGTTTCATTGAAAGGTATTTCTCGCTTTACGAGTTTTTATTGGCAGTTATAAGTCTAACCTAACCTAAACTACGTAATAAATAAATAAATAAATAAATATCAGGGGACAATCTCACACAGATTGACCTAGTCCCAAACTAAGCTCTAGGCTTGTACTATGGGGTACTAGACAACGATAAACATACTTAAATAGAGAAATACATACTTAAATATATATAGAAAACATCCAAGACTCGGGAACAAATATTCGCGCTCATCACACAAATATCTGCCCTTACCGGGATTTGAACCCAGGACCTCTGGCTTCGGAGGCAGAGGCACTCTCAACTAGGCCAACGTGTCGTCAAATGTTTAAATGTACTGAAAAAATAATGACTTTAGCAGAAAATAGCGTTCGATGTGTTGATACAATCGATGAAGACTTTTGCTAGTAAAATCTTTTATAATTAAAATAAATCAATCTGTCCTTTCTTGAAAGGGGGAGCCAAATAAGCATGCAAGCCACCAGATTAGAACACTGGCTACTCAAGAATGCTTTTCGCGGTCCATTGCCAGCCTCGTAGGGAAATAAACTCTTTCTTGAATATTATCCATAACTTGAATCTATTTCCTTTCAGGATGCGTCTTCCCTATACAACTGCAATTCGACCCTCAAGCACATGATATCGAAGATCCGCCGTGACACTTCATCCTTTGAGCGGTACCAGCATAACAGGGATCTAGTCTCTCTGGTCAACATGTTCAGCGACGCTGACAGGGATCTGCCTCTGGGATGGGACACCAAGCTTGACAGGAATGGCAAGGTAAAAAGACAGGCAAGATAAAGTTAATGTATAATTACCACGACGTGTTTAGCCTAGTTGGTAGTGACCCTACCTTCGAAGCTAGCGGTCCTGGTAAGGGCAAATATTAGCATGATCAGCGCGAGTATTTGTTTCTATTACGGTTGTTTAATCTCACGAAAGCGAGCGGGTTATACTTGTGTGTGTAGATGCACGTGCACGTCTCTGAGTGCGTAGCTGTCGCCATAGTGTGCGTGTCTTTACGCGTTTACAACTATATGTATGCCCCACCCGCTTTCGTGAGATGTAACAACTGTACTCATAGTACAAAAATAGAGATTAAGTTGGGACTAGATCAAATGGTGAGACTTCGTCTCCTGATATTTATGTATACATGCTCATTGGTATTAGGGGGGTCGCGTTGGGGTGTGTATGTACTCTCGGTCAAGACTTAAAAATACCTTCAGGTTTGGATTGCTTCTTGAACCGCGGAAAACGGTGAATATTCGAATTTACCCCAATTTAAATGACCCAGAAGATTTTTTTGATACTTGATGCAGTGTACTTTTATACACATTCCATACACTGCTTTGGTGGCGTTGTTGCATTGAATTAAAGATACTAAAAAAATACTAACACAAGGTTACCTCTAGATGATTTCGAAGGAACTTTATTTTCTATAAGGCATTGTCAGTTAAAAAAGCATATTGGCGTATCTCTTGTTTTGGCCTGCTGAAAACAGTAAAGACTTTTTGACAGAGTTGTAGGATTGAACTGGTTTAGTTTAACGAGACAAGTAACTACGCGACCGTCTCATGGAGTGAGACACTGAGGGAGGAGAGACGATTGCTAGTACGCGGCGCGCAGGTTCTTTCGTTTTATGTATACAGCCCGCTCCTGCTAACTCTTAGATCTTTAATGCTTAGTCGACTGTATAACACCCTGACGGCGTCTGTATTTACTGGTGCTATTGATCTGTTGCTCAAAAGGCCAAAAGCATGATTATTACCTTTCTAAGGTAAGCTCCCTCCATCGCCAATCTTGTCCTGACTTTTTGGTCTCGACTAAGGTCAAGAGCAAACCACTGACTGACTGAAGACGCAGCATAAAACGCTGCTGACCCTAGTGTCTTAAAATTTGGAAGAAATATTCCGTCCTATTATAGGGGAGCACAAAGAAGAAAAAGACGAGGCATATGTCTAGGTCCAGCAGTGGACGTCTTTTGGCTGAGATTAAATAAAGAGGAGAAATAGAGAGAGTTTCGGAAAACTAATTCTAAGCGTCTAAAGACGCGGGTGTCTTCTATCTGATATAAAAATAATATGCCTCGTTCCCGCCAACGTCTTTCGCTTCGCGAGACGGCCGCACACGAACTTGTACTAGAGTAACTGTTGATCGATAACAACAGCAGAATGGACATTGGTCACCGTAATCAAACCAACCTTGAAACTAACGTGAGACATAATTAAATATAACTGAACAACGGGTAAAACTCACGATTGGAAGGTCCGACACGTTTCGGAGTTACTAGGAGTCCATGATCGCGTAGTGAGTACCTAACCGAGTAACTCCGTAGCGTTTCTTCGTGGACCACGTGATGCGGCGCACCACGTTCATCGACCCGCGGCTGCCGCGCGCGCCCGCCGCCGGCCGCGCCGGGCCCTTCAGCCCGCTGCTGCCCACGCGCCGGCGCCCGCTGGTCGTCGAGCAGATCTCACATGTGGGTGCAAGGGATAACGGGTAGACTGGGTTCTGAACTTGCTGTTCTCCTTAAACCTCAATCCCTTGGCCTTGGTTGGCATATTGGCAGTGCCGAGATTGCAGTGTTGTGATTTCAAAAAATTACGGGCCTTAGAGCCTATCATCAGGTAGCCTGTTTGCTCGTTTGCATTTAACATGCTTTAAAAACAAATACTACAGTGTTCATAAAGTTCAGTGGATCAAAAATTTACCTATTCTTATACCACTGACCCTTTTTCTGCCTGGAACTTGTCAGGTTTTTAAAGGTTCATGATTTGGCCTCTTATAACCTAAGGACCGTTTCTTGAAGCCGTCCTCAAAGGCCGGCAAGATATCTCTGATGTTTATTTAAGGCTAACAGGCTTAGGAATGCAGAATAAAAAGCATAACGCTCTCTGTCTACTGTGTGGCAGGTTCAATTTGATATTTAAAATTCTATGTATAATTATGTTAGCAATATCACTTAAATTCGTTTTCAACGATTAACTATATACTGCTGCAAATAAATTTGCTAAAAAATCTCGACAATTGTTCCCAACAACTTCAGAATCCAGTCTTTACGCTTGATCATTCGTTGTTTGATTTCATGGTTGTTTTTCTTGTACATAATTTATTTACTAACACGTTGGCAGCAAAATTGACTGCAAATGACCTATCAATGTATGCATTTAATTAACCATTTGAATGTTTACTGTGGTTCAACTCTTTTTGTTGACTATGGAACATGCCTGTTAAGAAAAAGCTAAAATAATCTAAATTTAAACGATGAAAACTGACAGTAGATAATAATGCTTTGTAACAATTTATAACCTCAAAATTTTAAACTGTGTTATGTCTACCTAAAATGCCTTTTTAAATAAAAAAACAATTATTGGTTTAAAAAAGGTCATTAAGCAGTCCCATTTTGCTGTTTCTAATACAAATATTCAACGGTTCATTCTTTTTAAAGTCTGACATGAAATATCTTTGCACCGGGATTGGCCCGACCCTGGTACGTTGTTGGAATTTAACCCTTATTCCTAGCGTGCTACGTGTTACCTGCTGACCTGTCACATGCTCGTTGCACGATTGTCTCCTACGTGTTGTTTTTCCGTTGTTTTTCTTCGCATGCGTTTTGTTGTTGACTTTGGTTCTTTAGTGATATTTTTGATCGTTTTTTTTTATTGTATTTAGTTTCCCACTTTTTTCTTTTTTTTTTCTATGGTATGTCTGCATAACACCTACAGAATCCGGGTAATTATTTAGAATGTGGTGTTTCTACAAAATAGTTGTATTTTTCTTTTTAAACAAAATAAAGTATAGTTTATAGGTTATGTGCGTTTTTGAATATTGTATTTTGACCCCTGAGCTTGTAGTAAACTGATAGAAATATGATGTCAAAAGAAGCTGGTCATTATTGAGTGTCTTTCTTGTAGGTACCAGTAGCATCTTGCTACATATATGGAGGTCAAAATATAATAGTTCAGCGATAAATTCTACAAACTAAACGCTGTTGCGTTATAAAAATAGATCATGTATTTTACTTACCTGTACTATAAGCACGGTATGTGTGTTTCCCTTTGCTATTTCTTTTTCATTATTAATGCTATATTTTATGTCAATTATTTATTAGTTTAGTTTGGTTATTATAAATGTTGTACTTTTCTCAAACTTTTTATTTGTTTAGATTTTAAAATAACACTTTGTTTATAGGTATGTATGTTATGTCTTCGTTTGTTTGAGAAAAGTGCAAATGTTCTGGCGGGTTAGGCTCGTAAAACACACTTTCCCGAAATGTGCACTTACTGCAAAGGTGCACATTCCGCAAAATGTACACTCCCAAAATGTAAACTTTTCCAAAACGCACGCTTTCCCGAAATGTGCACTTTTTCAATCAATCCACTTGTTCTAAACGCACGCTTTCCCAAAATGTGCACTTTTTCAAACAGTGCACTTTTCCAAAACGCACGCTTTCCCGAAATGTACACTTACCCATTTTCTCATGTATACAGTAAGAAGTATCCAAAGTAGCCAAATATTTTAACGGAACATTTATAGTTTCGTCCTTTCTGTCCGTCCGTCTGTGTGTCCGTTTGTTTGCATTTGCACTATTTCATAGAAACCCTTAGTACTATAAAACAGGGACACCCCTACCCCTAAAGTGTACTTTCCGGGAAAATATACCTTCTGCGAAAGTGCATATTCTGGGAAACTGCACCTATTGACAAAGTGTACATATCGGGAAGTACACTTTTAGAGAAAGTGTACCTTCCGAGAAAATGACCCTTCTAAAGAAGTGCACCTGTAGAGAAAGTGCATATTTCGGGAAAGTGTGTTTTACGAGCCTAACCCGTTCTGGCTAGTACTCGTCCTACAATAGTTATTTTTAGCCCCTGAAATGTATTATTTTATCTAGATTAACTTACTCTTGGCGACACTTGTAATTAAAGCAATTTAATCGCATGTAAAAATAAAAATATTTTCTCCAAAGTAAAAAGTTTGTGCTATGTATCTCCTCTTTTTTACTATGCGGAACGACGTTTTACAAAATATTAGCTAAAATAAATTTGCACAGAATATAACTTAATAAGAACATAAGTGCAACGAGGAAGAACTCTGTTAAATCGATTAAAACAAAGTCATAGGGTCTTATTAACCTGTTTTATATCGTCATAAAGTATACCTTATATGTATATAGGCACCGACGCCGCCGCCGCGGCCGCCGCTGTCGGCCGGCGACACGCGCGCAAGCGCGCACGACATTCCCGTCGCGTACAACGACAAGGTATGATATACACTCAATGAATCTATAACATAGAGGTTTATTCGACTAATGTCTATATTGAAAAATTACGAGGTATAATAATGCCCATTTTCCAAACATAAAAAAGTCGAGTAATAATAACGACGAAGTAAAAAAAATACGAAGTATAATAATGTCGACATGGAATTAAGACGAGGTGATTTCATGGAATGAAGAATAGGTGGAACAGGGCTAGGTAGGTATAGGTTATGTTAGCTTTGCAGCAGGCCCGGAGGGCCAGACCACCCAGAAATAGGAGCTCCGCATGAGCGGGGCTCCGTCGACACTTTCTAATCGATTTGAAATAAGAGCGTCGACGGAGCTCAGCTACCGCGGAGCTCCTACGACCCACTTTCGTCATTTTTATACATCGACCAAAAACAGATGGTCATTGTTATATGTCGACATTTTTATACATGGACAAAAATAATTCTAGTCTTTGTTATTGTTCGACATTATATAAGGTGTCGACATTTTTAAACCTAGTCATTTTTCACTATGGACATTAGTCGCCTAAATCGCATAGATCAATCACTACACGCACATGCACATTTGACCCTGTAATGGCTCCAGAAGGAGTATTCAAGGGGCATTTGGAGTCTTAAGATAACAAATATCTATGGGTTCCTCTGGGAAAATATTTGTGTGATGAACGGGAGTATTAAATTCGCTCGTGAGTCTTGGATGTTTTCTATGTATTAAGTATGTATTTGGGGCATAACACATCTTAAAAACCAAAGTTGTCTTTCCTGTGGTTAGTAGTTAAAAGCCTGTATGCATATAAGTAATGTTTTTGTATGATAGGTCTAAAGCAGTCCTGACGCCGTTTATGCGGGAATGGGCTTAGCCAGAAAATAAAGCCTTGTAATCGTTAACTTCTGGTGTGTCGACAGGAATGATGATAACCTAAATCTGTGTATGACCCATTTCTCTATCAACGTATGTTTATCGTTGTCTAGAACACCTAGTAGACTTTTGTACCTTGTCGCTTTACAACCACGTTATCAATGTTGAACAAGATTGACGAATATTTTGAATGGGATAAAGTACCAAAGTGAGTATGTACTTGAACGTACAAGCCTAGAGCTTAGTTTGAACCAAGTTTAATTTAGTTGTCATTTTCCCTTCATAATTATAGTAATTTATCTGATACATGTTAGCGGCGCAGGACTGGTCCTAGTAACAAACCTTGGGGGACGCCTATGTGACAGCCAGTGGCGTAGGAAAAACAGCGGCCTCTCGATCTCGGCCTCACACTTAAAGGGGCCTCTCGCGAGCCTTCCTTTTGGATGTTTAAAGCTGAATACCTAGATCTCTAAATAGGACTCTTAAAGTACCCTAAAAGACTCTAATACTGAAAGAAAAATGCTTTACTGATGGGACTTCGCCCGTGTCTAAATTACTCCACGCTATATCTATGTCCAGAGCTCTTAGTGTAAGTTACTGAAGTCTGTGTCAATTGAACTTGCAGAAGTTGTAAACTAATTAGTATTGTTTGACGCATTACCTCAAATATTCACCAAGCTTGTTTTATTAAAAATAACGTATAATGAATAGTTATTTCATCTTAAACTTAACCTCGTGACGACCCTTGTGCTTTACAAAGTACATAAAATTGAATAGAAATGAATTAGAGGTTGCAATTGTAACAGACTTGTTAATAACAATTACAATTATAACGTCAAGTTGTCAGGAGGTTAATACGATCTAGTGTATAAATCATTCATCAACAAAGACCTCGTTTGATCTTTATAAGTACCTACGTGATTATCCACTAATCATGGTGAATTGGCTCGTTTGGTTTGGTTTACATCGTTTGCAAGTTCAATTGACACAGACTGAAAAAAAAATCTCGAACGCGTTTGCGTTACACGTCTAAATAAAATGGCCGCAAACGCAAGTCGCACTCTTGACTCGGCAGTGGATGTGTTCCAGCGGAAGTTTTTGTTCTCCCAGGTGATAGCGTTCCTGCGGCAGCCGAACATCGTGTCGATCCTGCGCGAGCGCTGCGGCGGCGGCGGCGCGCTGCGCGACAAGGTCAACGCCGTGCGCGTCGAGGGCGCGCCCGCGCTCGCGCGCTACCAGAACGACGTGCAGCTCACCTGCATGCTGAGGTACGTCTCAATTATTACTAACGAGCGACCCGCTAAAGGCTTCGCCCGCTGCAATTTTTTTTCTTGTCATTTTTTTTTATTTTTTTATTAACTGTATCCTATGTTACTTCTAGTACCCCCCAGAATATGTGTACAAAGTTTCATGATGATTAGTCAAGTAGTTTTTGCGTGAAAGAGTATTATTAGTAAGGACTAGCTGTTGAACTTATTTATCGCTATTCCCTCAGGGCCCGTCAAGTATTTCGGGATAAAAATTACCCTAGGTCGGGCCCATACTCAAACTATCTCCATACCAAATTTCATCTAAATCGGTTCAGTGGTTTATGGGTAATTTGGTTAAAATTTTCTATGAAACTTTTCCACTGTGCCACGAAAATTAGCCGTAAGTACAATTGTAAAGATACTGTTCGTCGCACCGCGGAACTTTTTCCGTCTTCGTTGGTATGGTTAACTGCGCTTATCTATGGTCCAACTTTTTGATCTTCACCCATATCCGTGAAAGCGTAACACACAAACAGAGTAACTTTCACATTTATAATATTAGTATAGATTTGTGTACTTAACGAATTCAAGAATTAAGATTTGATCAATTAAGATCTGCAGGATTTAAGTGGACGCCAAGCATCTACTGCTATTGTTGTGTTTTCTAATGAACTAAAGTCATGGAGTCAGGAGGATGCCTGCTCTTATCCCAACGTATTTAGGATCGGCGCAACATGTCTCTTTCTTCCAAACTTCTCTATTAGTCGCCATCTCAGTAGTCACTCCCTTTCTGGCCATATCATCTTTCACACAGGTATCGTTTCATCGTCATTCAAAAGAAGAAATAATGAAGCTATAAGGAACACACACTCTTAAAATCAATAATTGTCTTTCCTGTGTTCAATACTTAAAAGCCTGCATCATGCATATAAGTTATGTTTTTATATCATAGGTCTAAAGCAGTCCTTACGCCGTTCATGCGGGAATAGGCTTAGCCAGAAAATTTGGCCTTAAAAACGTTAACTTCCGTTGTCCACAGGAAGGACGATAGCCTAAATCTGTTTATGAACCTAAAAGTTAGGGGTCTTATTTTAGAATGGAGGATTTGAGAATGTAGTTTTTTACTTTATTTAGGCGAAGGCTACACGTACAATAAATACTGTGATCTACTCATATTTATCATATATCGTGATATTTACTGATCGTGTGGTCTAGTGTATTGACGGATGTCAATATTTATCATGGAAATCTAGATTTCTGGATTCTGGATGGCAGTTAGTGATAAATATTGGAATCCGTCAATACACTAGACTACACGATCAGTAAATACTGTGACATTTCAGTATACTTTTTATCTTCATATCCAGTACACATCAGAACTGTACGAAATACGTTACAGTACTGACGTGATAAATATTGAACTTGTAGCCTTGCCTGTGTATTGCGTTAATAAAACGTAATCTATCAGTTTTTATTGTATTGATGGACCAAAGTATTTATTGTACGTCTAGCCTTCGCCTTAGGAAACAAACAGTCACATAAAGGTGGGTCCATATTTCAGACATTTTGTCGTAACATGGTTCGTGACTATGTCAGTAACGCGGGTTACGATATCTGTCACGTTACGACGTACTATTTCGATGTGACACATCCCAAATCATTTACAACGTCCATTTTTAGCGTAACAAGTCCTGTAGCTTTGCCACGCAGTCCGATCCGATGGAGCCCTGTAGTGTGATTTACCTTCAGTATAAAATGATATAAAAACATAAATAATAAATTAGGAAATTAAAATAGATAAACGTAACATTCTTAAAAAATATATATAAATATCACGGGACAATGTCACACAAATTGATCTAGTCCCAAACTGAGCTCTAGGCTTGTACTATGGGTACTAGACAACGATAAACATACTTAGATAGAGTAATAAATACTTAAATACATAGAAAACATCCAAGACTCAGGAACAAATACTTGTGCTCATCACACAAATATCTGCCCTTACCGGGATTTGAATCCGGGACTGCCGGCTTCGAGGCAGGGTCACTCCCAACTAAGCTAACGTGTCGTTCTTAGCTTCGTAATTTTTATTCGTAAGACATTACAGTGAAAATATCGATTGTATGGTGCTGCATTAGCAGCTATTATTTGCGGGGAGTTGGAGGTTATTCTATCTCGTAACAATTATATGGGAAGGAAAAGGAGTCTTAAATCCACGCGGACGGAGTACACCTAGCAGGCAAAACCTATTGATAACACGTTTATCTGAATAAGTTAATAAGTTAATCCACATTATTATGCATTTGAGGTCTTAGGATTATTGTGTTGAGAATTCAAATGTCTGTGGGTCTCAGATTCCACTTACTTACCATCAGGTGGCCTGAGTTCACGTGTGCCGTCTCCTTAACGTAAAAAAAAACATAAGTAGCTTTACAATAAAATAATACTTCGTAACACAACATATTAAATCAAACCTCATTGACTCCCTTCACCAGTTAAGTACATGAACGCGCTTTTTAAACTAACCGCCATTTTAACGTGCACAACTTGAACTGCAGTAAGTCCAGCCCAGGACCAGTATAGCTTGAACTCTAACTTCAAACATCTGTTTGAATATGGAGATATAAATATGGTGGTCCTTAGTTGCACTTAATAGGTAGAATTAAATAATTGAAGCACTACCAATGACACCGTATCGTGTCCATTTCGTATGATTATTAACCGGACTGGCACTGAAATTGTAACATTCTAGATTTAATTCGATTTCATCACAGTGTTATTATTTACCTATTATCCTTTCCATTCAGGATAAAACACTGCTATTTTAAACTCTGTTTACATTCTTTAGAATCCAAAATCGTATAAATCAACCAAGTTAAGGTGACATGTCATTATAGTTTCGCAAATGTTGAGTCAATTGAGAGCAAAAATGAACTTAACTCATGGCCGCGAACATTGTAATTTGTGTCCTAATGGTTGGGTGTCAACTTAGCATTTGTTAAACTAATACTAGAGTTAATAATAGTACTAGGTATACTATTATTTTTCCATTCAGTTCGCTTGACGGTTCTCATGTTCTAATTCACTTTATAATACCTAAGTTACACAGTAGAGACCATTTAATTATTGTTCAAAATTGACCAATCTGTATGTTAGTGTCGAAACACGCTAAAAGGGGCTTTTGTGTCATTTTGAAAGATACGTAATTTGTGAACGTCTAAATAAAAATAGGCTACGAGGCGAATGGCGGTTGTGCTATTTTTACCACTGCTGTTATACGAATAATATGGCATTAATAACCAAAACAGCATAAGCGCCTGCTGCGATTCTGTCTTTTTTTATTTACACGGCCAGTTTTAGTTACCCTGGTAATGTCGTTATGAAGTAAGTAAACCATACATTAACATTATGGTGGTGAAGTTAAAATTATACACGAGGTGCTTTTAATGATATACTATTTTGTACTATCATTGTGGTAGTACCTAACTTTCTCGGTTTTTACCAATTTTTTTGGCGAGTTGTTTGACCGTGGTGTGACTCTAAAGGCAACGAGGTCGCAGGTTCGTTGCCCGGTATAGAATTATTTCTTTTAGTGTCCTTGGATTGCCGTTGTCTCAATGTCTCTGTCACTATTTTCTATAGCCAAGCTCTTGTCGGTGGAGTAAAAGCCAACCGCTTCGGTCTTCTGTCAAAGTGTAAACTACTTGACTTTCTGGTACGATACGACCTGAACCTTGTATTTTATTTGTTTAAAGTAATTTCAAAATCAAAATGTAAAGATTTGGTATTACTATAATCAATATCAGGGGACAATGTCACACAAATTGATGTAGTCCCAAACATACTTGTTTAGAGAAATACATAGAAAACATCCAAGAATCAGGAACAAATATTCGCGCTCATCACACAAATATCTGCCCTTACTCCAGGAATACTGGCTTCGGAGGCAGGGTCACTTCCCACTAGGCCAACGTGTCGTCGTTACTACGTTAGCGTTACTTTAGTTATTTATTATAATTATTTGCTAGACTACGCCTACGACTTTGTCCAGATTTCGTTTATTGTTAACTATTATATCAATTAAAAAAAAACCTCATCGAAATCCGTTGCGTAGTTTTAAAGATCTAAGTACCAATTTTACCATACGATGTTGACCACTTAACAGACGATAGAGCGTTAACAGTTGTCAAAATGTAGAAACTAACAGTCGATTAACATTGATTAAATTTAACATCGTATGGTGAAATTGTTACAGTCGAGATCATAAATATGTGTACACTTTAGTACCTTGTCACTTTAATCGCTGTGACAATTCATGTATGGCAGTTTAAACAGACATTACATAGACAAGGTACTAAAGTGTATACAATTTATGAACTCGACTGATACTGTAATAAGCATAGATAGGGACAGACAGCAGCAAGCGACTTTGTGTTATACAATTTAGTGATTTTACCTGTGTGTAAATTCAGTAATAAACAACATTGAAAATACTGGTAACGTCAACAGGATAGTAAGTAGGTAATGTATTAAATAAACCATAAAGGAAAAGGAAAACCATTAAATAATATGAATATAAATATATATGTTAATATTCCGGTGAATTGCCTAACCGCATTTCATTTAGTTTCATCTTTGTTTTTGGCTTCAATTTTAATTATGTAGGATGATGGCACCAGTGTTGGACACTTTAAGCTTGACACTAATAATGGACACTTAATTCTGATCATACGATCCCGTACTTTTCATGCCGTTGTCGCAAAAATCACGTCACGCTAATGGAGTATGATTCCAACTAGTATTTCTTTATAATCATTATCTATTAAATTCCACTGAGAAATAATTACTATTATAATATTGTTTGTTTGTATAAAAATGTTTTTATCGATTCCAAACTTTCTGTTTTGACAGGGAGGTTGGAATAATTAACCAAATGTGCGACACAATAAACAAAATTATGATTACAAAACAAAAGTATTTTTATGAATTTCACATTATGTATGAAAACGAAGATGACGTAGATTTTCTGTGTATGGGATTTAAAGCAGGTGTGTTGTGCTTCAAGTTAGAGAGGAGGAATTCTGTTGTCTACTTAGTTGTTGAAATGTGGTAACAAAGCCGTTAAATAAAATGAAAAAAGTAGGTTAATTCGTCAAGAGCCGGCCATTTAAGAAAATTTAATTTAGTTACTAGCCACCAATTTTATATAATGACGCTATTTCTGGATCTAGGTATTCTTTTTTTATCGCAGAAATATCAGCATATCTTTTGCTTTACATTTATTATTGCAAAGTGGCCGCTTACTGGCTGTGGCCAATAATAAACGATTTACCCTACTTGGGGAAATAAACCGGGTCAAGCGCGAGTCACACTCGCGCACTGAGGGTTCCGTACCACCCGGCTCAACTTGGTTCGTTTTTAATATTAAATTTTGTTGTTTTTCTTTAGTGTTTAATACACTCATGGACTCGTCTGCTATACTGGCCGGTCTGACGATACCTCTTGACCACTCGATGTACCACCGATTTCGAAACTCTTAATGTTAGGGCCACATCTTTGTAAGTATAGCCATTTTCAATTAAAGTGACAGCTTTAACCACTTGAAATTCATTTAGATCTGGCATTTTTACTTAATATCCTTCAATCAATCACGTTAAACACAACTGATAATAAACTCAACACCTAAACTCGAAGAAAACATACATTTTCATCAAAAACTTAAAATTACGAAGACTTTTTTATTACTGAGATGACACAATACGACAAAAACGCGAAAAAAAACAAATGAAAATCAAACATTAAAAACATTTCAAAAGAACATTTAATTTAATGGCATCCTCTGATATTAGTGGCCAGTACCTAAGATAATTATGAAAGTAGTTCTTAAACCTTTTTTTTGCGTTCCCCTAATTTTGTCCATGAGTGTATATATTATTTCCATCAAGTCTTGGAAGCTGTTGGATCGTAGTAAGTCATAAATAAATAGGGAGTTTTCGCCGTCAACAATTCGTCATTGATTTTTTGTTTGCCTTCCTAGAATTATTTAAATCCAAGCTTCCTTGAAATAATGAATAAATCATTACATGCCATAATATTACCTACTTATGTATCTTTGATCTGGATGGTTTTTTGCCGATGCATATGAATGAATACACAACAAAAACTACACGCGAGTGAATCACACAGAACCCTGAATGTAACTGTCTGTTGGTTACGGTCACGGCTAAACCTCTGAACCAATTCGGATGGAATTTGGTTTGGAGATAGCTTGAACCCCGAGAAAGGACCCATGTACCATGGGTACTTTTATCTCGCGACGATTAACGACTTCTACGCGGACAGAGTCGCGTGCATCAGCTAGTCTTACATACTGTTTCCCAGAGGGGTAGGCAGAGACCACTTCTTTCCACCTGCTCCGATCCTGACAAATCTCTTTCGCTTCTTCCGCATTCATACATCGACTCATGCATGCACGTCGGTTTCGGGTACTTAAGATTTGGCCCTTTACTTGATTCAAAAAAGTACGCTTAGGGTTGCCACTTCCGACCCTTCCACTCACTATCGCACTGTATGTTTCTTTCGTCAATCGTAAATGACCGAACCATCGAAGCATGCCCTTTTCAATCTTAGTCACCACTACATCTTCTTCCAGTGCAACTTCTCTCTGATGTTTTCATTCCTTACTCTATAAAACAGTTTCACACCACACATAAAATAATTTAAAAGAAGAAGTATCACGACTAAGTACATATTTTTGGCCAGCAGAAACGATGAGTATGATGACCTCATCACTTAATAAGTATTTTTTTTAGAAATAATATCTCATTTGACCATGTTTCTTTAACTCGCGTATTTCGTTTTGCGTAACCCTGTAATTTTGATTCCTCCAGGGACAGGCAGGGAGAAATGTTTATTTATTGGACGTCCAGAGTGCCTATCGACTGTTAATTGATAATTAAAAACAAACACTAAGAATAAGTTCGTATTCTTAAATAAACATTTAACATGGTACATGAACAATTGTTATTTACGCGTACAACTTTTAAAATATCGACGTTTTTAGCACTTTCCTGGCCTATTGGTCCGCCTGTGGTCTTATGGAAGTAACCTTATGTTATTATTACTTCAGACCTTTATAAGCATATAAGTATTTTAGGTACCTACAAATAAATAAACGTATTTAGGACATGCAAATGCGATGGCGTACACTAGTTAGCCTTAATAACGTCTCATTTAGAGTCAGCCACCGACGCGGGAGCAAATTATATGTTTTCACTTTGTAAAATTGCAAACCATTCATTTGAAGTACTACAGTTGTAAGTGGCACGTAATACATAATGCTATATTTTATTTTAGATTAAGTGAGTTTAAACGAAAATCCTATATTTTGACCGAGAGGCGAGGGCAGACTTCCTGCAATTGAAACTGATGATCTAAAAGAAATGAATACTAGTTATTTGTACAGCAAGAGAGAAAAGTTGGTTTTAATGCGAGTTTTGTTTTTAAATCCCAAACAAGCGAATAATTCTAGAGTTGAATTACGTAGCGTGGTGAGAGACAAAAAAGGGAGTCAAGAGATAATTAGATTTGTATTGTAGTCGGGGGACAGTTTTGTGGAATATCGCCTTGAAAGTTCCCCGACTGCGACTGTTTTCAACTCGCCGTCATTTTTTTATTTATTATAAACAACATGCATTATTCATTTGTTTACCTATTTACTTTCAATAATAATAAATAAATAAATAATTTAGATAATTTATACTTATAAAGACAAACATTATTTTTTTTGCATCAGTTAAGTATCCCAAATCTTTGTGTTAAAAAGTTATTGCCACGTAAGGAGGTGGGAGAGTTCAAACATTACCACATGTTTTGTGACATTTTACTTCGGCCATGGAAATTTAAATATACCCCGCCATAAAAAAAGTTGACCGCTTTTTATTTTTATTTATTTATAGGTTACATTATCCTTGAGCTTACTAGCTTTAGCCTATTTTTTTAAAACTAGAGGCGAATACTTGGGTGAGCTATATTACCTTTGACGTGTTATCGTATTGTTTTTAACTCGGCCGCCATTACTGTCAAATAAATAAGAGCTATCATAACGTAGACGATAACGTGTCCAAAGCAATATGGTTTTACCGACTGTAATAGAGCCTCTGAGAAAAGTAAGAGTTGGGTTCACGTTTTAAAAACTAGGTGAAACGTGGTGATCATAGCTTGAATTAAATGTCAGTTTTTTAAATGACATAACCAGCGAATACTTACTTGAAATAAAGTCCCGTTGCCAAAGGTATTCCAGCCGTATTCCAAGTTGCATATAATGATAGGCAGCATCGTAATATGATAACACGCTGCCCCCGGTTTCTCGGACGGAGCCGGTACTTATCTTATTTTATAAATAACAAAACCTCCCGCCGGACCTGCACCGTGGAAAATACATATACATCGCGAACGTTCGCCAGGATTCCGTTGGCATTTTTAATATTAAACATTAAACATTATTTGCAGGGAGCGAAACTTTGGTGCCGATGACAGGCGTATGATGTCAAGCTACATACAGAGTGTATGTAGATTTTTTTATGTGTACCTAGATATATATTTTATCTAGATTTTACATCATCACTAACAACGACTTAGTGGCGTTTGTAGTTTACCGATATTGACACTTGAGTTGAGACGGCCAGTACTAATAAAAAACATAATTGACTGTCATTGTCGTTAAAAAACAGATTGTTGGAGACAATAACTCATTATTCCTTTTTGAAACTTTATAGTTTCGCTTGAGTTTCCATTACTTGCAGAAGTTTTTTTTTTATCTATTTTATTTTATATTTATTTGTATTGATTTTGTCATTAATTTAATATTGACTTTATCATTATAGCTTTGTTAAGAATCAGTGTTGTGTTGCAATATAGTTTATATAAAAGCATCCTATATGTGAATTTGCGACATAAAGACGTCACCGGCACCAAAGTTTCGCTCGCTGATTATTTGGTGAACTACAATTCATTTTTTTTTTAACTTCTTTCTCATCATATTGGCCAGCTCGTCCGTGACGTCGCACGCATACAATTATTATGTATGTAAACAGTTTATTGTACAAAACACAGAAACTCATATGTAATATTTACAGGATATGAATGTAAATGCGAACATATAGCTAGGTTCTACAAACTTATTAGTCTTATTACATTACATTAATATTAAGTGAAGTTTGTATGTCTTCTTATTGAGAAATAAATATTCTTAAACCCGATCTCTTCCAGCTAACCTTTGGGTGATTGAGGAAAATACGAAAATAAAAAAATGGCGACGTGTACAAAGCAATGTTTACAGAAGAACAACGTGAATTAAATTTTAGGCCCTTAAATAATTAATGATGACACTCCGTTACTAGTAAAAAAGTATTCCGAGATTATTTCGAACTTTCGATCTTCAGGAATTCTAGGAGAATTATAGTTGCCGATAAGGCTTAAATAACTAAACCTTACATTTAAATAAAGTTACAGAAACTGTGCTTGTAGTTTTCGACGTAGCAATTTCACTTTTTCTTGTAATAAAAACCAAGATTTTCTTAAACAGAACCCGTGTTCATATCCCAAGTATATTTGGCTTACGTTTTTTCAAAAGGCTCGCGGTCGCGGTTTGTTCCCCGTCTTAATAATTACTTATTAATTGATGCTCCCGTACCCTCGACCAGTTTGGACGCTTTTCTAGTTTTTACACGCTCGGCCTTACACTTTAAACGGGAATAAACCCATTATTACCTAAGGATTAAGGCGGAGAATTGTTTGGATTGCGAGCAAGAGATTCCTGGTTAGCAACAGTGTTGAGTTGGAATGGATTAATCGCGTTTTTATTCCCGCGAAGTGACTGCGGAATGTTTCGTATGCTACTCGTATGGGTAAGCGGGTAGAAAAACATGTCGGTTGAATTGTAATCTTGCCGACGCGCTCTGAGAAATTTTAGAGATAATTAACTAATTCCTTTTTCAAACTTGTGTATGAAATTCGTTACTAAACGACTTTATCGTCATTGAATGACTGAGAGTGGCCGCGCGGCAGTCAAGAGTTCTTATGTTCATTTCCAATATAAGGCTGCTTTTCTACCACCGTGCGAGGTAGCGGAGCGGTATGCGAGGAATCAATCCACCAATAGGAGAGCTGCGCTGAGCGAGGCCAGGAATCCTATTGGTGGATTTTTTCCTAGCACGCTACACTGCCTTGCACAGCTCTGGTGGAAACGCTGCCTTATCGTCATGGGTAAGTATAAATATTATTATTTTATTTATTTGCTCTTGTGTTTCGACACGTTTTCCTGCTTAACTATGCATGATATTTTTGTTTTATCATTGTTTTATACAATTCTAGTTTTAGTTCTGTCATTGTCATTCATAAGCAATATTTATTAAAAAAATGACCGACTGTTGAGTTTTTGTGGCGTTTCTTCTCAGCGGTGGTCTCCTCTTGGGAAGTGCTGGTAGAGTTTCACGTGTAAGTGCCCTTGCGGCCTATTTACTGAATAAACCACCTTTTATCTTTATCCGGTGTAAAATTTGGCTTTTTTATTTGGTGATCCCCGACCCAAACGGACGGGTTTTATAAGTTTGTGTGTTTGTCTGTTATATCGTAGCTCCTATACGGATAAATCGATTTTGATTTAATTTATTTTGATATAAAGCTAGTTTATTTGAGTTGATTCTCAGCTATGTTTGAATAAAATCGGTTGGGCCGTTTAAGAGATATCATCTCTGAAAGGAGGCGTCACAATTAGGTCGAGGATTTTCATCTTACATCATGGAATGTTTAGTTTATATGTATACTAGCGACCCGCCCTCGCTTCGCTCCTGATTAAAGTATTATACATATAAACCTTCCTCTTCAATCACTCTATCTATTAAAAAAAACCGCATCAAAATCCGTTGCGTAGTTTTAAAGATGACTACTTAGTTCATATTTGAGATGTTCTTTGAATTAAACACGGTAACTCGTCGTTTTATCGAATTTAACTTCATCGATTGTATAATTTTATCGAAATTCTGCTGAAACCATGATGTTCTCAGGATATCTTTAACGTTAATTACCACTTTATAACTACCAAAAAAAACTACTCATGCGAGAAATTTCTTTCAATGAAATGTGAATTCTGCGTTAGGCTTGATACGTTCGTTGAAAGGTCTTTCGATAAAATAATAGGCACATTATTCATACACATTTACATCCTTCTCAGCTCTACAAAATATTCGACACGCGTCTAACGCACGTGCTTCCCTACATATTAATACGTTTGTCTGTCCGTCCGTTATAGTTTGTTTATTACGAACTGCCTGTCACCGTAGCCCTATATGCCCTTTTAAAGGGCCCGCTTTCTCGTGACATAGAGAAATGTCACATTCCCCTGAGATTAAGATAAGTTTACAAATAAGTTAGACAGAAGGTTTCTTCAAAACTTGATATGGAAAACGGGCGCATTATTATTTCGTGTGGGTAAATTAAATATAGTGTAAGGAAATTAGATTTTATGTTAAAATAATCTGTTAGGTTTTTTTTCCTTTTTAGCTTAATAAATATGTAATTTCCTTTTTTTTTCATTTGACAGTACTTGAGAAAATGGAGTGCTCGTTTTCTTTGCGAGAGGTGTATTTTTTATATTGGAAGAAAGGCGTATGTTTAAATAGTTCGACCTTGGTTATCGTTTGACGTTGACCTATGCCAAGCTTATAGACACGTATCGTCACGTAGTTCTTACGCGCTCGCGGATAAGGGCTCGCCTTTTTAGGGTCAGTTTACAGCCAAAACTATAAACACTAAAAATCAGCAACAATCTTGAATGAAACCACATATAACGAATTCAAAAGGAAAACTATCACGACTCAGTAAACATTATTGGTTATTGAGAGATACAGGCGATTAAAGTGTTTACACCTACTAAAATCATCTAAGACGGCACCAAATGACTTTAAATAGAAAATTAGTTATTACTTGTTGATTTTTATATTGGTAGTACTTAACGGCTTCGTTCGGAACCGTAGGTAGGTACACTGAGCATGGTCCGTCATGCTCTTGCCCGGTTTTTTATTTGTTATTATATGTTGGACTAACCAGCGATTGACCTCTATCTGATGGAAAATGAGTATCTGACTAAAGTCTAGGATGAAGCCCGCTGGTTCAGTTACTTATATTTACTTTGAGTGGTTTTAATTTATACGACAGTTAGGTTATACGTTTTTAAATTTCCTGCGGAATACGGACTTATAGCTTAGAATAATAGAGACATTACTATTTCGGTGTATCAAAATAACCCAATTAACATTTTTAATTTGAATCACAATGCACGTTAGGAGTCATGAGTCGTAAGTTCAACCCTTTGTCATTTAAATGATGCACAAAACACCACGATAACATTCAATGTTTGAAATGCTTAAATGACGCCGTGACGTCACATCCTGGCAGACATTTAAAACAGGGGGTTACCATGACATGCCTGAGCAATTCAGTTTACGGTGAAAGAAAGAGACAGAGCTATAAAACTATAAAGCTGCTTATGCATGTCATGGTAAGCCCCCAGGTCTTTTACTGTGGACACACCGTAAGTTACCGTTTTTAAGGCCTAATTTTCTGGCTAAGCCCATTCCCGCAAAAACGCTGTCAAGACTGCTTTAGACCTATCATATAAAAACATAACTTATATGCACACAAGCTTTCAACTATTGCCCACAGGAGAGACAACTATTGTTTTTAAGAGTGTGTATGAGCCATAACCAGTTATTAACCGAATTCGAGTAAACAAAAGACGGTTATTAACCGTATTTGCATTCCCTAGTGGGTACACTGTCTATATTTTCTGCTATTTATCACACATCCCGTCGAGCGTTACACATTGTAACCCTTGAATGGTTTATTTACAATCGCACAAACACATGTCTGTTTCGCTGCGTGCACGCAGCCGCCTTCTACAAACAACACAATGCCAGCTACTTTGTCCAAAATTAATTCGACAAATATTACAAATTGTATCAACCATTTAACAATCCTTGGCTCCGTTTAAACAGATTGGATTCAAATTGAAGCACTCTGTTCAAGGTTTTACGAGGCATGTTGGTGAGCAAATATTTTGAGTGCTGCTATGTTGGGGGTATTTGTTCTGGATATTATCGCTAGTAGAATGCAGCGAATGTTTGCTATCTTCATGGTTATCTGACAAAAGATGGCTTTGTTTTTGTCCTTAGCTTGTGGAGGCTTCTTGTTATTATTATCTAACGGGTGTATTGAGTTCTAGTATCTACTGGGTAAATACAAATTGCCTTAGTGCTAGGTATAACATGTCAATCACTAGTGGTGGTAGGACCCTGTGCAGGGTCCATCCGGATCGCCACCACCATCTTATCCATTAACCACCCGCCAAGCAACAGTGTTCGCATTGTTGTGTTCCGGCGTGGGGATAAGACAACCGGTGAAATTACTAGCATAGAGATAATCCATCTTAGGGTCTTTAGTCTTGAGGATTCAAATATCTATGGGTCTCTGATTCCACTTACCCACATTGGTGGCCTGAGCGCTCGTGTGCCTTCTCCTTAACATAAAACAACTATTTGTTTTTATCCAGCAGAATAAAAGTCCAGATAGGTAAAGACTGGGGCATGCAACTCTATTAACAAAGTTGCCCAGTAGCCTATAAGTATGGATACGGAATAAAAATGGTGCTGGTGTTATAACTTTCCAACAGGTGGCCAAACTCTCCTAGCTGTCTGGATTCCTAGTATTTTTTATTTAATGTCATATCCGGCACCCCAAGTTATAGCATAGTTATATTAACATAGCCAACCTATGACATTTAAAGGAACCCCGCTACAAATAATATTTCCCATATCGTTAATTAACCGACGAAAACCGGCCGTCAATTTCAACTTGAAATAGATTTTAATTAGAAACACTTCCGAGAACGTTCTGAGTTATTCGACCGGCACTGGCGAGACATCTTACAAATTCCTTTTCAAAATAAACAATAAAGCATATACGTATACCGAGAATAACTCCAGACGTACTAACATGTCATATTTGGGTCCATAACCCGAAGTTAAACCAGTTTCAGCGCCGGGCGTGCTGATTTTGATAGCAAATCGACTTGCCTAGGGAGTTTCTGGCACCTAATGGGTTAATAAAGCCCTGTCCTTGGCAAAAAGGCCATTAAAGTCGGCTGTGATCTATTGACCGACACACCCAAATAAACGCACTCCTTGTTCACAAACCGTTGCCATAATTAGTTGCTAAGTGAAATGCGCACTCGCTTTTCGCTTGAACTGGAATTCATAATTACTGTTTTTTAGGGTTACATACCCAAAGGGTACCAACGGGACCCCGTTAATAAGCCTCTGGTATCCGTCCGTCCCTCTGTGTGTCCGCTGTCAGCAATACACACATTTTTAAAAAAAAAGTGAGAATTACTTTGGCTGTCAATAAATAATATGCCGCCACATTTAAAAATATAATGAAATTGAAGTCCAGCCATTAATTTAGACGACACGTTAGCCTGTTGCTAATGACCCTGCCCTCGAAGCTAGCGGCACCAGGTTCGATTCCCAGAATGGCCAACATTTGTGTGATAAGATAAGCGCGAGTTGTTTCAGAGTCTTAGACGTTTTCTATGTATTTAAGAATTTATTTCTCTGTTTAGGTAAGTATTTATATCGTTGTCTAGTTCCCATATTACATACCTAGAGCTTAGTTTGGCACTAGTTCAATTTGTGTGATATTGTCCCACTGATATTTGATATTCCAGAAAAATACAGAACCCTTCGTGTGCGAGTCGGACTCGCACTTGGCCGGTTTTTATTGTAGTCGGATGTAAGTTTTACCTAATATGAAACTTTAAATCATAAGATAGGTATAGTGTTTTTGTATGTTTATGTATTACTCTTACGTTCCGCATCGTGACTTTAAATTGTAAACTGCAAAAATGTCTTTACGTGTTAAAGTGGTTTGAAGCAATGTCCCATTTTGTTTCCTTTGGCACTTCGACTTGGCAGTTTGACCTTTGTCTGAAGTATGTAAGTTGAGAGCCCCATCCTATTATGAGAACTTGGAGTGTTTCTTGGAATTGCTATTAAAAAAATTCAAGACTTTTAAACACCATTCCAATTTTGTTGTTAGCGGTGATTTATGATGTCCTGTGACATTACTTTTTTATTCTTGTCATTTTTGTGTGTGACATTGTTGCTGTCAAGGTTTAGGCGTCACTTTAGCCATGTTCTTGGTATACTAAATATTAACTTTAATAGCTCGGTGGGAATTGGTCCTAAATTGTAATGTAGACATTCATAACCATTCACCGCTTGTGACCTGACCAGTCCAAGTCCTGTTAGGCGCCGTAAGTAATCAATCCTTTTCAAATTTGATATTGGCTATATTCGTATCAAATTATTATGTTATTATAATAATAATTTGCAACTTCTTCGTTTTTGCCAGCGCTTGCCTGAAAATCCCTGACTCTATGCCCGCCATTATCCGACGGCGTAAGAGTGAAACTGTGGCGCTACTGAGCTGCTTGATGCCATATTATTTTCAGCCAGCGTTGTTCTGGATAAAGGAGGTCGTCAAATGAGTTAATTAATATTATTAGTTACAAACTAAGCTAGGACCGTTTGTCATAAATTATATGTATTATCATAATACAATACATTAATCAATTCTGTATGTACCTACTGACCCAACTTCGTGGCCACAATCAAAACTTACTATAAGTATTTCCTAACTTCGTCTCTTGCGGTTTCTAGCATAAGTTCTGTTTGCAACGTGCAACGCTTTGCATGCCAAGTGAATCAGCCCACAATGACCATAATCGGCGCAAATTTTCCGAAGCCTGACTATGTTAGGAATGATATTTATTATGTTGGTACACTATTCAGTCTCTAGCGCAGAGGATCTTTGAATGTAGTGGTACAGTCAGCACGATCATTCGAAACAAAATAGACGTAGGGATCGTCTTATCTTAAACTAACGCCCCCACAATGTAGTACGCTAACATGTGGATGAATTTGTTAACCGACTTCAAAATTAAAGAGGTTCTCAATTCGATTGTATGTTTTTTTGTAACTTCGTCAATTGAGGATCGATTCGGAGTATTCTTTTGTTTGATAGGGTATACTCACGAAGTGATCCCATTATCTGATGACGGGATCCGTGAAGAATTAGGGGAACTCAGCAAATATTATAGTAGGCATACATACCTATAGTTATTTTAGTGTTTTCAGTAACAAGTCCATCCCCCGTCCCTTCCATTAGCAATTCATGGGTAAATCGAGAGAAATAGATGGAGCTAATTTCGGGATTCGATTTTCAAAGTATGGCCCAATACTAGTACTGACTAGTTTTGTTTACCTGTTTAATTGTGTCGCGGTTTTTCTTTTTGTTTTGTTTTGTTTAGTTTAGTATGTGTGTTGTGTGTGATCTGCCTTGGTTTCACGGCAGGCCAGGAAAGACCAGCGCTGGCTTTAATGCCAGCATATCGCTGTGTCAGTACTTTGTACCTTTTTGCTTGTCTGTTCGTCGCGAATAAATGATTTTTCTTTCTTTCTTTCATCTCAAAAAATTAAACGTTCCACTGTTGTGTTACCAGGCTTTTTTCCACGTACCCATTACTCCTTCTTGTATAAATTTTCCTACGGGTATAAAATAACAACTCAACGTAGCAAACATGAATCATTTATAAGGTATTTTTTAATTCTCTACGCGTTTGGACTAATGCAATCGCAAAGGAAAAATCTAAGAAGCCTTACGAGTTGAACCCACTTGGGCATGGAAAGCTACCAAGGGAAACCTTCAGCGGTCCTTACTGACTTAACTTTAATTTACTGCGCCAATTTTAGCCACAAAGGTTCCATTCACTATAAATTAACTTAGTGTTACTATATAACTAAAACGGAAATATATATTTGTATATTTATGTAAAGGACAGCTGATGCAATATTTAGGAGCTAAAGTCAAGCCAAAACTTCTTCACTTTGCCATTTAAGGAATATCCTGATTGTGATTGGCAGCCGATTCCACTACCTAACAAGTTCCTTGTTGTTCTTGTGTTTTTGATTGAATTATTTAAAATTGGTCAAGATTTGAAGGATTCTCATTCTCTCTCAATAAGCAACTTAATAATTTTCACGATCCGGATTTTGACCAATTTACATTACTTATAGGTATGCTATGTGACCCTTTCGTGCTTTTTTAACCCGCCAAATGGTCTTGCGCAGATCGACAGCGACAGTTTATTCTCATACCTATCTCCGACACTTCTTCCTCCAAATAATAACATAGCTATGTTGTTACATACGTGCGTTTTGCTTAGCAATTTCAACGTGTCAAGGCTCGCCGTCCGTCTGATGAGATACATAACGCGATTACGCCGTAATCATCACAATTACAAGTGAACTTGGGAATGTAATCAGCGAAGGCTTCATATCTATACATCTGATGCGTCTTTAATCACGCTTTATGTGAAAAATTGCAATAGACACTTTTCTTCTCTGTTAAGGGGAATATAGAAGAGATTCGATGGAACCTTAGTCGTTTTCTTATCTTTGATGAAAGGAATGAACTAAACTATTTGACCTATTATTGTGTAAGTGGCGTTTTTTGCAAAGGTAATTCTAATTCAATACCCCTAAATATATAATTACTTTGAATACATGTATGTATTCATTCAACACATTCAATCCATTCGTGGCAACTCTTGAGAATGAATGATCTATAATCGTTTTAGTTTTACATTTGTATCCGTAATCTGTATGTGTAAGCATTCTTTTCAAAACGTAACATTATAACATTTATAACGCGAACTTAGTTGGTAGTGACCCAGCCTACGCAGCTGGAGTACATATTCGTGTGATGAATGAATGAAGGAATTTATTTATTATTGCATTTCGTTTGTTTTTAAAGAGTTTTACGATCCATCGCAAATTTACATAATATTAATTGGGACCAAATGATAATAAATTAAAATGCAAAATGATCAAAATTCGTTTCTTATAAACTAGGTTTCATTGTTACAAACGTTTTAAATGTTAGATTATTGCTTGATATGAATAACAACTGCTGTTCTAATGATATTTAAATCCTTCAATATAAATTGTTGATACTGACCTTTTGAAAATAACTTCAAACACCTAATTACACATTAGAACAATGATCTAACCTTGAACTAAACTATTTAATTATTAACGTAGTGAAGCGAAAAATTGCCCTCAAATTAGGTATTACATTGTTTGTATGCTTTGTTAGTATAGTTGGGGAATTAACGGAAGGCTCCAATCATCGTCCGTATTAACTGCGCAATAAGTTTCATATTGACTTAATTCAGGGATCTTGGGTTGATTTGCCAACTGTAGATATTTTTAACTCTTAATTTATTACACGCGCTTTTAATACATTTAGGGGTAGTAAAATAATGTCAGGTTCACTTAGATGAAGCCTTGAACGATTTTTTTAAATATTAATAAGCCTGATGGTTCGCGGATTCTGAAGCCTATGGACATTTGCAATATAGATTTAAAATTCCAACCCCGTGGACAAAGATAGAATGCCCTATCCCCGTAAGACCCAATACCTATTTTAGTAACATTGTAATTCCAACCTTGCTGTTTTTTGAATAGGGTGCCTTTTGGCATTATGCCCTTAGTGATAAACCTGGGGACTCGGCAGGCCATGGTAGTAACCTCACTGGTCCTCTCTCTGCAAATATGTACAGTCAACCAATTTGATTCGTAGGCCATTATTGACTATGTCAACGTGACGTTGTAAATCAAAGTAAAAGAAGTCTCTTATGTTGTGGTTGACAACGTAACTTTGACATAGTCTATATGTCAAAGTTACGTTGTGTAGTAAAGTTAGTGGCCTAGGAAACACATTGTTTGTCTGTACACTGTTGCAGAGTACAGAGTAAGGTAGAACGTTTACTACTTTTAGTGATATAGTACCTTGTGCAGGGTCAACCCGGATCGCTACCACCATCTTATTCTTTAACCTACGCCAAGCAGTAGTGAGCATTGTTGTGTTCCATTTTAGTCCTTAGATTGGCAACGCAATTGGAGTTTTTGGGTTCCTCTTGGGATTGTAGTCCTAAGATTTCAAATGTCTATGGGTCCCAGATCCCACGTACCATCAGGTGGCCTGTGTACTCGTATGCACTTGCGATAAAAGATAGGTAACCTTAATCAGGTGATGTGGTCTTTCTTGCCGCGTATCTCAAGATCATGGTTCCGTTCGAGAACTCTGTTCTACCTGCAATGTTACAGTTGATTAGCAGTGCAGTAACAGGCTTTGTGTGCTTAATTTTAATTTTGGAAAAAAATCGATACACGTATTTGATATGAAACCGAATGAAGCATAGAAATTCGAAAAAAAATCGGCTAATCCGGATCGATCAGTTTCTATATAAATATGTTTTGTCTTTATCTTGATTTGGCAAGAATTGGAAGGATACAAAGGAAATAAAAAAAGCCTTGCCTAAATTGACCGTTTATTTGTCTTGCTTACGATAGACATTCTTATATTAAAGTATTTTTGTGGTCAAGTGCTCTTCTACTAATAAGTTAATAACTAATTATAACAAAGTTCGACTTGCCACTTCAGATGCACTTCTAAGGAAAGTGTCAAAAACAAATCACGCATTTGCTCCAAAGTAAAGTACCTGTCAACTCGAGATTTCTAAAACCTTTAAAATAGATGATATATGCGTACGCGCACTCTGGCCCGAAGTGAAGTGGTTTTGGCTTCACACTCTGTGGCAGATCACTTTACAACATAAGAAAAATACGAAGAATAGGTAAAACCTTTTAAACTGAAAAACAAGTATTATTATTAAAAAATAGATAAGGACATACATATAAAGAAACGGATTTGAGATTATTACGTACTTCTTCCATTTCAAATTACAAGATTAAACGTTTATTGATTACCCTTTTTGAAGGGTTCCATACCCAAAAGGTACTAACGTCTGTCAGTTAGCGAGCTGCCACCGTAATAAATACACAGTTAAATTTTCTACAGAGTGTTTACGGTGTGTTCTCGTGTCCGAGGCCGGCTCGAACTTGGCCGGATTTTTCAAATACTTTATTATTACGCATAAAGAGTAAACAGAAACTAATCCAATCGACGGTTTAAAAAAAAACGATTGCCACTTGTTTCAATTTAGTTTTGAACTTGTAATTGAACTAAGCCCAGTTTATTCGCAACAGAACAGTAACGAATTGAAGGGTTGCGCAAGAGCTTTATTGAATCAATTGCGGACTATGAGGGCTCGCGAGGCTCTACTCCAAAAACCGTAGTTGTTAAACCTCATCTCTTTCTCTCTAGTTATTCATGGACGGTGAGTAAACAGGATGGGGTGTTCGAAGTTTCCAATTGATCGCCTCGGTGACACTTCTGCCCTTGCGTCTGCGCACTATGCGGGCATTTGCATACAATCGTCAGATAAAGATTTATTCCACTCCTAACCCGTTTCTATTGTCGTGATGCAATTCATTAATTCGAGTTTGTTACAACTGTAATTGTTTGGTTAACGAGTTATTCTGTTTATGTAATTGAAGATCGAGACCTAAATTAGAGTTTGTTTAAATTTAATTAATAAAATAATCATTGCTTCTACTTGGACCTTTGGTCTGAAATTGTTAATTGGATTTGACAAACATAACTTCTAATGAAAATCTTTGAAAATGGAAAAGTTTATTTAGGTTATTAAAGATTTTAACAAATAGCCAAAGTTGGAGCCTCCTATTAAACAAGTAATTTTGCTTGTGTGAGAAGACACCGCTCTTCCATCATCAAGAAGTTTTTAATAAACCATAATTAACTAATCATAGAAAAGTCTATGAATTTATGTAATTGCCACGGCGCATCAACATTAATTTATAATTTACTTTATAAGTATTCATTATTAGTATTGCCGGGTTAGAATAGTGCCACTTCATGTCTTCCTGTGGATGTCGTACGACGCGACTAAGGGAATAAAATCTTGTAGTACTGTTAGGCGATGGGTTTGCAACCTGTCGCTAATTCACTGGTAAACATCTTAGCCTGATTGTGTAAAGTGTAGTTACAGAACTATCAACAAGTTTAGAGTTGTTGGTATTGTGTAGCTCTGCCTACCCTACTCTGGGAATGAGGCGTGACGTTATATTATATGTATGTGTAAGTATTAATTGTATGGTACGTTAGTAACATTTATACGGCTTATAAAATAATTTAAGAAAAGCATTACTTTTATTAAATGTCAAACTACTTGAAATGAAACGAACCCTATGTTATCCTCTGGGACTCTACTATCTGTATAAACTTTCGTCAAAATCGCTTGGACGGTTTTGCCGTGAAATCGTAACAGACAGACACTTACTTTAATGATAGTAAGTATTTACGCTGGTGCCGCCGACTTATACGAAGGACGTGTACTCATGTACAATAAATCAGTTTACAGTGTTTATAAACAAACCGATGTTTCACAACGTCGCGTTGGGCGCTATTTCGACTTGCGCCCGCGTCGACTATTTTCAGCGAGGTTCGTCGATCCCGCAAATTAACTTAACCGCCCATGATCGTTATTTGTATGAATTTAGTGCTCTCCGGGGCGTCATGGGCAGTTAATAGGTTAACATACACAGTGGCCGTGCAAATAAAAAGGGACCTTAAAGCGACTGGTATTTACGTTTTATTAAAATAAATAAATCAATATCAGGTTACAGGGCAACGATAAACGTATTTATAAAGAGAAGTACGTACTTAAATACATAGAAAACATTCAAGACTTCGGAACAAATACTTGCGGTCATTTACACAAAATTGCCCATACCTTGAATCAAACCCGGGACCGCTAGCTTCTTAGCAAAGTACCAAAGTGCCAAACTAGGCGCCAAAACACAAAAAAATAAGTACGGAATCTAGGCCAGCAGTGGCAAGATTTCTCAGATATAGACATACATTTCATCATATACACAATATATTTTATCGAAGGATTATTCGGGAACGGGCGGGAGGCGCGCCAAATGTTGTGCAGATTCCACTAAAGCAACATCGATGCATCTCGGTGTTTGGAATCGCTTACGTCTGTCGACGCGGCCTTCTTAGAGATATTTCTGTCGGCAATCATTGAATTTATGATGTTTTTTGTTTGTTGCAGGTAAAGATTTTGAAATGCTTGTTGGTTGTAAGTAATATTTATAAATTAAATGTGTACCTACCAGGGATTTATTGCCGATATTGCCACCAGGAAGAAACTAATACCTAATTATGTATAGCTGAGTAATTTCGGGGATATTAAGCTATGGGTACTTTTCGTTTATCTTTATCCTCTAGAGACCAGGTGTGCTATAGAAGGTAAATAATCGTGGAAATTTAGTTAAAACTATATTTTAATCAGTATAAAGTTCATTTTTATTCGTTGCAAAATTTAAGTAGCATTTAAGAGCAAATGTATTACCGAACTGAACTTTATTTCTTTGCAAGTAAATTTAAATAGCCACTCACAAAAATCTCCCAGTTTGTAATAATATGGTGACAGACTGACAGAAAAGACAAGGCCTACACCGCTGAAGCTAGGGACTTTGGAGGGAATATTCCTTGGGTTTTCGTATGGCTGCACTTAGAAAGGATTTTTCGAAAATCTAGCGGGTAACTGTACTAACTGTACGCGTACGAAGATTCTAGTTTTTGTAATAAAATAACTAGCGATCCTCCCTCGCTTCACTTCGGTTTATGTGAGTTTTTCGTAACACCCGTACATAAACTAGAACTTATTATACTTAAAAACCTTCAGTGAAAAAAGGTACAGACAGACAGACGCATAAACCTCCATTTTTTTATTACTATGCGTAGAAAATATAGATAACTAGCGACCCGCCAGCGGCTTCGCCCGCTGCAATTTTTTTTTCTTTCATGTCACTTAGGGGTATGTAAAATAAATGTTCGCCGATTCTCAGACCTACCCGATATGCACACAAAATTTCATAAGAATCGGTCGAGCCGTTTCGGAGTTGTATGGAAACGAACATTGTGACACGAGAATTTTATATATTAGAAGAAGCTAAAATGTTATTAATACGTTTTCATGGTCCCTACAACGTAAACTAGCCGTTTAATAATTCGTTCACGAATTTAGAGGAGAGTCGTCGAGAACAACCTCGCAGTTACAATTTTCGACGTAAAGCGCAATTTCAGCACAATTGTTCTGTCCCAAGATATGTTTTCACCAATTTATTAGTGAGTCACGTTATTGGGAAGCTTTAGAAGCACTCATGGGCATTGATCAATCACGTGATCATTACAATTAACTTACACATACTATTTTGAACCCCCGACAAAAAGGGGTTTAACGTTTAACGTTTTATCTGTGTCTGTTAGGCATCGTAGCTCCCAAACGGATGTCCGTACGTTCGTCCGTCTGTCTGTCTATCCCGATTATCTCGGGAACGCGTGGAGGTAACGAGTTGAAATTAAAACAATAATTTAGGTCTACAGTCTGTTGAAGCTGTAAAAAAAATTACTTCTAAGTAAACGTTATGCCGCAATAAATGTATATTTCCACTCTCGCAAGGCAATCAAAATTTATAGGGCACTTCCTATAGAGCTAGAATCCAAAAAAAATGTAAATTACATATATATATTATAAAAGTATTAAAACCTAAATTATACTGTTAATATATCAATTGATATAATTAACACGTTCAAGTTAAAACAACAAACGTAGTCATAACAAGGTACACACGAAAATACAATGCAAGCACATAATTTCACGCACAGGAGCTTTCAGTGTCAGTTAATAACTTACAATTAAACGAGTACGCAACACTGCCCCAAGTAAAAAGAAGCAAATACAGTTAAGTCGTTAAACCAAATTCAACCTTCCCCGCTTAATGATACGGATGCATTAGCAATGGCTGGTTTACATGGAGATGCGTACACGCATGATTCACCGGAAGAGCTAAATGTAGCGATCTAGGAGCTTTGTCGTTTTGTCAACGCTGATGGGTGCATCCTTTAGGATTCTTAGTTTTATTTAAACGCTTGGTTCATGGAAGTGTATTTTAGAACTGATCCTTTGTAAATGTCAGAGGTTTTCAGCGTCTGTGGCGTTAGCAGGATGTTATTGAAGTTAAATTGTAACGAAATAACACCAAAGAACGGTCACTTTGTCAGTTGCTAAAACTTTAACGACTAACTATATTTTTAGCTATATATATTTTTTTTTTTTTTGAGGGACCTACGTACTTAGCCTCTGATGGCTTTGACTACTTCGCCGGAGAGATGGCGGACTCCTGATGGGAGTCCACACTATAAATGGGTTTTACACTAGCATGCCTAAGGGCGCCCCTATTGGGCCGACCTCGGACTTTGGACGCTAGGGGAGAATTTCAATCGAATTGGCGAATAGCTATAGATATTGAGAAGTTTAATAGACTGTTAAATAATGGAGAGGCTTTTATAAAATTTCGCAAAACCAATTATTGAGATGTAGCTGATTAGTTAGTTATCCATAATACATAGTGTCCTGTGACGCATATTTGATAGGATAATGTGAATTTCGAAATTAATACACTTCCTTAGCAGCTCTGCCAAGTTCGTAAGTATCTACCACCGCGTAAAACTGAATGTAGGGTTTAGGTAAGGTTTTATTCGTTTGCAGATTTTCTCTTTTCGTTTTCTAAATACCTACTACGGGTATAGAAATCAAGTTACAAGATTCAACTTACGCCTGGTATGTCGTACTAAGTACTTAAAGTCGGGGTCAATAGAAATTGTAAACGATATTTAAACAAATTAGTACTGTTTGAAAAAGAAGATATAATTAATAGTTTTTTCGTCTTAAACTTAATGTGACAATAATGATCTAAACTGTAAATCATTGCACTTGATCTTTTAAAGTAAGTACGTGATTATCGAGTAATCATGGTCCGTTTGGTTTTGTTGACATCTTTGGCCATTTCTATTGTCCCGACTTTAGTCGTCAACGAACCCGACGTTGGTATATCACAGATTGACTTAGACATCCTCATTGATTTATCAACTAAGTCATCGCCTGACGCATCCAAACGCATAGAACACGCACGCTCCTAATACCGTTATCTGAAAACGGCGAAAACCTTGATCTGAATATTCAAGTCTACCATCTTAGAGTGACCATCGTAAACAACGATATCAGCTAGGTCAACGATTGGGTACACCATAATTGCCATGGTGTTTTGGGAACCCCGTTGTTATTAGAGTTATCTTCCACACTAACATTATAAAGAGGAAAGAATTGTATTTTTAACGAATAAACTCAAAAACTATTGAACCGATTTTGAAAATTCGTTCACCAGTAGAATGCTATATTTTACTTGCGTCCTCAGCATGGCAATTTATAACTGCTTGAACGTTCTCGAGTTGAAGGGTTGAATGTTTTAAAGGACCAGGACAACTTAGAAGTGTAGTGTTAAGACGATTAATGTGTTCCACTTGAAATTTCAACTATTGTTACAAGTGCGAAAGTGATCTTTAACACATGGGTTGATGTTTGTTTAGTTCGTTGATTAATGGGCAGGCTACACTTTTTTCTACCCGAAATGTTAGTGATTTCCGAGGTAGTGGCACTTGCACATTCACTGGAATGTGCAAGTGTAGTGTGCTAGTCTGTCATATAATCCATACTATGCAGTACAATACAGTACACTTTATTGTCCACCAAAGAAAAACATTACAGAGAAATATAACAATTTAAAAGACCCAGGTAAACAACAGGCGGTCTAATCGCTGATTAGCGATCTCTTCCAGACAACCTTAGAAGGGATAAGGTGTCAAGTTAAAACAATTTACACAGTAGGTGGTGCAGACTAATTTCGAAAAATAACAAGGAACTATGCTAGCTATAAAACACAATGTACCTATAAATATACGCTTACCAAACTAATAAATAGATAATCAAATAGGTACATAGTAATACCAGTTAATACATTATAATGATTTACATGAATACATAGATAATAATAAATAAATGGTTACAGAATTATTAACATGTCTTTTTAGAGTTGTTGGTATTTCTGTAGCTTTGCCTACCCCACTCTGGGAATGAAGGCGTGATGCTATGTATGTATGTATGTAATAAATAAATATCAATACATCCACATCAGGACAAAAAAAATCTATATGTACTACAATATACTTATATCCACAGTATATAGTCTATAATCCATACTAATGTTATAAATGTGAAAGTAACTCTGTCTGCCTGTTACGAGCTTTCACTCGTACACCGCTGAACCGATTTAGATGAAATTTGGTATGGAGATAACTGAGGTCCCGGGGAAGGATATAGGATACTTTTATCCCAAAAAAAAAGTGTTCCCGAGGGATTTCTACGCGGACGGAGTCGAGGGCAACAGCTAGTAAATATTAATTCCTACACAAACATACATTAAAATAGGTATAAAGAGGACTTTCTTATGTCACATAGTTTTTTTTCGTTGCAGGAATATATTTTACTTAAAGTTTTTCGGATAATCTTACACCTTTACAATATGCTATAACACGAATATTACTTGTTAATCCCAAATGAACAGTTAAACCACCTGCGCATGCCTCCAACAGACATGTCTAAAAAAAAGTCTCATTGAATCCTATACGTTTCTCACGGCGATCTCGCGTATTGTATTCGCACATACGCAGGTGCGATCCCTCAATGGCTATATGAGAGCATTTGGAGCATATGCCGTATAAATGCGTAAATCACTTAAAGGCTGCGGTATTTGTGTGTAGTGGTAGACCCCCACACAACAATGATTCAGAACAAAGTTTACACACGCTTGTCATGATGCATGTGAGCGTGTGCGATTGTCTTCTATTTTAAATGCGTACACACACATATGCAAAAGAAGGGCCAGTGCGATTTAGCTATAATTATACAGGAATTCGCATCATACGCATCTTGATACTTTCCATGCCGTGAACTCCTTTTTAGGTAGTTTTTTTATGGAGGACCATGAGCTTGGCAATAAGATGTGGTTAGGCGTCTTAACCGTTTACAAGGTACCTATTCGATAAATCAGTTTTTTTACGTTTAAAGCGCTAAGGACTCATTTTGTATGTTCTTAGGATGTCTAGTATCTGGTAAGGGTTTGTTTTATAACTGGTAGCACAGTTTTCATAACAAGGAACCGGCAAACCTTTTTTACTGATTATTGTAAAGTATAGTAGTATTTTTTAAAGTTTATGAGTAGTTTTGGGTAAGCAGATGCGTGAATTATCTTCCATTTGTTTTTAGTTTTAACTTCTGTATTCAGCAAATTAATAAATTAATAATTTAACTAAGTTATTTTTTTTATTGTTACTGTTTAATATTCGTCATATCAACATTGTTCTATATGTTTTGTATTTCTTGTGGTCATCTTTAATGCTCTCCACACACAGAGGGCGGAGGCGGGCGTGTTACCGTTACACTGCTCGTAACGTAACGCATTCTCCGATAGGCCTTCTCATAGAGCGCAAAGTACACGACAATATGCCTGCCTCCGCCCTCTGTGTGTGAAGAGCTTTATAGGCTTAAGGCACTATGCCTAGTTTACAATAAAATGTAATGCTGTTGATGTCCCAAATAAATAAATAAATAACTAACTTCTGTCCGTCACTTTGTCCACCTAGATTTCAACTATTGTTATACCCTCGAGAACTTTTAAATTTTGCGTTATAAAAATTAACCTATGTGTATATTCAGGGTATAAGCTATCTTGATTCCAAATTTCATCCAAATCCGTCTAGCCGTTGCTGCGTAAAGGAGTAACAAACTAACTAACACACACAAACTTTCGTATTTAAAATGTTATTCGGATTCAATACAACTCTGTACGCTACAAAAGTGATTTAGTAATAATATGTTATGTTTAAAGAAAAACATTTATATACCGTACGACGCGGATAAAACTACCCGTTTCCTCAAATTATCCGCTTTCTAAACGTTACAAAAACAACACAATACGTTTACGTGTCAAATCCTGCGCAGCTGTTTCTTCATGCGGTTAATTTACGTTTCTTATAGCTCATAGGTTCGATTAATCGATGCACCCTTTGCTTGTTGAGGTTTTTTTTTAAATAACGGTACCGTTGCAGCGAGAGGCCAGGTAGCGCCCGCGCATCCTGCAAGGCAGTGTTTGCTACAGAATACGAAGTTTTAAGTAGGTACTTACCATGAGAGCAGTGGACGAGTAGTAAGCTGAGAAGAAGATAAAAAGAGAGGTTTATTTTATAAAGATTTTGAAGCTCTTCAACGGTTATAATAAAAAAAATGAGTATAAAAACTAAACGCCGTCGTCAAAAACAAGAAATAACTTCTTTTAACATGATAGGTATATTTTTTTCAGATCTGTCTTTCGTTCTTTTCTTAATCGGGAAACATACATAAAAAAAAACCCGATGAATTAAGGACCTCCTTTTTTAAGTCGGTTAAAATATATAGAGCTTCCTAATGGCTAGCTCTATCACTCCTTAACAAGAAAGTTATTAGGGTTATTGTCTGCTATAATTGTGAGTCATAATGAGTTTTAGATCATACGAGTATTTATCGTAAGCCATAAAGTATTTTGTTAAGAAACTACTGGTTAGGACTTTTTCATTCAAACCTAACCTAGTCTTGTCTACACGTTAGATATTTAAGAAATGCTGAAATGTTTACTTTTTTAGTTGATATAAAAATGACTCAAATTATGTCAACAATGACATTATGCCCAATAAAAGTATGGGAAACAACACGGGCCAAGTTATTACCACTAAACCACCCTGTAGCTATGTATTTGAAAGATGCAAAGTGTTATGTTAGAACATCCAATATAGCGACAGTCGCAATGAAATAATAGCAGACAACGCCTAAGCAAGATGCATAACGCTAACGTTAGCTATATTCGAAAATTTACAAAATGTATGGAAATGACGCAGTGGTCGACGCGATCGATCGTCTGCTTACGTCAATCCTATATATTTTGTCAGTTTTCTCAAATCGCTAACGTTAGCATATGCATCTTACCTAGGCTCTAAGGCGCTCTAAAATATGTTCCCTCTCTTATAACAGTTTTTACAAGGTGCACAGATATTTTTAACGTTGTCTTTTTCTTTCTATAATTTTCCTCCACTGGGCCCGATGCGCAATGGATCGTCCCCAGTCTTGCAGCCTTGCCTGCTCCTATGTATTTGCTGGAAATTGTCCCACAGGTAAAAAACTACAGTCTTCCTCAAAAGATTTTTTGGAGGTTACATCTCCAACAAAAGACCAATTATTTTGTGTTTTACTTACCATCGGAAAGTGCGCGTGGCTGACTAAGCGACATCCAAAAGGCCCTTTCTATGCGTAATGGTGGGCAATAAAAATAACGTTACATTGAACGTTTGAATAGGGCCACGCACCCTGGCTCCTTTGTTGGGGCAGCGGTGAAAGTGAGAGTCGCCGCCTTATTGGGTTGTTGTTAGTAAAGGACAAAGGGAAACCATTATGTCTTCGTAGGTACTTGGGCAACCGATTTTACCGTTTAAATAGGGTTTAAACTGGTAGGTATACACGAGCTTCGAGTGAATGTGTGTCGTTATTTTTTTTTTTTGTACATTGTTGTAGTCTAGCTATAGGTATGTAGTATAAACCTTAGACTGTTATTAACTTATTAGCTAAATTTGGGACTAATTTTGAGTGGGATTGCCCAATGAATCCACAGAAAGAATAGGAATTTGGAGAGTTGTCTTTGATTTCATAGTTTCATATCGCTCATTTGATACTTCCAAGTTCAATTGCTTGACGGCTACTGACGAGTGGGCCAGTATCAAAGTGATAATATACAACTGAACAGTGATTTTTCCTAAAGCAGTTGCCGATTCTAATTCTAATTTTAATTAATTGCCTCCACTCCTGTTACGGTTTATTTCACCAATGTCCAGTTATTTACAGACTCCCCCATGGACTTATTAGAGAAATAAGTTCATGGATATTGTTCGAATCTTATTTTTTACCATAGCAACATTAGTTTATTAACAACATAAGTATTTTTAAACGGTCCAAATGGCAACCCTCGTTTGTTCCGTTTATTACACCCAGTCAACAAAACCTCTCGTTTTGTTTTATTTAATTTTAAAACGTTTGTGCAGTTCGCAAAAAGGATACCACACGCGAGAACATACTTCGGTAAAAGAGAGTCTCTTGTCAGTCAAAAGTGACAGCTCTCTGTCATCGCATTCAATTTATAACCTAATTTTATGTGTTAGGTTATATTTTTTTAAATAGGACTACAGATCTCAGCACGTTTGACAGTTTACGAGTATTTTCTTATTAGTACTACGGCTTGGTTCGTTCTGAAAGCATTGTTCAAGGTTCCGGTTGGTCCTTGTTTGGTTCGGACCTAAAGCTATTTGGCCGTGCTTAGGTATCCAGACTGCCTATAGTGGGGCAGAAAGTGTACACGTGCGTGGGCTTATATTCTTAATAGCTCTCGACCACGGATCTGGCCGCATAGAAGTCGTTTATCACTATTTCTTAGAGCACCCATACCGGCTCCAATATTATAGCAATAATAATATTAGCGCCCCTGGTTATCTTTGCTCTACATAAAATACCATTATTCTCCGATTTGATTTAGATTTTTATATCGAATCAGCGCGAATTCAACTCCCACTTGACTTTTTTAATATTTGTTCTATTTCTTTAGAGTTTGTTCTATAATCATACCAAATGTGACGTTTGTATGTTTTGCCGTTTTTAAGATGAAACAAAAAAAAAAAAACGTCGAAAGAAAACGTTTCTTGGGCCCCTTTTATTACTTCACTTTTTTCTGTAAATCCGCCGTATTATTCGACCTAGGCTGGGATACTACACGGTAATAACGATATCGTCTTTGACAAGTTTCCGTATTGTCCAGTATAGTAAGGTCCAGTTGGGCTTCGTTCGGGCGCGGAACCCTAAACTCACTCTACTTCCTTTTTCTAATATTTATATGTATGTGTGTGTGGTTGCCGGGTTAGAATATTGCTACTCCATGTCTTCCCGTGGATTTCGTAAGAGGCGACTAAGGGAATAAAGGCTTGTAGTGCTGTTAGGCGATGGGCTTGCAACCTGAAAAAAAAACACTCGGAACCTTCTTCGCCTGATTGTGCAAAATGTAGTTACAGAATTATAAACAAGTCTTTTTAGAGTTGTTGGTATTTCTGTAGCTCTGCCTACCCCACTCTGGGAATGAAGGCGTGATGTTATGTACCTATGTATGTATGTTAGTAATAGTAAGCATAAGGATTTATAAATTTTCTTGTGGTGCTTATTATAAAGGCCTGCTTATTGTATTTTTTTCGTGTAATAACTGAAAATTACTTGCATTGCAACTTAACAAGACCTTATTCTAGTATTTAAACACTAAAGCAATTAAAACGGGCCGCGGCAATCGGCCAATCGACTTATTAATTTAATGTAGCTTCATTAACTCCCAAAATTTTATAGACGTCGCCTCAACTAATAGATTTACATCAACCTCTCACGGTCAAGATTTTATTAGTCCGTAGGGATGAGATAGTATCTCGCCGTAACTCTTTGGCATGTTATCACTGAATCTTAGTTTTATATCCTTTTAACTGGACAGTAAAAATAAGTTTAAAAAGTAACGGTCCGAGTATCTAGGATTGAAGTAAGCTTTTTTGAATACGAATTTTATCTCGTGTTACAAGCATAATCATACTTATTGTTTCACATTCTTTTACATCAAATTACAGCAACAAGTTTGCATAAAAAATGATTTGAATATAAGCTAAACCATCATACTCTTTGTTTGCTAGCGAGTCTTTCGTCGCCTGGCTTACACTAAACCCACACAGGTTCAAAGAAAACGAAAGTGGTCAAAAACAACTAAACTCTGTTGGTAAGATGTTTTAAACGCGTTTTTTTTTTACCCCTCTTCAATTATTTCATCAGCTTCTACCCGTAAGTTAATAATCTCACTTCATCCCGTTCTAGCTTGCCTAGTACGACAGAGACACATTGATCTACAGACCCACTCATATTTACGGTGGACATGGTGTTATACTAGCCTGGCAGCTCCCGTCTCATTCCTGTCGCCCGCTCACCCGTTCCCCGCCCGATCTGACAGCAGGCAGCGCACGCGCCGCCTCTGTCGTCTCGTTTTAATCTACCGAACACAAAAGGACGTATGTATGTCAGAAACTTGCAATGTTAATATGACATTATTGCAAAGCGTTACAAAGATTGGATATTCAATTTGCTGCCGAAAACTAGAGATCGTATGTGCCTTGACAACGTCGGCTGTGTCAATGGCATTGAATGTAACTCGATATAGATTTAACATTGTTTTTTTATCATTACACTGAACTCTTAATATATTAGTACTCACAGAAATGATTATTACGTTATGGTATACAGGTGTTAAAAAATGATTCAATAGATCGAATACGTGATAAAACTAATAAACACCTATAATTATCGAAACGCTTAAGCGACAGCCATTGTTTATACCGAGCATCCGTTGCGGAGTACTAAAGACCTTGATTCATAGGAATAATAACCAGGATAAAGAACAAAAACAAAAGAATTGGCGCACAATTGCTTTAAAGGACTTCTTTTTACACAAATAAACGGATAACTGGTTGCATGAATTCGCCCGCATTAGACTTAAATTAAAACACCACTGCCATGCTGCCTGATTCACACATCAAATCGGACCCTAAATTGCGTCTTTAGTAGTGAACATGTCAAGTCTACCATATAGGGAATAAGAACTTTATTGCAGCCTAACTGTGCTGGATTAATGGAATTGTGACTAAGTGTGCCTTAAAAAGGATGTACAGTTCGTTGGGTCTCGTTAGTATAGGCAGTTTAATAAACATATGACGCGTCATGTAGGGCGTGAGGCGCTATAATCACTCATTGTTACTGGGATGACTTCTGGACGTGATACACGTTGGTTATTGTCTATGTGGCGTATACTGGACTCTTTGCAGCCTTGTGTCAGCATTATGTGTACCATGGAACTAATAAGTACTACGTACACCAGGAATTCTACTTATTAGGTCCATGGCGACACATGTAGAAAAAGTTGACAATCGCAATAGAGAACATGCATGAAAATCAGAATTTATTTATAAGAAATTGTAAAGATAAGCATATAAAACGCGATACTATTCTATTTGGCCCTATTTCAATACAAATTTATATGGAAGTAGGGCCAAATAGAATCTTGTCAGGCTTTAATATAGATTCAAAACTTGTTAAAAATTTAAAACTTCTTTTAATGTTTACATTGTTTTTTTCGGTATTTCCATTTTATTTACGTACTGTTTTAATTCAACGATATTGGCATAAACATAGTAATTTACGAAATAAATGCAAAAATCTTTATAAGGTCCGAATCCGAAGGTCCTTATATTTTACACATGGAACAGCAGCTGTGTATAGTTTTTGCAGGGGGTCTGAACTATGACTTTTTAAAGCTTCATACCTAATGTAAAAATGACGCGTAAATTATTTCGCGTAGGTATACAGTTATCCCTCTCTTTCCAGAGAGCGTAAGAAAAAAATATATGCACGTTCCCTATTGAGATTCAATCTCACAGATGCAACGTCGAGTTCAGGCGTTAATTTTGCTCTGAATCTTTGTTGTTGGCTTCACCATTACGTCCAAAGAATTAACCTTGAAGGATTACTTATGGCAAGACTTTAAAGATCAGTCTAACTAAACAAAGGCATATTTGTCTATATATTGTCTGTAAGACTCTTTTTGATGTTAAGGGCCGATGCGAGTAGGTACTGGTTCTGTTTCTACAATACAATAAGTATATGTATATACCTACATATAGAACCTTTCCACGTAAAAGATGAGATAATTTATTATATCCTCGACATTTTTTACATTGCATTGGTGCAATTACTTCACTTATTCGCTATTCATATCGGCTTTTATGATTCTGATGTCTTTATATTGTCCAGTCCCCGTTGGTTGCCCTTATCACGGTGGATAAAGCATCCTACTCTTTTGCACTTACTAGTCAGACAGTGACAGATGCTTTACACACGTTTATCCACATCGATAAATACGACCATAACAGTTCCGCTGTATGGATAAAAGTAGCGTATCTTATCCCATTTAAGAAGTCGATTCTGGCAATATCAAGGAATAGTCGAAGCAATGAAAGTTATTCACACTTGTATGTAAATAAGTCATTGCTTCTATTGTTTTCATAACTCTTTAAAGGGTATTTAAAGGTGATTTTCCACCAGCGAAGCGAGGCCAGATGATGCGAGACGAGAATTTAAAAAAAATTGTCTTGCCTTGCCCCTCCGGTGGAAAAGCAGCTTAGGTGTGATACTCGTACACAAATAGAAACACGTCATGGTCGTTTGACCATCAGCACGATGTTACAAAATCATACAAAATTAATAATAATAATAAAAGATGATGCAGTCTAGTCTAGCTTAGCTTTAATTAACTTAATAGATTTAATAGGTTTAATCTTTGTGAGTCATTTTAACTCACTATGACAGGCTGACATCAGAATCCTTACATATTACGAAAATCGCCTCTGGCAGCTCCTGCTGTGATCTGATATCATGTTTTTTAGTGTCTACAATGTCTGATTTGTAAAGGGTTTTTAATTATTGCTAGCATGATATTTACCCGTTTAGCCGGCCGCACTAGGCCACGACCGCGTACTAATTTTCGTAATAATCATGATCTATAGATAAAAATAATGATAATTCAATTTAGTACTCGATACCGATATACAACTGGGTCAACTTATCTAGCTAGAAATTCACAAAAATTGTCAAAGTACAATTAAATCCGATAATAAGCATTTACCAAGAAACGGAAGTATGCTGCCATTGAAAAGGCAGTGTATGCTTAGATTAACAATAAACCTTGATATATTTTTAATAAGTGCCTACTCTTGCTGGATCTGGGCCGGTCACAGACCCGAGGAGTATTTTACACATCACGAGTTCGTTTTGGACCGTGCTACATGTTCTGCTGGTCGAAACGAAGTAGCTCACCAGTGGCCCTAGACAAGATGCATTCGGAGAACGTTATCTTAATCGAAAACATTTTTAATTACGGCAGCTCTCGTCAATCCTGTACATATTGTCTGGAAGAGATCGCTACTTAGCGATAAGACCGCCTATTGACTCACTTAGTAAGTTTTTATTTGTATTTTACTTCTCATGCTGTATTTGTATGTGGTGTTCAATAAAGAATATTTGTAGTGTATTTGTATAGATTGATGAGAGAGCTATATGCCTGAAAATTTATTTTTTAACCAAATGTTTTTCATGTAACATGTTGCCAAGGCGAGACCATATGGCTCGCACTGTCAAAAAGTTATCAGATGTCATATAGAGCCAAGCTTCCAACTACACGCTCTAACTTCACAAACTCTACACTTTAGTCAAAGTCGGCTTGGCCGTGTCGTTACTACGACTACTATTGTGTAACAAAAAGTCATGAACAGTGAAAACATTTTCACCTTACGCCCATGTGACGGTAGCGAAACGGTCAAGCCACATATTTTGACTAAGGTGTAGTGTTTGTGAAGTTATGGCTTGTAGAGTTAAGGCGTTTATAGTTAGAAGTTTAGCTCTACAGCACCCCCAGTTACCGTTAGTTTTGCATTTGCTTAAGATTAGCATACTCTTATTATTATAGTAACAAACACACACACACACACACTCACTTGCTTAGAAAATAGCTAATCCCAATTGCGGTCGATTTCGAGCATGCCATTAATTAGCATGCGTAAGACACGTGTGGTTGCCGGGTTAGAATTGTGCCACTCCATGTCTTCCCGTGGATGTCGTGAGAGGCGACTAAGGAATAAAGGCTTGTAGTACTGTTAGGCGATGGGCTTGCAACCTGTCACTAATACACTGGTAAACATCGTAGCCTGACTATGCAAAATGTGGTTACTGAATTATCAACAAGTTTAGAGTTGTTGGTATTCTGTTGCTCTGCCTACCCCACTCTGGGAATAAAGGCGTGGCATTATGTATGTTATGTATGTATGTAAGACACGCATTCCAGTAGGTAGCATTTGCTCGAAATTAGCCTGTGTTATATACTTTATATGCTATTGAGCATGTTTATCTGTACCAAATGCTTCATTCCTATCAATATTTGACTCCATAATTACCGCTGCGCATGAGACGGGTGATGCTGGTTCGACGTTAACATAGCCTATGAATTTTCGCTGTTTGAAAAGACTCAAAACTGGTGTAGAATTGTAACCTTATATTTTGATAGGGTCACATTATACTTAATAAGATCGTGTTGTAATCGTCTCGTATCTGTAAAATAGCCGCAAACCATCCGTGCGTAACGCAGTCTGATTCACTCGCCGCATTTACAATCCGAAACATAAACATTGTTGAAACAGCCACTATACAAGGTGACAGCTGTTCCAAACATACGAAGGTTTCATGTCTCGAAAGGTGCTACTTCAGAGACAATTCTAGGAATTGTATATAAGAATTAAAAAATTCAAAATTAAAAAAAAAACACCACCATCGCCATTGTTACCGGAGTAAAGTTCATCCATGCAACCTGGAACCATTACAACCGACTGCCTACAGTACGTTTCTATAGATCTTTTCTTCCTCGTACTTTGAAACTAAGGAATGAACTTCCCCAACGATGTTTCCTCAACACTATTTCATCCTTTAAATGTGGCTTAGAAAGTGTATTTTTTGAAAGTGAACAATTTGGCTGTGCCCCTGGTATTGCTGATGTTTATGGGCGACGGTAACTGCTTACCATCAGGTAGTCCGTCTGCTTGTTTGCGTTATATGGCTATAAAAAACAATCGCATCATGTAAAGATGGCTTTCTATCTCTTCGCTCTCAGGGAGGTCAATGGGCTTACATCGTCGTTGCTCATCTTTTGAACTTACCTAGGTCATTTAGAAGCAAACATCAGTAACTGTTGTGCAATTCGCGTCACTTTTATGGTTGGTCCTAAATGAGTGTAGTCCATAAGATATGTTTAACGAATCGATAAACTACTTCGTTTAATACTAGCGTCCCCCCCTCGCTAGTTTAAACTAATAAAAAATAGCCTATGTCCATCTGAAATAATGTACCTTTCAAACGATGAAATCCTTTATCCTACCGATAATAATTATCAAAAACTGGCGGCCTGCGACTTCGGCCTCGCTCAAAATTTCCGATATTCCCAATGGTTTTATCGATTTTTTTCTTGCAGACAAACCTTGTCCTGGCAATAATTTATACAACAAACCATTTCGGTGATTCATTTTTTTTTATATAGATGTAATTTTACGAAAACATACTTCTAAAAATGGTGTTTACAGTAACAGATGTCATTGGTTATTCATTACAGACTAACTACATGTCGTTTTGTTTTGTGCTTTTCAAGGACTACAACGTTAAGTACCAATTTCACCATACGATGATAAATTTTATTCGACTGTTATTACATACATCTTGACAGCTGTTAACACCATAATCATCTCTTAAGTGGTTGGTGAAATCCGACATAAGTTTCTTTGGTGTTTTTCTTGAATTACAATGTTTAAGCATTATGTCGTTTTTTTTTTGTTATAATACGGCTCCAAAATGTATTTGCTCGTCATTTCAACGTACTGCATCATGTTATTATTATGATCATTCAAATTTAAGTTCAATTTATTTAAATATTACTTTATCTGATTTCACCGTCGACATAGTTTATCTATTTGCTTAACATAACCTATATACCATACGATAATAAATGTTATTCCACTTTTATTATTTACATCTTGACAGCTGTTACAAAAAGGTTACAAAAAACTGATTTAGTACCAACCCTAAAACTACCGCGAATTTCACAACATTTACCTGTTTGTTTATAAGTTGAGAACTTATCAATCAATCCTGGATAAACTTACGTAAGTCAGGCGAAATAATTATTAAAAGACTGTCAAGAGGCTTACAAATGAAGAACTTCTTAATTTGTGGTTTTTCAAGTGATAATTGCCAACAAATTTTGACAAGAAACACAGAACTGCTTCACAGAAATAATAGTAATTTCGTTCACTTACATTCGTCATGTGTCGTACATCTTTAGCCGCACTTATTTATTTAAATGCTAATATTCTGCCGTGTTTTTAAATGTAAGTCAAAGCGTACAATAGCCTGGCTAATTAGTCATACAGTGTGTAGTAAATTGTTTTTATTCTAGTGTATTATATGTCTATTTACTGAGCAGGAAATGGTCTTGAAGGAAAATTGGTTTTGTAAGAATTATAATTATCGTAGTTTACTAGTGAGTTAGTGACAGGTTGCAAACCCATCGCCTAATTGTGCTCCAAGCCCTTAGCCTTGATCCTGATTGTGCAAAATTTGGTTACAGAATTATAAACAAGTCTTTTTAAAGCTCTGCCTACCCCACTCTGGGAATGAAGGCGTGATGTTAAGTTGATTATAATTATCTCTATATGTAGGATTTGCTGGAATAGGAAATAGAAAGTATGGCTGGCTCTCACATAATATGGACAATTATTTCATAGAGCATACCACTTCACAGAATTTCACCTCACCAGCAGGAAGTTCCCAGGAGTTATAAAGTAAAAATATTTTGAAGTCACGATTGTAGTCCAAATGGATTACCTACTTCGGAGAATTTAATTTCACCGACAAGTTATTATCACCGCAGGTGTTTAATATGTATGTACTGTTCCTACGCCTAACCTAACTGTTCAGCCGAATATGATCCACGGTGAAGTTATGTTTTGTGATCCATCTGAACAGTCAAATTTGGATTTTTCAATAATAATTTTAATAGTAATACCGACGTAACGTAACATTTTTACCGAAATAGTAACACAAAACGTCTAATAATCTAAATTATGCACTACACGGTTTAAATTGAAAAAGTTTTTTGTTAAAATTAATTGAAACTCCAAAGAGTATCAGTGTTTGACATTAAAAAAATGTCGTGACATAGAACCATTAATGACCATCACGATAAAACCGTAGTTATAGTTTTGAAATGATATGCTCATTGAAATAAACACATACGCAGTAGCGAAGCAGACCATGCTTTGACATTAAATCTATCGATCACGTCCAAAAATACGATCGTAAACTATTCACTATCGACTTTAAAACGCCCTTTGACAATACATTATCTTTTATCAACACGTCAGCCATCCATCTACCTTCTACCTACATGCAAATGGCTTAGAAAAGGTGAATATCTTTAGAATACGGGCTCCGCTGTAACTCTCAATGGGATGGGACGGCTCAAAGCCACCCGATTTAGGTCACCGAGCATCGTACACGTGTCCTTTCTATACTTAGCAAATACATTATATCACATCATGTGCCTATGTAAAAGGGAGCGTCATCATTGACTCAACGCATGACATCAGAAAGACCCTAGTGCAACATAGTCAACTTTGGTTAAATCATAAAAAATAAACATCTACATAAATTACCTATTTTATTGCTGTCTATAATTCAAACTAGTTTAACATTGTAATGTAATGATGTAAAGATAATAGTCGCAGTAAATTGCGCCGAGAATCGGGTAAACAAAGGCATTACCTCAACGACTATATTTGCATAATGCAGAAATAAGGGCCGAAAGAAGTCGAAAGCGTGTAAAAACGAAAGGACGCATTATGTCATCAACGTATACCATGCAATACTGGTATATCTTGTAGCGGTAAATTAGACTTTTGAAATGGAAAAAGAAAAACAAACTAGACCTGAAATGCTTTATTATCTCGATGTTAACGACCGTTTATTTGGACCACAGCGTCGTTATCGTTGGAGATGTTAAGGTTTATTTTACGCCCTGACTAGGTCAAGGAGTAGTTTTATTATAATTTTGCTAAAATGCATAGTTTATGGCGTCGGTTGGGAGCTGCGTGCCACTAATTTGTGCCTCGCGTGTCGGGACACCTGTTCTAGCCGCTGCCAAGGATTTAATTAATTTTTGTTTTGCAAATTGTAGACAGGATGTTTATTCAGTTTTATTGCTCTAGTTAACTATTAGCCGAGCGATGACCGCTTCTGTTAAACACTACCAAATTACAAGACGCCTCTCGTTTGTCTTCTTAATCAGGCATAAGATGTTGACTTTCGATTACGCCACAAAATGAACATGTTATGTATGCGTCTAGTCCAGAATATCTTATTTATTTCTCGTTTGACCGCCATCATTGCCTGCCTAACTCAACCATGATCGTATACGAAGTCTGCCCTTTTCCCGCTTCATAATTTACTACAATAAATACAATATGCCAACTGTGAGTCAGCCTATGAGATCAAAAGTGACATCAACTTTGCATTGAACTTTTCTTTTGTGAAACTAAAGTGAAACAACTGTGAGTGGGTGTAGCAACTTTTGCGTCATTGGATCCAAAGGGGGTGTAATTATACAATGTAATTGGAACTATATACGTCCCTTTGCCTGCGTCATTCGTTGAGTAGTTGTGCTATTCCCTGTGTGGTTTGACTAATCAACTAATTTAACGCTTTACGCTTTTGATGACGGATTCTTATGTACTGGCTTGTAATTCTAAAATGAATTAACGGTGTTATTCTGCAAAATGTAGAGACCAAAGAACAAAACTACCTCCAGCGGAAACACACTACTTCTCTATTTGTGTACGCAAGTAATGTACCACTACAGTAAATCAGGTGCGTTGACGTCCTGGCTGACGCCTCACGCGATCTCACCCCCGAGCGCTTGACGACCAGCATCTAGATACATTCTGCCTTACTTAGGCACATCTAAAGTTTCAGACACAACATACTCAACCAATCGTTCTATAATATTAAGGTTGTGAATGTATAGGTTTTTCTTTGCCATAAGACCTTTTCTAGCAGGGCAGGATTGCCGGTAATGGTCGCGTGCGCAGGCGACAGCCTGTGGCCGGCAAGTCGAACATTCTACGGAAACAATTGCGTATCGGCCGCAAGCGCATTCGGACATGCCAAAAATGTACGCTAAAAATGTGAAGTATTTGAAATTGGTATTGGAGCCGACTTGTAATTCTTATTAAAAAACTGAATAAAATACTTGAATTGAATGAATATTAAGGGCCGTGTTCACCAACAATTAATCGGACGGTTAAGTCTTAATCAGCTGTTAATCAATACATCTGACACCCGTTAAACTGCTAATCGTCCGTTTAATTGTTGGTGAACACGGCACTTAATGTCTTACCATCAAAATATCGGTATTGTAAAATACGCAGCAGGTTTTAGGGCTGGTACGAATGTGGTTTTTTTGTAACATTCTAAAACTCATAATCATTTATTTTGCACTGTACAAAGGTCTTAAGATGTATATAGAAACATAAACCCTGTAAGGGCACTGCAAACAATTCCTTTCACAATTAATAACAATTTTACTATTACAATACAAATATTCCAGGACGTCATAATTAGTGGCTATGTTATTTAGATATTTTTTTTTTGCGTTTTATTTGTCGATGTGTCCACGTATTTTATGTTATTTTAATCAGATCGATAAACTTTGTCGCCTGTGATAATTTATCGATAAACATTATGATGACACAAGTGGTTTATCTCGACCTTAGAGAACTCGACAGTAAAAGTAACCTTCTCAATTTACTATGGAATTAACATGCTATCATAAAGTAATATATCATTTGAATTTGAATACTAATGAGTAATAATAATTGGAATTACGTGAAAGTATATTCAGGGGCGGTATTAGAAAAACAACAGAAAACGTCACAAATAACATTGTAGTTCTTAAGAAACACCAAATAAATTTGACGGTAATTCTGTAGTTCCTGACCAGTGGCATCTGTTATTGTAGACACCATTTAGATGTATACTTTCGTAGTTATATTTTTGTTTATTATTATCAGTAGGATATAAATCCTTTAGAATTATGTCATCCGACACATAGATATCCAATACTATAAAACAAGGAATATAGTTTATATATTTCTTTCACGTTCTCGAAAACGGCTCTGAAATTTGCGATATAGGTGTTGTCTTCGGTAAAAATGTTTTTCAAGCGAGCGACGCTCGGTCGTTCGGGCACTAATATCCTCTTGAGGCCCACCATACTACAATCCGGTAGATTTTTGTTAGTAGGAATTTGAATCCACCAGCAAGGAAATAAAGTTCAATTAACTTTGCACTTAAATGACATTTTCAATTTTGAAACGAATAAAAATGAGCTTTACGTTCCTTGAAATAAGGTTTAAATTGAATTGCCTGGATTATGTACTTTCTATAGGACACCGGGTCTTACGAGGATATGATAAAACGACATATTTCATCAGTTTGTTAAACATAACCCATAGCCTACAAACTCGTTTAGTACCAACCCTGAGAGTGCCGCGATTTGCACAACAGTCACCGATGTTTGCAGATGAATACTAAAATACTGACTAAGCCGGTAAAGAACGTGGTATCAAATCACAGAAGGAGCTCCCAGAGGCAAATTTCATAATGTTTAAGGATTCTGATGCCAGATAAATCCTACGGTTAACTTCGCGTCATCGGGAAAAATTTACTTAATCAAAGTATGCATTGTATTGTCGCGGTATTAAGATTCGCTTTTGGACCTTGACGGCATTTAAATAGAATCGAAAAGTGCGTAACTAGACCCGCCCCCTATCCCACAGTGTACGATATGACAAATTTTCTAGGTTTTCCATAGAAAACGTTGACAATATTGTCAACTTGTACACTTGTAAAGTTTTGTGGGATAGGGGCCCGGTCTCTCTCAGGATACTAAAATTTTAAATTTACCTGTCAGTAGATATTTGACTCACTGGAACATTAAAAAAGAACGGTATTATCATAGTAAAAATTAAAATGTCATAGCGTAAGAACGTTGTTCAGTCAAAAGCAAACGTAGATGATCATTTTTTTACTTTATCGCATTAACGTAACAATTACAACAGTTGGTATGTGGCAAAGTAGTGAAAGTGGCAATTGACGAGTAATTCTCACTATCGTTACAATATACTTAAGAAAAATTATATATTTAACACTTTTTTTAAAATACTACAAAGTTTATAAAAGAAAATAGCTACCGCAATTAAAAAAGTCCAATTACATGTGAATGAAGTTTAAACAGAGAGCTTTACGTATTTTAGATTTTAAATAAGTGCGAATGAAACCTTTCTTTTTTAAACATAAAAGCAAAAACTAAAATAACATAGAAATAATTACAACACGATATCTATAGAAAGCTGTAAAAGTCGATAAAAGGAAATGTACCCCGTATGATATTAAAATTCTAACAGAATATCGCTCCCTGAATATTAGATACACCAAATTAAAAAAAAGAGCTAGTAGGGTGACGTAAGAAGCTTTCAGAACATCCGCTGAAACGTAAAGCGCGCGAGGCTTCATCCCCGTAGCGCCGTAGCCTCCGTGCGTAGCGGGCGGGCGATCAACCAGTGTCAACCCAACCTCGTCGCCGGCCGCACGCCCGAACACCGTTCCGTCTCCACAACCAAACGCATCGGGAAACTTACTGGACTAAAATATTCAACTGGACTTTATTATGGGCCAAGTGTTACGTTTTGTGAAGTGACTGGATGTGATGAGGGTTGTGGCCAGTGGTGGAAAGCCTCAAGATTAATCGGTACGCAGAGTTGGACTGCCGAGCGGCGCCCCGAGGGGCCCGCCGGCGCCAGTTCATCAAGGGCTGGAAGAAGACCATGGGGGTCATCTCAAAGACCTTCGGCGTTGTTTTCAGCCTGTAAGTTAATTTACACTGCGTCAACTATTTATGTAAAAGAAACGAACGTCCTCTTCGTGTTAGTTTCCGATGCCTCGTAAGCTGCATAACTAAACGTTATATTATTGAATCCCGTGTTGATTACAATATTTAGATAGATAATTAGACTGGACTCGTTACGAGCGGTCTAGAGAGTTGTGTTGAACCTCTTCTGATTTTAGAATTAGGTAACTATTATCTATTCAAATAACTTTAAATCACTGTCATTCATTTGTTTAGTAACAATAAGATTATGTATTAGAAATTAACGATTAAATGTTTTTAGAGTGATTCTTATTGAGCATTTGTTTTAGTTGTTTGTTTTCTGCAATATTATAATAATTGTGCGTTTAGAATCAGTAACGATACCTATGTTATAGCCGTTTTTCTTAAAATTAAATAGGCAGAACATAGCGTATTGGTTGTATTTGTATATATTATTTTTAAAACATATAGAGAACAGACTTTGCGTTTTATTGCAAATTAAATAATTAACTAGAGCTTCATGAATTTTGATTTCAGAGTGATAAGTTGATTCGAAAACTTAGGCTCTCTTGTTGACTTATATTCATACAAAAAATGTATGGCCTTAATATAACACGGTAGTCGTAATAAAGGATAATTTCATATGGCGTAGGGCCGCGGTTGCGCAAGCGCTCCTATTCGCACGCTGCGCCGTCGTTTTTGATGCGTCCGCGTAGCCGTGAAGAAAAACGTTAATAGAATTTATATAGCTGTTCAAATAAGATAATAATTAATAGAAACGTGTGTATCTTTTGAATTTGCTTTATTATTTGCAATCGACCGAGATATACTGTATTACAATATACACGTACTGTCAAACTTATAAGTAACTGCACAACTTTGTCCCTTGGCGCTTTAACGCCTTTGACAGATTGATGCAGCAGTTCAAACATGACGTTAAAGTTAAGAAGCCCAAAAATATCCCTACATACATAACATCACGCCTCCACTCCCAGAGTGCGGTTTGGCAGAGCTACAGACCAACAACTCTAAAGAGACTTGTTGATAATTCTGTAACCACATTTTGCACAAGTAGGCTAAGATGTTTACTAGTCCATTAGTGACAGGCAAGCCCATCGCTTAACAGTAGGTACTACAAGCCCTTATTCCCTTAGTAGCCTCTTACGACATCCACGGGAAGACATGGAGTGGCACTTTCTATACCCGACAACCACACAAGAGATCAAAGATTATAATGATTAAGTGATTATTATGGATCCATTATTTTGATATTTTTTTTTATTTTATGTTAAAGAGAAGGCACACGAGCACTCAGGCCACCTGATGGTAAGTGGAATCTGAGACCCATAGACATTTGAATTCTCAAGACTATAATCCTAAGATCTCAAATGCGTCGCCAACCCTGAGGACTAAGATGGAAAGCCTCAGTAATTTCACTGGTTGTCTTATCCCCACACCGGAACACAACAACTACACGTTATTTTTCAACTACATAGCAATACAATTCGAATGTATTTTATTTTTGTCATTCAAATCCTCACTTACACTATTATCATAAAAGTATATGTCTCTATTCATGGTATTTCCGGCTCTTGCCTTCTATTTTGGTTATGCAAAAATTACGCCATCCCCCATTCCGCAACACGGCTATCATTAATTTGCCTGGGTTTGTCATTGTTTTTCTAATTAATGCGTTCTCACACGACGCTTTCGCTTCTCTGCTTCAGCTATGCCGGCAAATGAATGAGACCTTTTTTAACACGTATAGTGCTGTTTTTGACTGGCAACATTAGCAAGTCTATTAATTCGTTTCTACTCATTAGTCCTTATATTTATTTGACATGTCGTGTCAGTAATTATAAAAAATAAATCTACTCTTTACAAACTATGGTTTCTAAAAGAATAATTAATGGCAGTTCTGATACTGCCATAATAAATACGAAAATTAACTTCCTTTGTTTTTACGTATATAATTTTAACGGCATTTTGATATTGATTTGTTCAGGACGGTATTTAATGTGTCTCAAGAAATTACAAGCTTAGAAGCAATCCATCTCAGTCCTTAGGATTGTCAACATAGTCTTAGGATGGCAGTCTTAAGATTATAGTCTAGGATCTCAGATTTGCCCGTGTGCTCGTGTGCCTTTTCCTTATCATTAAAAACCGTGCAAGAGCAAGTCGGACCTTGCTCAGTGTAGGGTTCCGAAGCCGTCAAGTACCTACTACAAACACAAAAAACAACAAGTAATAACTAATTTTCTATTGAATGTTATTGGTTTTAGATAACTTTAGTACGTATAAACACTTTAATCGCCTGTATCTCAAGAACCAGTGATGTCTTCTTAGTCGTGTAAAACTGTTTTCACCAACCCGCAATATTTTTGAAGGAACTATCCAACAACAACCCACACTATGGGGTAGACAAAAAAAAATACCCACGTTACGTATATGGGAGGTATAATAAAAAAAAACGAGATTTTATATTACCACTTTGTTAGTGTGACTATATATATAATATGTATTTATATTCATGCCAAATTACAGCTTTCTAGTACTAAGGGTCTCTGTGCTAGGTTGCGGACAGCCACGGACGGACATGGCGAAACTATAAGGGTCCCTACTTTGACTACGGAGCCCTAAAGAAGATTAACAAACAAATCCATCTTACCGATCATATTCTTCAAATTATCTACACATTGGTCCAACTCGAACCATCCACTCACTGTCGCTCATGAGTCCTCCCAAGCGCTCTCCACCAGCCAGAAGAATGGTCATCTATTATAATTAAACTAATTACTCGCTGCATCTCTTGTTTGTTGCGATAACATCTATTGAGGCTGTGGTCAAGGTTCGGATGACCCCTATTGTCTTGCTGCAATGAAGGACGCATCTTAGCTAACACCAACTACAACGTGATATATTACGTTGTTAGACTCATTATGAACCGAATGCACGGAAACTTGATCTAATTGAGTTTAGCACGAGATGCTGATATTGTAATGTGTGTGCGTTTAAAGTATGACTAACTGGCAGACAATAAAACGAATTTTAGTGAATTTGTTATGCAGTTCTTTCAATAGCATCGATTAAATATTGCTTGTACATATGATGTATATCGTTTAAGCTATAAAGTCCTTCCTCGGGGTTTCAGCTATCTCCATACCAAACTTCATCAAAATCGAAACAAACAAACAAACTTTCGCATTTATAATATGAATATGCATAAATACTGCAATTTGCACCAATTGGGTTATCCCAAAAAAAAATACCACTAGTTTTTAATTTTTTTTTCGATAAAATAGACTAATTGAAGACACTAATTTCAAGGTTTTTGCATTTAAATCAATATATTAATTATTTTAATTTTTAAAGAAAATGTTTTTATGACGTCACTACAAGCTGGTTTGTTTGAGAAATGCTTTAAAACTATTGAATTCGTTTGAGAGTACGCGTTTCTGTCAAATCACGTAAAATGTCAATGTCAAGTCATGTCAATATAGGTAAACAAAAGTATTAATGGTATTGTGAACGTTATATTCTTATACCTAAATCATACTTACATTAGAGCTTTAGCTCCACGTATTTCAGCTACGTTGTGATTGGAGCAGTCTCCCAAGTATTTCAATATCCACTTTGGGTAGGTTAGTGGAATCAGCCCTTACAAAGTTTAAAAAATGTACAGCGTTGGTCGTCATTATAGGCAAGAATATCGGTACCTATCCAAGATCTGGCGATGGTCAATATGTGTAGTAGGATCGTCAGATTCCGTAGAATTTGAAGCAATGTTGTTAAAATGCAGAAAATCAGAAAACGAGTAGTTATATGTTGCACACCAAACAAACCGAAATTTTATTTTTAGTTTGTTGAGTTTGACAATTTCACCCACAGACTAGCCTACGGGCGGAGGTTCCAAAACGGACTTGTATTTTAATCATTTCATTTTTTAAAGATCTGACCTTGTCATGTTTATATACAGTTAAAAATTGTCTTAATTTTAATAAACGTTAAAATAAAACAGAAATAAATAAGGCAAAAATCGATATACATTATTTATTTATTACTGCATTCCGGACTCATATTATATGCAGTACTATGGTTGATCACAGATTAGACACAACTTACCAATGAAGATCGTGACGTCACTAAATTACAGGTCAAATAATGTCAAATGATAAATTAGAAATAACTATTTAATACTAATTTTGTAAAATAATCTGATAACAGGGAATGGTTCTACAACCCTTTTTCTCGAAATGGTTTTTGAATCACTATACATTACAAAATTATGGGATAACCCAATTGCTTTAAATGAAAGTTCCGAACGTAAATCACTTCTACCATTGATCAATATCGAATAAAGCATAGTATATAATTTAGATCGGGATAGGCCGGTCTCAGTGACGTCATCCTGGCCACGCTTGCGCCTGCGCCGTTCCGCTCCACGTCTAAATTAACAGCCTAGTTCCGCCAAAGCGGATAGTTTCACCTTCACTCTGCAATAAATATTATATGTACACTAGAAGCCTGTTATGGTCTCAGAGCTGGTGTCGAAGTTAGATGAGGTATCCTTATTTTAAAACTAAATAAATAAGAAAAGCGAAAATGTCCACATACATACACATTATGTCGCGCCTTCATTCCCAGAGTGGGGTAGGCAGAGCTACAGAAATACCAACAACTTTAAACTTGTTGATAATTCTGTAACCACATTTTGCACAAACAGGCTAAGACGTTTACTAGTGTATTAGTGACAGGTTGCAAGCCCATCGCCTAACAGTACTACATGCCTTTATTCCCTTAGTCGCCTCTTATGATATGACGACACGTTGGCCTAGTTGGGAGTGAAGTGTGGGACCGGGCATAAAGTCCTTAAATATTTAAAGTAAGGAATAAAAAAATAAGTCATTACATAAAGTGGCCAAAAATGGGGCTTCATACATACTTTTTGACTTTATAACGACGCTTTAGCTTAGTTAGTGAGTGACCCTGCCTACGAAGCTAGCGGTCCCGGGTTCGATTCCAAATTTGGGCAAATATTTGTGGGATGAGCGTGAGTATTTGTGCCTGAGTCTTGAATGTTTTCTATGTATATATGTCTGCCTCCGAAGCCAGCGGTCCTGGGTTCAAATCCCGGCAAGGGCAGATATTTGTGTGATGAGCGCGAATATTTGTTCCTGAGTCTTGGATGTTTTCTATGTATTTCTTTATATAAGTATGTTTATCGTTGTCTAGTACCCACAGTACAAGCCTAGAGCTTAGTTTGGGACTAGGGCAATTTGTGTGAGTTTGTCCCCTGATATTTATTTCTTATTATTTATTTATTATTTATCCACGGGAAGACAGGGAAAATGCCCTTCCTACTTTATATCGGCCAAGTTTACCACCGTTTGTATGTCTGGAATCATGAGCCTGGCAAGACATTTATTTTGCTACTGCACAGCATATAACTTCGAAAGAAAGAAAGAAATACATTTATTTTGCAAACAATTAACAAACCTGCGGAAACTACATACACATAAGAATTGAATACAATTGCATGCAAAAATGGATACCACTCAGCGTGAAGTAGTCGCTTGTGAGCGCCACGACGCTGGTTCTCCGTGGATCCAGGCGCCCGCGTGTGCGAGACAGCGAACAGGGAATTACGTAATTAGATTATGGCATTGAATTAGAAATTATGAATAAGATAAACGTTAATAAATCATGACATCTCAGGTTGGTCTGTTCTTTAAATTGGAATACCACAAATAATAATTCAAGCACTCCGAAATGTTTCACTCTTACCTGGCATAGATCTATCTATACCAGAAAATCCCAAAAACATACATTCAAATGAAGGTTTTGTTTTAGTTTTTTGAAATTCTGGTATCGGAAATGAGCGAAACTTTGAAAGAGTTAAATACTTCTTCCAAGTTTGATTCACTTTGGGGCGAGCACCAAAAAGTTGGACCATAGTTAAGCATAGTTAACCACACAAACAACGAACGTTAAAAAAGTTCCGTTGTGCGATGAAAAGTATGCTTACAATTTTATGGCAAATTTTCATCGCGCAACGGAAAAGTTTCATAGAAAATTTAATTGCGTGCATTAGCGTGCCCAACTTTTTGGTCTTTACCCCTCTCTAAATATGTAGATATATATTTCTAAATCAATAACGTTGTTTAATTCAACATCTGTCAGCCCAGTTCAAACTAACCTTTGCCCTTTTGAATTTGTATGTTTCTAAACTATTTTAAGACCGTCAGTGCTCCACTTAGTTCGATCGATAAGCCTATCTTTTATATCCTCTACGGGTGTGACAAGGATGGTATTATTGGAAATTGAGGTCGACCGGGGCCCTGTTGAAATGTATTAAAGCGGTGCAATAATCATTAGGCTCCGGACGCACGGACGGACATCAAATAAATAGTCCGTGGCCCACAATTTCAAACTGTGGATGACAAAAATAGGATAGTTTTCGGCTTACTGGCGGACAGCGTACACTGTAACCTTGCAAGTTAAGTAAAATCCTTTCCTATTTTAGTTAATATCAATTATTGTTTGTTTTAGTTTGTAGTATTTTATAAGTATGTTTTGATTTTTTTTTTTCATCAAAATATTTCTTAAGTGTGTCTGTTTAACTATGAATGGGAATGTATATTTTTTTCTCTTTACCCTTTAGTGTTGGGTGTCGTTGGATAGGTCTTTCAAAAATATAATAGGTTTGTAAAAACATTTTTTTTATTACGTAATGTAAAATAATAAGCTTTAAAGCGCAAATTTTTGTTAGACTCAAGTTAAGTCAAAGGGTTTACTACTTATAATGAAATAAACGTGCGTAAAAGGACCAATGGTTTCGTCATCATCGCCTGGAATCCCTAGTGATCAGTATTGTTATGATCTTGCGGTCAGTCCCGTAGTAATGACGACAATACTGATGTCTCAAGCCAGTGCGGTGATCTTCGAAGTCCTCCTGATCAAAATGATTGTAAACTATTGTCGTTAAAGGAATCGATATGGGTAAAACAAGGACGCTACGTCCAAAGCATTTTTCATCGTGTATTTGAATTTACATTAATGGTTTATTAGGGACACGTGGTAAATTAACTGTTTAACTTAAACCAGTAGTTGAATTCTTAACTTAAACCTTCCCAGATGGTCATGTTCAAAAATCACGTGCACGCTGGCTGCGTACGCGCACCATTGTACTTGTAGGATTTGTCCGTTTTCTGGAAAGGCGGCGGTGATCAAACGAAAACATCGGCTCTGAGCACCCTCCATTATATCCCTGCGCGGGCGCAGCCTTGTGCTCTTCCGCGTTTTAGAGCTGCGATAAAGAGAGGTAAACAAGAGATAGAGAAGCAAAAAAAAATAGTATTAATTACCGACGGAAGAAAGGCTCCTAATAATAATTAGAACTGGCTTCAATAATAGAACAATGAGACAGTTAAACAACAGTAAACAAACTTAAGTCCTTAATTGAGATTCCCATTAACTTGTAGTATATTTGAACCACTTATCGAGTATGAAAGGAAACGAACAAAGGTTACAAACGGCCTAAATATAATTTTAACGATAACCAAAAGGGATAAACACAAAATAAAGAAACCGCGGAAGCAGATGAAAAAATCGGAGCAGAGTGGTAAAATAGAAACAATCATAACTATTTAATAATGACTGACTAAAACAAGCCTTTACGGAGGTGTGATTTATTCGCCGCTATTGGTTTTAAATTATCTGTAGCAGGACGGGACTTAAATTTTTATTAGGATCGTAAATCGTTACGTTTTTTTAAGCGCGCACATCTATTCCGTGCTCCTGCGTCGTTAGTCGCGGTCCAATCAAATCGTCGTAAAGCGTAATGGTCCCGCTCGTAATCGTTCGATATGGGAATCGACCATTGTCGGAGATCTCGATACGATATCTCTCACACCAACTTAATATCAATCTTCGACCACACTAATCTTTACCATATAGCTTCTTAGTGAGAGTCTTTAACGTTACACAGATGATTTTGTAAACCGTTGCATTTGGATTAGGATCGGTCCTCACGTTTTGGACAAACACCATGTTACGGATTATACCATGTGTGGAGAATTGGTGTTATCGTGCGTGTTGTTTAACTATAGAAAATTATATCTCGTGCTATCTCCGTTTTACAATGATCAAAACTCGAAATTGAAAAAGGTAAACTGGTGTAATCTGAACCAGGTGTATCTTTGTTTGGACGCCGGGCCAGTGAGTCCCGTCAAGGTAGACAAGGAAAGACTCGTTATACCACAATGCTAAGTGCAAATAACAGACCGGGACAATTTGTATTCGCGGGGATAAAGGAGACGCTGTCTGATGAGTCATTACAATTAATGATACAGATAAGAAGCATAATTGAACTTTTAAGATTCACTATCTCGTTGGCAACATGTCATGTATTGTTGCAAATTGTTTAAAAAACTCATGTATGTTGTTGGAAAACCTTTGTGATCTGACTGTCCTTTACGTTTCGTGAATCACTCCGCAAGGCTGCACCGTGTTACTCGACTGACCCTAGTCGTTCTTTCCAAATTGGAACAAAGGAAGTTCCTTTATCTTAACCCAATATAGACCATATTTGTTGTGTAGTATCTTTACAACTTGCCAATAAGTTGTCATCAGGGTGCGTCAATCGGTCAGTGGCCTTGTTTCCTGTCCTATCAATGATAACTCATTTGCAAAGTTTAGCGAATCTAACAGCTGTGCACTTATATGTTCAAAATTAACTGCGTTTATTTTAGAAAGTCAAGACTATCTGTCGACGAAGCCAATCTATCCTTAATCTACTTTTAATACTTTAACTTTCTCAGTATTATTATAGACCTTTCTAGTTGACGATTACTTACGTGTTTATAAATATCTCGTGATGTAATTTGCATCAAACAAGAATGAACAGTGCCGACAAGACGCTGGATCTTGTTACAATAAATTACAATTAGTTTTATTGCTTGAATGTAATTGTCCACTTGATTCATGTTATTAGTCAATTTAGGTACAAACGTTTTAGGTTATACTATTTCGTTTTGTATAAGTAGCTTGTTGAGAACTAAGTAAATCAGTCGTTTAAAATTTAATCACCTTTCTTTGATTTTTAGGGTTCCGTAGCCAAATGGCAAAAAACGGAACCCTTATAGATTCGTCATGTCTGTCCGTCTGTCCGTCCGTATGTCACAGCCACTTTATTCCGTAACTATAAGAGCTATACTGTGGAAACTTGGTAAGTAGATGTATTCGGTGAACCGCATTAAGATTTTCATACAAAAATAGAAAAAAAACAATAAATTTTTGGGGTTCCCCATACTTAGAACTGAAACTCAAAAATTTTTTTTTCATCAAACTCATACGTGTGGAGTATCTATGGATAGGTATTCAAAAATGATATTGAGGTTTCTATTATAATTTTTTTCTAAACTGAATAGTTTGCGCGAGAGACGCTTCCAAAGTGGAAAAATGTGTGTCCCCCCCCCCGTAACTTCTAAAATAAGGGAATGATAAATGTAAAAATAATATATGATGTACATTACCATGCAAACTTCCACCGAAAATTGGTTTGAACGAGATCTAGTAAGTAGTTTTTTTTTAATACGTCATAAAAACATTGATTAAAGCTACAACGAACTTTTATATTATGTTACTTGCTGCTACGGAACCCTTCATGGGCGAGTCCGACTCGCACTTGGCCGCTTTTTTCTTCCTTACCATCATGGGAATCCTAACATGCTATAAGATAAGATTAACATATTTACTGGAACAGCCGAATTATGTTCTTCTGTCTACCCTACCCAGTATGATGTTATTCATAACTTATTGTACAAGACGGTTTTTTGTTTGTGCATCGAAAAAACATACAGCATGTGACTGAAATAACATCAAAAGTTTCAAACAGACATCGTGCTGCTTTAAAACAAACGATCACCCGATTGAACAAAGAAAAACTTGCTAAAAGCCTTTCGCCAACTTTCAATAGAGATAACATCAAAAGAACACATTGCGTGACGCCAACATGTGGCGTCAACGTTACTGACGTTTAAATTACGCGTTCACTTATACGAAAATGTGCATTGTCCTTTCAGTACAAAAAAACTCGATTCCGGGTTTGTTTTGTACGGCATCTGGCACTTGGGCGCTGAATGTTTGTAATGGCAACGGGGGGTCAGAGTTGGGCAGGGCTCCCCTATTGTTCCCGTTACTGCTGACTTCCTGTCCATGTTGTTGGGTAATTATTAAGATATTAAGGCCAAACAGTGATACATAAATTAACTGTTTTATATGGAACTAGCGAATAGGGTGCGCCACTTGCGCTGAATCATTTAGAATATCAAAATCTATTGTAAGGAGTTGTCTCGTCTCTTGATTTTTCACATTAGAGTTCTAATTCCGTTCCAATTACGAGAACTGGTTCGAAATTAACGGGAATAATTTGAGCTAAACTCCGTACAAACAAACAAAAAAAGTATATGAAGTCAAAGCTTGTAAAGATAAATTTAAACTTAAATCAAAAATATCATCTTTTGTATATGCACTCTGTGAAATAAAGAAATCGACTGACTTAAAAACTGCACTCGCCACCTATTATGCTTATGCTAATGCATGTTTCAGCTACGGTATAATCCTCTGGGGCAATAGCACAGATGTCTCACCTTTATTTACCTTACAAAAAAAACTTATTCCAATTTTAGTAAATATTGACAACACAGACAGCTGTAAACCCCATTTCCTGGAGCAGAAAATACTAACGCTAACTGGATTATATATCTTGGAAATTTGTAAGTTCGTACGAAATTATCCCGAATACTATAAGAAACGCGAAACCCACATCTCATCAGCTTCGATTTAGAGAAAAACTCATACTACCTTCTTCAAAACTTAAAATGCATTCTGATTCAACCTATGCCATGTCTATAATAGTTATTTATGTGGCTGGTGCATAATGAGAGGCATTAAAGCACGAGTGTGGTTTTATGAAACGAGCCGAAGGCGAGTTTCATAATAAGATCACACGAGTGTTTTAATGCCTAATTATGCGTACAGTCGCATACATAACTTTATCTACATACATATCGTAAATTTTCTACAATATGTACAATCCGGCAAACATTTTCAAGTAACTTTATTTTCTGGTCTACGCACTATTCGAGAGTTCGAAACAAATGAGTGCGGTGCGGTGCAGGTGGGGAGCGGGCGCGCGGGTGCTGCAGGTTTGCTGGATTGTTCTAAGAAGATGTTCGAAATTTGAACGTGATTAAAGTTTCGGCTACCTGCACTTTAATTTAAACATTATGATGCAACCACAGATACATGTTTAGTAATGTATGTCATTTGCTTATCGTTTCTGAACATATTATAGGGAAGTTATACCATGGATGTAGATAAAAGTATATAATAAACTGCCAGATAGAATAAAATTCGAGAAAAAACACTATACATTCATAAAACTGTTAAAAGAATTCCTTATAAATAAAACCTATTATACACTAAGAGAATACTTAGAGGATAAACTAGAATAAAAACTAAATAAATTACATCAAATATGTATATTCAACTATATAATATAATATAAAAATAGAAGATAATTTCCTTTTTAAAAATAACCAAAAATACTAAATGTGCAATACATAAGTAGATAAGTAGATTATTTAAGCAGAATAGATATCTATATAAATTTATAATAATACATAAATAAAGTATAACATAGAATATTAAGTAAAGTTCCTTATAATTTGCACTGTGTATGTAAACTTTAAGAAATTGAGCTTTATAGCATGTACGTACTCAAGTCGTCCTCTCCTCACCAATGTTGCGGTGCCCAACAGGGTCCACAATTAAGTTTTTAATTTATTTTATATAGTAACTAAAACTTAAGTTTACCTAATATCTTGTAAGCTTTGTGGAATGCAATAAATGATTGAGTATTGAGTATTGAGTATAAACATAAGACCAAATCAGTGCCGCGTAGCTAACGTTAACCTTAGCAAAGCAGATCATGGAAAAAGTATCCGGCAGTAGAACCAACTGTCCTCCCACGGATATACATAATTGTTTTTAAATTATAATGTGGACATATAAGGTCAGTAAATTACGTATTGAAGAGCTTCCGAAAGTATACACTTACATAAATAAATATATAGAGTCTGGCAAATGAAAGATGAGAATGAAAAATTCACTTACGCGGCAACACTATATGTCATTTTCATAGGTTTTGACAATCAGTGTTGCCACGTAAGTGAATTTTTCATTCTCATCTTTCATTTGCCAGACTATAACAACGCATCTTTCGATCCACAATGAAAGGAACGTGACCTTAAGTATCATTTGTTAATAGAGTGCGCAAGCAGACGTTGTGCAAATATATTGCATGCATAAATATCTATCCGGAAGTCCTTCGTAATATCCTAATAGGCGTGTGGTCCGTAATGCTACAGATATTGTTACTCGAATGATAATTTGACGAGACCTTTAGACCGTTTTGTATTGTTTATCCTGAAATTTATAGCATATTAGCTAATAGGAATGTCAACTTTTTTTGGATGTCGCGTGACATCACTTACGTACGCACTGGTGGGTAAATGGAACTAAACAGGATGAACTCATAAGTATATGTACGTTTTAGTACCTTAAATGTATATGTAATAATGTATAGTAACCCGACACCGAAGGATGACATGCCAATTGCCAATACATTCAGAGCTGGCGTTCCTCAGGGAACATCTTTTGGTACTGCATGCTACACTCTGCCTAGGAGTGATCAGAAAATGCTCTTCATAATAATAATTATTATATTGTTTGTAGCTAATATTTAGTAGGCACTAAACCTCTTATTTTATCCCTTACCGTTGAACTATAAAAGCTGAATCAATTTATAAAATTCTGGGATACCTACCCTAATTTGTAGGCGTGGCATTATGGTTCATCAATTTGTTAATAACCCCTTATAAAAATATCGGTACACGTAAACTGTTAAATTTTATGAGTGTTTTGTAGCAGGTAAAATAAATCCTACCTTTTTCTCGCTCTTCGTAAACCTATAACTTGGTTTGGTTACCCGACTTGAAGTTTTGAGTGGTCGTTCAGCTAATATTGTAGTTTCTTTGGTCAATATTTTAGTAACTAGATACTTATTTAACGACTGGTTAGCCGAAGCACTAACCGGACGGTAGTTTTACAAATAGTCAAGCAACTGGGCAATATCTAAGGTTTACCATTTCTGTGATAAATAGCCATGTTTCAATTTCAAAGCCATTCGGAACTACCTAAAATCCGGAAATTAATTACCTTACTGAATTTTGGCTCTACTTACATTTGTTTACTGTCAATAAAGCAATCTTTTGTTTCTTAGCGTAATGGCCCAGCATTCATCATAGGAAGTAATTTTGTACAATATTAGGCACGTACCGGCGCCTGTTTCCAATGAGGTCGCGCCAATGCCGCCATTTCGTATATACTTACTCGAAATAAATCATTCGACACTTTATTTTTAATTTTTTAAACGCCTATTGTATTGGAACAATCGGATCGAGGGCTACGTGTCAATATTAGAATTATTCTCGGAAGTAATTTGATACTTTTCGAGTCCTCAATCCGAACCGACCGTTACGGTACAATAGGTGCCTAGTTTGAAATGTTTAGAGTCACTCCTACCTAATCAAATGTCATTGACGATAAAGAATCCTGGCGCGTTGTAATGAAATATTTGGTAAAAAATATCGTCGAGTGTAGATCTGTCGTTAATCTATCCCTTTCAAGTAAGAAGCGTCTACCTGCTCTCTTGAGCACAGGCGCGGGCGCAGCCCGAGGCGCTTGTTGCCGTGATTGCGCTAGGGAGCTCTAATCACAGGTGGCCGAAGCATCTATGGCACCGGAATTTTTGATTACACATTAAGATGCCAATGGCAACGTATTGATGAAATTAATTTTCTAATTCTGGTCCCGATGGCAATAACTAATGTTTTTCCTTCGATGTGAAGAATTTTTATACGTAATGATAATGTCGAACTAGTAATTACTGAGTGCTCCACATGATACATTCCGCTCTTACTTTACCCCCTCAAGTCAAATGCTTAACTTGAAGCGAAGTCAATGTATAGTTATCTTACTGACAAAAAGGACAGCAAATAACAATTATAATCATTTGCATTCAATTATTATTTGCAGAAACGTTGTACGCTGGAGATAAGTAATTAATTAAATAACTATAATGTTGTATTGAGGATAAACTTCTCTAAAATTCATTGTTGTTGTCTCCGTCTATCGAGAGCCTAAAGTAATGATTATGGCAGGTAACGGGAAGCAGCGTATCGCCTCGTTAGCAGTCCGTCTGTCCGTTTGTTCGGTGCCCAGATGTAATCTAATCTATATTTGCATTTCTTGTGGACCTCTGGTATGTTTTTGTTAGCTCGGCTTCATTTAGCATTTCCTCTATTAACCAGGTAATGGGCGCGTTATCGTGTGATAACTTTCAAAGAGCTTGCGTTACTCGTTGCTGTATTGTTTCCTGTCCTATTTACAGAAATACAACGCTGTAAATCCCAGCCTAACCACATGCCTGTTTTCCTTGTGTACTAATGAAATACCAAGTTGTTTTAAGTTTAAGTTCAAAGTTTACTCTATAATCAAAACCAAGACATCATATGTTCGGTGTGGTATCGTTGATCTCGTGGCCCGGAGCCGCCACTCCTCGCGCACCTGTCGGAGGTGCGTGACCCGGCCCTAGGCCTCCGGGGCCTGTCCGCGGGCCGGAGCACGCGCCGCCTCTCATTAACTTTCGGGGGCTCAATGATATATGCGTAGGACATGCCGGATGCCCGAATAATGACGGCGAACACCGCCATTATGGGAATATATCAGTTGTGAGCCTCGGGCGTCGTAGGCCCGCCGTTGTCATGTTATTATCGTAACGCCATAAGATAACAATTAGCTTTCTTGCGCTTTAAGTTATTATAAGAATCTAGGGATACGTTAGTAGAGCGGTTACAACGAAAGCATAGTGTAATAGCACTAAAATTGTGCAGTCAAGTTCAAAAGTATGTATACACTTTAGTACCTTGTCAGTTTAATCGCTTGGATAATTTCATATGGCAGTTTAAACATGACGTTAAATAGACAAGGTACATAGTGTATACATACTTTTGAACTCGACTGAACCATCCACTAAAGTTCTATCAAAAGCTGTATTTCAAAGAAACAATTGTAAAACCAGTTTTCTGTAAGTACAAGTTCTTACTTTATCACCTATTTCTCGCTGTGAACTCACAATCTAACGCGCTCCGGCGTTATCTGTTTCGATGCCAGTGTAATTTTAGGTCATTCCCATCGCTGAGGCGGGAGGCGGCCTTGCTGCGCGTGCGCTTACGTCCGAAATGTTTCCTCAATTACCCGGAGCCTTTGTGATTCATTTTACTGCTCGATCGATCAAACAATGCAACCAATCATTACTGTCATTGACATTGAGCGAGTTATATAATGTTCCTTGTAAATGGATCAGGTGGTTCGAGAAGGCTCTGTAAAAGGACGGTTAGGTACATTCGTTGCGCAGGAGACGCTTCGGCGAAGCCCTCGAATGAACTCTCATTTGTTTTGACTACGTTTTTTAGGTTGCGTTGTATAATAATAACAGTGTTTCCAGAAATTATGTCCCAAAAATGCGTAAAAACGTTTCGAGACGTTTCTTCTGACTTTGTATACATTTATGAAATAATATATTTTTCGTGTTGTTTTAGTAAATACTTATTGATTTTTGTTATTTCTCTATTGTTTGCTACATTCATTTTTTCTCCCAAAGGTTAACTGGAGGAGATCCCTCAACGGGATAAGTATGCCTCTGTACTACTTTTTTTTTACAATGAAATGTTTATTACATACATAAATACAGGATGTTGGAGCTTCGGGGGTTCGATTCGAAGTGTTGCCGGTGCGTGCGCGCACCGTGCCCAAATGAAATTATACTAATTACCTAATCTCTATCACGAGCGGGGGGCGGGGCGGCGTAAATCTCGACCGCTCGCCTAAATCGATTACACGTATTACTAGCCCAGAGCCCGCGTTTTGTCTCTGTCTGATGTGGGCCGGGCTCACCTTCCTCTTTTTGGATATAATCTATCACGGTTCATTGCACCTTGTGGGCATTTTAGCCGAGATTATTTCACGGGAAATGGGAAAGCGGGGCCCGGAGGGTTACACAAGCACCGAGTTGATTCTGTAGCGGATAAGCTCTGCCTCAAATTGCTTCTTATGAAGGAAGTGTTAGAGGATTAATAGCTGCTAACATCTCTATAATCGTTTTTAAAATTAATACTTTAGATCCCTGTAACATGAAATAGGACAAATCATAAATATTTCTTAAGGTAACGCGATGCAACACTCGCATAGTGTATTTATTGCCGTCTTTTCATATTTTAGTTGTGGAAGTAGGGTTGTGGAGTTGGCACGTTATTTTAAAGCAGTACCTGAAGTAAAGAAAATACCAGTCGTTTTAACTACAGGAAAAATCACCCATCGACATCTTGCAGTTTACTGGAGTTTAATGAAGACACTCCTTATCTATAAGTGATATTTCAGTTTCGTAGTGACCCTGCCTCTGAGGCTTACGGTCCTGAGTATCCCTGGGCAGATATTTGTGTGTTGAGCACAAATATTTATTCCCAAGTCTTGGACGATTTCTATGTATTTATGTAAGTGTGTACTTACTTCTTGTTTATCGTTGTCTAGTACCCATAGAGAAGCCTAGAGCTTAGTTTGGGACTAGGTCAATTTGTTTGAGATGGTCCGCTGATATTTATTCATTTTATTTTATGTGAGGACGAAAGCACTTGAAGTGAAATTATTTGTTTTGTCTGTCGATCGGCGATCTGTCGTGTCGTTAGCCTCCCACAGACAGAACGTCCAGGATTGATGAGCCCAACAATTAGTCGCTCACGCTTCCTCTAGTTCTTTATTTTAATCATTTTAATAGTCACTTAACGCTCTGTTAAGTACCGCAGTTCGCCGACTTTCACACGTGATGCTTATAAAATTGTTTTAATTACAATGTTGTAAAGATGCTATTTTAATATGTGGATCTTGTATTAATAAGTATCACGAAAAAAGGGGGCGTGAAATAAGCAAATGTAGACGGTTTCTGCAAATAAATAAGCAGTTTTAAGTGAATTGAATTCACGTTGTTTCCTGTCCGATTTTTCATCGAGTTTACGGCCCGAGTGAAAAGTAAGAGCAGTGATAAATAACGTTTGTTTTAGGTTAACCGTTGAAATATCGAAAGTCGTTCCGTTACGAAGGAAACCGCGCTGTGAGCTATCGCTCCATTTATCTATATTTATTGTCCATTCACTAAATTATCAATTGCGAATCGAACTCAAAAGCCTTCGAGAAGCTATATTGATTCTTACGTAACGTAGCACGTTATACTCTATTTACGGATTCGAAAATCTACAACTTCGATACAAATAATCTACAATTTATAAGAAACTGTGTACAGTCACAATGTACACGGGAATGTTAAGCCACTGATATACTCTTCATAATTAAGCCAAGTAATACATACTCGTACAGGATATACGAGTATAACCAACTAAATCCGAACAGTGGCAAGAGGCTTCACAAAGCTGTGTTGTGACTGTACAATTTTTACTAGATATATTATAATATAAATGTACCTATGGCAGTAAATGATTTTCGTTTTTGGTTTCGAACACATACAGAAAGACAGTGTTGTAAAAAAACATTAGGCCATTACTTTTTAAAATAGCTCATACGAACACATGACAAATAACAATATAGGGAACATGCATATATTTTTTTCTTACGCTCTCTGGAAAGTGCTATGAAGGAGAGGAATAACTGTATACGCGGAATAATTGTCGTGTAATTTTATTATAAGATATGAGGCTTTAAAAAGTCATAGTTCAGACCCCTTTCAAAAACACTCTATACAAAAACGACGACAGGAATGATGTCACAGATGTTGTTCCATGTTTAAAATATAAGGACCTTGTAAAGAAATTTGCATTTATTTCGAATATTACTATGTTTAAGCCAATATCGTTGAATTAAAATATTACGTAGACAGAATGAGGACGCCGAAAAAATCAAATAAACACGAAAAAAAGATTTTTTTAACATGTTTTGATTCTATATAAAATCTTAATAAACGGGTCAAGATTTAGTGTATTGCGTTTAATATGCTTTTTATTAAATTTTCTCCTAAATCGTTTCAATGAAACTCAATTCTAATTTTCATGCATGTTACAGCAAAAAGTTCGTCCCAAAGTGACAAATAAATCTTATATTATTTGTTTGGGCCTGTTGGTAATTACTCACCTGTCTCTCTCTCTTCCAGCCTGTTCGAGCAGGAGATCATGAGCTACGTGCCGGCGGAGGGGCGGCCGGCCGCGTCGCCCGCCGCGTCGCCGGCGCCGGTGCGCAGCCAGCGGGCGCCCGCGCCGCAGCGCCGCGACTTCGAGGCCAAGCTGCGCGCGTTCTACCGCAAGCTCGAGAGCAAGGGCTATGGACAGGGGCCGGGAAAACTCAAGTGAGCATATTGGTTCTCTGCCTTTTCGCCGACAAATCTTTGACAAATGCATTGTTTCGCAACCTATTCATTTGCCAACCCGCTTTTGTTCTGTAACTACAAATATTTCAGGATTTTTATAAAACTAACCTAACCTAACCTATGGGGTTCTACACGATGGTCCTGAAATAAATCCAGAATTATTTACAGTTTCGGAAAAAAACGCGGGATTTGTGAAACATTGGCTATGAAATGATAGGATCCCGAGCATATTACTATTTATACTTTTTGCACGATACATCACATAACAAATGGCGGACTTTATGGCTTAAGAACCAGTCAACCATTAGGTCAAACAACATACTGAGGTGAGTGCTCTTCAGATTGAGAAAATCTACACCACACTGACGGACTCTTAAACAGTTCGCAAGTTGATGCAGCTTATTTTAGCTGCACAAATCGGACAAATGTCCGTGAGTATAACTTAAAGCAAAAACTTTAAAAGTGGATTTGGAATTTCATTTTAACTTGGTGTTCTCTAGCCATCTAACTTAAAGAGCTACGAAATCAGCTAACGTTTATACTAGATTTGCTGTTTGCTGAAAACATACGAGCAAAGTTAGAATTGTTAAAGAAAAATATGAGTCAACATCATTATTAGTATTATTACCATCAAGGCTATCACAAGTTGTACTTTCTCGCTTGTCGCTCAGTGTGTCTCTATCGTTACATACTAGATAGAGCTAAAAACAAGTTGCGAACAACTTGTGTTAGCCTTCCACCATGTCAAGTGCCAAGGATCGTCACAATTGCCGTTCTTGTGGCCCTCAGATTCCATAGACTTACCTTAACAAATCTTGGCTTTTAGGTCTATAACATTAGTTTCAAATATCAACATTAACTTTCCAGACTCCATGTCCGTCGCGAGCATCTTCTAGAAGACGCGTTCCGACGCATCATGTCGTGCGGCAAGAAGGAACTCCAGAAGGGCAAGCTGTGCGTCCTCTGGGACGGCGAAGAAGGCCTGGACTACGGCGGGCCTAGTCGGGAATTCTTCTTCCTGCTATCCCGGGAACTGTTCAACCCTTATTACGGGCTGTTCGAGTATTCGGCGAACGACACGTATACTGTGCACGTGTCTCCAATGTCGGCGTTTGTCGACAACCATCATGAATGGTAAGTTTTATTTTCGAGTAAGTCCGGCACCTATCGCAGCTTGTGATGCATCTACGTATACTTGAGCATTTCTATCATGTAGCCATCCTTGACAGTTGCAGCTCCCGAATTGTGGTAAACAAATACAGTGGGAATATTACGGTCATAGTTAATAACAGAAGGGTTACTGAGATCTGTTTCTACTTACTACAATGTCTGAAAGAATTATATATAGTATACATGTAATTATTCATTGCAATTATATCCATGGGACTGTTCCACTTATAACCATTATTGTAAACACAATCAGTGCCTTATTATTACACTTTAATGTAAAATTGACCTCATATGGAGTTCTCAGTACTAAAGCAGCTAACGAGGTACGCAACAACATAAACATGTCCATTAGGTACTCCGTCGGAACCAACTCCCAGGTAACTAGCGAGAATTATCAAATCAATATACAACCGACATCGTTATCTGGGTGATTATCCGCAATCATACAAATAACTGCTATTACAATTGTCTTATAAATATTGTATGAGGCCGTTGAGTGACAGCTTTAAAACAATACAAATAATGATATTTAAAATTGATGTCATACCAAGTTCAACATGCAATCCCTTATTACCCAGGCACGATACTTAGTGGTGGTAGGACCCGGCAGGTCCGTCCGGATCGCTGCCACCATCTTATCCGTTAGCCCACCACCAAGTAGCAGTGTTCGCATAGTTGTGGGGATAAAGCAACCGGTCACCGCATTACCGTCCTGGGTCTCCGGGTAAAACAGAAATAAAAATAGTTGTGCTAATGTATGTGTTTAGGTTAGACATTAGCTACAATAAACACAAAAGACTCCATTAGCTAATGTTCCCGTTTCTGGCGAGCGCCCAGTGGCCACCGCTGCAACGCATTGTTGTTCAATAACACCTATATTTTTGGCTGGAATCAATAACCCGCATAATAGCCGAGGACAATCGACGGATGTACTTATATAGACGTAGGATTTGTTTCGTGAGTCTCATTTGATTCTCTTTCTACGATGAAGGCATACATTAACATAAGAATAGGTAAGTCGATGTTCATAATTCGAATCTAAAATTAGATGTTTTGTACGGCAAGAAGGCACACGAGCACTCAGGCCACCTGATGTTAAGTGGAATCTGAGACCCATAGACATTTGAATTCTCAAGACTATAATCTCAGGGCACTTGAGCACTAAGGTGTAATGCTTTTATACTAGTAATTTCACCGATTGTCTTAGCACAACACAACAATGCCACTACTGCTTGGTGGTTTGTTAATGGACAAGATTGTGGTAGCGACCCGGACGGATCCTACACAGAGTGTTAACACACCTAATTTTACTACTCTAGATCAGCTATGTCCGTACTTCGGTAACATGCCTCGACGCTGAGAAGGAATGGTGGGCTAAAATGGACGACTTTATTGTTTTGTCATAATCGTCCAGTCCGATTCCCCGTTAAGAAACACAAGTTTCCAAACAAAATACGCAATGTTTATTGTTTTCAAAAATAAAAGTAAGGGTCTGTTCACGCAGACCGGCTCGGAGAGCATCGGCCCGCGCTCTTCATTTCCCACAGACCGGAGCCGGTCGGCTGCGCGAGCGCGGAACGAGCGCGGAACGAGCGCGGAAGAGCACGTCAAGCAGCCGGTCGGCTCCACTTATTATTTCACACGAAGCGCGCTCAAGTATTCTTAAGGGTTACTCTCAAAATTCCCTTTTCGCCAAAGGACCATTTCAGCTAGATGACATAAGAGCACACAGATACACAGTCAGCAAAGAGTCAATTCAGCTGAATGACATGAAAGTAGAATACTCAGTCAGCAAAGTGTCAATTTAGCAGGACGTCACAGAATTGAAATGAACAAGTAGCCAAACGTTTAGAAATATAAATAGTCGGTGTGATTAGAATACCTAATTAACCAAAAGTAAAATTAGTTGATTGACATGAACATAGAAGGAGTTATTAGCAAAACGTCTGAAAATTAAAATAGTCCATATAATTAGAATATTTCATTCGTCGCAAGCAAAATTAGTTGACTGTAATGACCACAGAACGAGTGCCAGGGATTTAAAGATAATAGATAATAATTGATTGTGTGGAAAGGGGTAACCTATCGATCTTCCGAAACTGACTTGTCCGATTTTCACTTGTCCGAAAACAGTTCCCCGAATTTTTAAAATCCATCTGCTTTGTTTACCATACTTACGAAACGCCGCTGGTTTGTTTCCCCGAATTAACGTTTTCCCGAAACTCAATAGCCCGAAGAACGTTTGCCAACTTTATTGTTTGACAACTGATTTGTTACCCCACTTTTCATAATTCCGATGCTACGTTACACCTAAATTTCATTTCCCCTAATATCATTACACCGAATGCCATAAAAAAAATTGCAACAGATTTTATTAATTATTCCCGGCATTTGGAAATTGGTTGCTTGTCGCTTTTTTGTGTTATGATTTGGTTTTTGCGACTCTCGTGCTAGAACAGTGGGTTAAGTAGGTTACAACTGCGACTCCGCGGAAAAAAACTGGCACGAAAAGTGGGTTAGGTTAGGTTAGAACTGCGACCCCGCGGAAACAAACTGGCGCTAGAAAAGTGGGTTAGGTTAGGTTAGAACTACGACCCCGCGGAAACAAACTGGCACTAGAAAAGTGGGTTAGGTTAGGTTAGAATTGCGACCCCGCGGAGACAAACTGGCGCTAGAAAAGTGAGCTAGGTTAGGTTAGAACTGCGGCCCCGCGGAAACAAACTGGCGCTAGAAAAGTGGGTTAGGTTAGGTTAGAACTGCGACCCCGCGGAAACAAACTGGCACTAGAAAAGTGGGTTAGGTTAGGTTAGAACTGCGAAATATAGTTTCAACCCTCCCCTATTAGATTTAAATAGCTCCCCGTATTTATGTGCCATTTTATATAAACCCACACTGCAATTGTAACCTTTCTGATAAAATAAACAAATGACAAGATTGGGTTGACAATTTTATTAACTTAACCACCCAATTAATAACATTAACGCCTACGCAAATTACATTGCAAACTCATGCGATTCGATGTTTTGACACAGCGGAAAAGTAATATTTCGGAAGTAAAACTTTACGCCAAATAAATTAGTTGGCAAATGAAACTTCGGGATTTCAATAAGTGGCGATTCGATCATAAGCGAAATGAAATTGCGACGAAATAAAAATAGGGGACATAATAATATGGGAAACGTAATTTCGGGCAAACAATAATTACGCGAAGTGGAAAAAAGGGAAACGTTTTCGGGCTAATAATATTCGGAGTAACGAATTTCGACATTATGATAGGTAACCGTGGAAAGGAGTTTGAAATTATCAAGTGTCATATCAACACTTGCCATTTAAAGATCCAGACGTTTTGCGAACGAGCTATTTGGCGTTCATGTCTATTTAGTAATTAAGACATTTTGAGATACAAACGTTTCGCTACCGGGCCTACAGTAATAAAGACATTTCTAAGACGTTTCGCTACTAGTGTATTTTTAATTGTAACATTTCTAAGATCCAGACGTTTTGCTAAAGATACATTTAGCGTTTATGTCTATATAACAACAAAGACATTACACAATCCAGACGTTTGAGCTATATTGCCATTTGGCGAAGAGGGAATTTTGAGAGTAGGTAACCCATAAAAATCTGCTCTCCCCTCCGAGCCGGTCTGTTTGAACGGACCCTAAGGTCTCCTTTGGGTATAGAATTTGACAATTTCAATATTTAAGATGATTGCCGTGGCGTTCGTTTTTTCCACCCTGTATAACTCGCATCTAACAGTATAGTTTGTTTTATTTAAGACGACGAAAAAGCACTTGAAACCATCCATTACCACTATCTATTGTTTAATTGTTATGTTTAAGTAGGGTTGTAAAACAATTCTGCCCTGCTAACATAAAAGGCAGTATCTCAGACAAAACTTCTGTAGCAAATGTAACCTTATTACTAACAGTATAGGATTGAATCTGCTTTGGACATTATATCTGAGATACTGCTTTTTTGCTTAGGAGGGCAGAATTACGCGGATGTGCCAAAAGACTGAAAGTATACTGTGAATAATAATCTTGGTAGTTTTCTTGTTGTTTTTCGGTATTAAACTATACGTTGGTACATTAAGTCCATTTCTAAAATGTTTTTTTTGCATACTTTTTTTTTTTTTTTTTTTTATGTTAAGGAGAAGGCACACGAGCACTCAGGCCACCTGATGGTAAGTGGAATCTGAGACCCATAGACATTTGAATTCTCAAGACTATAATCCCAAGACCTCAAATGCGTTGCCAACCCTGAGGACTAAGATGGAATGCCTCTATGCTAGTAATTTCACCGGTTGTCTTATCCCCACACCGGAACACAACAATGCGAACACTGTTGCTTGGCGGGTGGTTAATGGATAAGATGGTGGTAGCGATCCGGACGGACCCTGCACAGGGTCCTACCACCACTAAAACCACCACTTTGATAGGGTTTCTTTTTTTTATATAATCACACAGTCACATACAGTCTGACAGTGCAGTTTTTTGGCGAGACCATGTTTCATTTAAATTGCTATGCAACTAAATATAATATAATAATTAACTATTGAAAATCTTTTGGGAAAGCTTTGCCCTAAGGCAGTCTTTTTAACAACTTTTATGCTACACTTTTTTCCTCTCAATTTAACCACTCAATTTCATTACTTACACATTTTTGGGATTAGAAATTTATTTGTCCTTTTAACATAGCATTCTGCATAGTTTTCTACAAAGTTTCTTAGTCTTATATTCTTTGTATTATATTTACTCTGGTTAGGGACCTTAGACTCATATTATGTACCTATATGTTCAGTTGTGATCCGACTGATATCGAGTAAAGAGCAATCCTTAAACCTTTTTGTATTTAACGTGGTTGACAATGAAATAATAAGAATAAGTAATGTTTCCATATGGGTTTATTTGTAATTACGTAATTTTAATTTATTCTGTGTTATCAATGTGGTTAGCAATAAGAATAATTACCTACTATGCATTTTTTAAAAGCTCAAGCTCAATTTAAATAAAAAACAATGTTTTATTTCCAAGACCAAGACGGGTTGAGCCAATCCAGTACATGTGCGTTAATTCGTTTAGTTTTAAGATCGCTATTGTTCCGTCTTCCCTTTCATATTTAGCTACAAAAGAAGTTATAAAAATCTGCGTCGAGTGCTTTTTGTCGTCACGAAATAAACTATACCTATACTTGTCACTCGTATTTCAAATGTGGCCCCGGGAAAGAAAGATTGTCGATAGTTATTAAGGAGCAGGCCCCTATTTCACCATCTTGACAATCACATGTGACAGGTGACATTTCGGTATACATTGCAAACTTAACACGATGTCACTGAGTTTCATATAACCTGCGTCATGTACACTGAAAGGTCACCTGTCACGTGTCATTGACAGGATCGTGAAATAGCTGGTTGTACTGTTTAAGCCTACCAACGGAAGTAAACAAATGCACCGACTTTGTTTGTTTATAATTGGATATTGTCCAACCAACAAGACGTTATGAACGGCACTTAAATATATGTACCAATGATTGATTAGCGGACCACTAAATGTTGTTAATTTTTAATTTGGTTTTAAGCGAATAGTAGTCATAGTCATTTAGCATATTGTTAACCTTGCTACAGAGTAACAACCGCATTGATAAATAGGTCATAACGATAATAAAAACGTACTTTAACATGCAGTAGGTATGTATAACACACAACATCACGCCTTCATTCCCAGAGTAGGGCAGGCAGAGTTACAGTAATACCAATAACTCTAAAAAGACTAGTAGTTAATTAATTAATTAATTTTTGAGTTATTTAATTTAATAAGATAGTAGATAGATAGTTAGTTGTGAAGTACTCGTAAAATAATCAGTACCTAGTGTGATCTCTTCAATATGACTTATTTATTTGCTTGACAGTATGTATATGATAGTGAAGTGAACATCCAAGGCTCAGGAACAAATACAAGTGCTTATCACACAAATATCTTCCCTTACCGGGATTTGAATCCAGGACCCTAGCTTCGAAGGCAGGGTCACTAACAACTAGGCTAGCGTGTTAATGTTGAAAATATGAGTAATGCTCAGTATAGAAAACGTTTACAAAGTTGACGCCAGCTTAAAGCAACTCATTAGCATACAGGTCTCTCAAGACTGCGGCTTTAGGGTACCTATGCTAATTCGTGTACCTACCTCTATATTATTCTCGGACCCAAAATACAGTCCTAATTTCGGCCGTTGAATTCCACTTAATTATTTGCTAGTGCCCATGGGAAACAGGACGGTAATTTCTGTATTTTTTTGCACAAAACATGTTCCTAAACCTTGATGTGTTGCGTCGTAGCAAACAGTGTCCTGTTACCTAAAAACGGAAGGCAGCCAAGCATCCACTGTTGTAGGTTTTTTGTACTTGATTTGTAAAGGGCGCGTATTGAATTACATGTGATTTAAGTCTCGTATTTTGGTGAATTAAAGGCGTAGTGTTTTTTTAGGCCGGATTGTAGAAAAAGTACATACAGTTTGATATAACTGGTACAGATTTTTTACTATGTAACTGACGAAACGAACAACATGAGACGATTGGGGATTTTGACATTGACAGTTGCGCCCCTATTTTCTTACCCATTTTTGGCAAGATTTATTCTGAAGAACATAAATCAAATCAAAATCAAAATATTTATTTGCTGAACATAGGTAATTATACAGTCGGTGACGTGAACAGAGGGTCTTGCCATGTTCTGCCGCTGGGCGTGTAAACCTGGGTGTTATACGGGATTTATTTATATTACTTATATATTCTTACATTATCTGTATAACAATAATCCTATATATCAACCTTTACAATTTTATGATAATTACTGCATTTCCTTATAGTATTAACGTAGTATTAGTCCGAATTTTCCAACATAAATTCATTGATTGAATAATAAGCTTTATTGATCAAAAAATATTTCAAAGCGCTTTTGAACTCGATAATACCGTCTTTCATAACAATACATTTTGGCGACTTATTATATATTTTTGGCGCCATTCCCAGTTTACATACCCAGTGTAAAAAAGATAAGTTAGAGAAGGCCGGAATAGGGAAGAAAGGGATACTTATTATTATTCAATAAATTGGCTACTTAACGGCTCTTTTACACGTTGGCAATATGAAGTAAAGCTACTAGCGCTTTGGATACTACTATCATTGTGGAGGACATGCGCCGCAAGAAACTCCAGCAGAAGGTCATTTTTAATCGAATTTTTGACGACACGTTGGCCTAGTTGGGAGTGACCTTGCCTCCGAAACCAGGGGTCCTGGGTTCAAATCCCGGTTAGGGCAGATATTTGTATGATGAGCGCGAATATTTGTTCCTGAGTCTTGGATGTTTTTCATGTATATTACAAGCCTAGAGCTTAGTTTGAGACTGGGTCAATTTGTGTGAGATTGTCCCTTAATATTTTATTAATATATATGTATATATATATATTTTTTTTTGTTTTTTTATACCTCACTGGTCAAAAAATATTTATTTTTTATTAATCAAATAACTATAATTCTTAGAAGTAAGATCACAAGTCATCACGAGTTAGTAATCCGGAATTTTGACCTGTATTGTTTTGTCGATAGGTTCCGTTTCTCTGGTCGGGTACTGGGTCTGGCTCTAGTGCACGGCTACCTGCTGGAAGCGTGGTTCACGCGCGCCCTCTACCGGGCACTGCTGCGACTGTCGCCCGCGCTCGAAGACGTGGACGCTTTGGACGCGCAGTTTGCGGCGTCGCTGCGGTGGCTACAGGTGACAACTTTGTTAATTTCTTCTTTTAGCGCCAACAGTTTGATCTATTCGTATGAAAATTGAAAAAAAATGCACATGATGTAATAGAAATGATAGGTTAAGAGTAGGCCTATAATAGCCCGGTTGCTGTTTTTTTTAACTGTAATCAGGTTTAGGATTTATTTGTTTTGGTTGAAATTATAATTTTCATGCGCATTTTCACCTGCCTGATCTAGTGTTTTCGCAAGGCAGAGGACAGTGCCCACCGGGTCAACATAGTACAGGTGAACTTTTCTATGGAAAACTGTAGAAATCTTGTTAAATTTATTGGGCTAGGTTGCAGTCTGTTATGCAAAATGTGAGGTTTTCAAATGAATGAAATGTAATACAAGTTTAGTCGACGTACTTATATGCTCAATTATCATATATTTCAATGCGAAATTAAATCATTTAGAAAAGTTATTTCTATTGCAAGTTCAAATTTCATTCTGCATTATTGTGATAACATTTTGAAACTACTAGCGCCATCCATGAACATATACAAGAAACAGTTTAGTTTCAACGGTCCGCATAACCTTCCACAGATGGCAGCACCGGTGACCATGTGCTTAAAAAGCACGTGGTGATAATGGATTCCGGACATTCTTGTTATCGCGTCGGCGTTACCTTATCAGCTGTACAATTCCATAGAATTTACTATGTTGTATTTATTACGGCAGGTTATTTTCACGCGCGCGTACTATGCAGTTTAAAGCGATATCGCGGGCGGGTGATTAACCTACTGAAAGTCCGATTTTAATCTGTTCCGACATTCGCTGAGGTTACGATCGGTAAAAAAATTCTTATGCAATAATGGATGTAGGTCAGTTGATTAAAATGCCAATTAGTGAGATAGATATTTGGAGCTTTACCTATAGGTGAATTGTTTATGACATATAAATACCTAATATAACGCATAAACTAATAAAGATACTAACTAGCATTTAATTAAGTTATTTCTTCCTTAAAAGCACTTTTGGACCTTAAAACGTCAAACGAATAGAATCAAAAAATGGTAAAGCAGTTTCTTGGTTGACTTGAAAGTTTTTTTTTTGTAAAACGTGTTGGATTACTCGCCTGCATGTTTATACAGAGAATGTCTGTTTGTTTTTTTTATCTAAATACTCGTAGTTGGCTTGTTGCCAATTTTCTCGACCTACTTCATGCCACACGTTTTGCGTCGGTACCCAATAACCTACATATCGAGTTACCCAACCGTCAGTGTAGGGAGCCAAAATTCTTCAAATTTACTCTTTTAATATTATTTATGTGCGTTCCCAAATATTAATATCGAATTTTCAGAATCATTAGAAATGTTTTGTTAATCCAGATTTTAGTTTGCGGCATTTAGGAAAGGAGTAGGTAGTTTCAGTTTGAATCTGGCTTCAAAACGAACACACAGACGACATAATCTGAGACATAAACCTGTTTCGAAATTGCAGTACAACCCTGAGGGAGGACATTTTATTTTTTATATTTTTTTTATGTTAAGGAGAAGGCACCCGAGCACTCAGGCCACCTGATGGTAAGTGGAATCTGAGACCCATAGACATTTGAATTCTCAAGACTATAATCCTAAGACCTCAAATGCGTTGCCAACCCTGAGGACTAATGCAATGCTTACATGCTAGTTATTCCACTAGTTGTCTTATCTCAGCAGTATTTGCATAGCTGTAATCCATTATGGTATTAAGGCAACCGGAGAAATTCCTGACTTAGGCAGGAACCATCCACAGAGCCCATTAAGCATCAGATAACTTGTGCGATTTCCTCCTCTATACCATACAATTTCACATTTCAAACGAACAGTGCAAAATGTAATAAGTCCACCAACTAAAGCGACGGGTATACTAACTTTGTGCAAGTTTTCTTTTTTTGTAGTGGTTCAAAATGGATATTACTATCACGGATATATTTATTTTCTCTAATAAGTGGGTTTTCCCTGAATGTTAAGACTTAAAACTGCGGTCGTAGATAATGCAAACGGTTGGGCGAGACAATAGATGAAGTTAGGAAAATCCTAGCGAGTTAAAGTTAGATAATATGTTATTTTAATTTTGTGTTTTAGTTTTCAAGAAGAACATTAAAGAAGGTTAATTTAAGCCAAAATAAAGATGAAGTCTTTTTGCAAGTAATTACAAAAATACAGCACATAGGTAGTTAGAACGGAAAACATTGCTGCACCTACCTGTCACCTTAAACCTTAGTTAGTTCTCTTCATCAGCGTGTATTCGCCCACCGTTAGGCACACGCTTCTCCAACTTTCCTCCTTAACTGAACCTTAGTTAGTTAGTAAACGGCAATGTTATGTTTTCCAGTCGGCGCGCTGCGTGTCGTCGCTCGAGCTAACGTTCGCCGTGTCGGAGCGCTTGGCGGACGGGCGCGTGCTGGAGCGCGAGCTGAAGCCGGGCGGGCGCGAGCTGCCGGTCACCGAGCGCAACAAGAAGGAGTACCTCGAGCGCGTCGTGCGCTGGCGCGTCGAGCGCGGCGTCGCCGACCAGACCGAGTGGCTGGTGCGCGGCTTCCACGAGGTACGCCCGCAGCCACACGTAGCTCGACTATTGGGGCCTGGCTACCTGATATATCTTCATCCAGTCATTACCAATGACGCCGATTGACGTCATGCTTGAGGAAGCGCCGGCATCATGGCATAGTGCGGTAAAGGACGCTCGGCAATGAAAGGGTTAAACGGCCCAACCGATTTTAACCCCTCGTCTGTGTTGTTACAGATCTGTACCCAAATGTTGGATAGCTTTTTGTTATTTTTGGTTACTTATTTTTCTGGACTGAACCTTAATTCCGAAGAGACTAGAGCTTGCTATTTTTTCACCTCTGACAGACGAGGGGTTTATGAAACCATAGCATCACGCCTTCATTCCCAGAGTAGGATAGCCAGAGCTACAGAAGTACCAACAGCTCTAAAAGACTTGTTTATAATTCTGTAACCACATTTTAGATTAGTGTTTAAAAAACGCCTCTGAATCTGTAAATCGGTTTTGGAGCTACGAGCATTCAACTTATAAAACCAGCCATTTTACTTCGGCGGTTAAAAAAGAGTTAGGATGGTCAGGCCAGTTAGCACGATGCAGTAAATTCGAAAGTTAGGAGCTTTCACTCGTCATTCAAGACCACATCGAAAGATGACTATAGCGATGCGAATTAACTGTTTTTGACCGTGAGGCCAGTTTAGAGCAGACCCTTGCAGGTATAACTTATCCTCGGTTTTGATTTTCAAAGTAGTCTCCAATCTGATGACGGTCAGGCCTACCTAGGGTTGACATTCGGCTCGCGTTACGCTCGCTAGGATTTTCCTAACTTCTCTTGTCTCACCCAACCCACTCATTTGCATTATCTACAACCGCAGTTTTAGGTCTAAATACGAGAAAGGTTTCAGGCACGCACGTGCACGTGGTTTATTAAGCATTGACAAATAAACCTCGCGTTTACTAGAGAAAACGCCCTAATATTGTCGTACAATCGTCAATGATAAAGCTCCCTAGCGTAGCCATGACAACCGCTTAAGCTTGGCGATCGTTCTTATGTGGCTAACGTTATCGCCTATCGGATTGAGGAAGGCCAATAAGGTCGGAGGGTATCAAACTAAGATGACGTCTTACGACTAGACTTGATAAGTTACATGTACGTAGAAAGAAAACAAGGGGGCGAATGCATACGATCCGTCTGTCTGTTCCCAATATTAAATATAGCATTTTAGCATTGACAAATTTTAATCCAAAGTAATCGTATCTAACTGATAAGTCCACTATTAAATGCCTTATTCGCGTTCTTATTCTGTTATTGTGGCTACTGTCTTGCGAAATAATGCTGACGGGCGTTGCCCTAATAGGTACTAAAGATATTTGTTTATTAACCAACTTATATTAGCAGTTATGCCACACATAGATTATATAGTCGAAAAATAACACAAATAAACATTAAAAAATAGTTACATTAATACTATGAAATAATTGAAATTAACAATATACAAGTACATAGTCTAAAGCTGTGTCACCACCAGCATTATTTATATTAGTAGTGTTAATATTATGGCAACAGTATTTGGGATGGTAGGTGGGGGTAGCCAGTGAAATAAATATAATGGAGGCATCTTACTCCTCAGGATGTGCAACTCATACTCCATACCATCTAACTTGTCTTATTTAGTAAACACGTTTATTACATCCAAATGCTCCCTTTTCGCCTAAAATTACAATTTTGTCATAAAAAACCATCCATGATGTAACTTTAGGAAAACATTTCAGCAAACTTTAGCAAAAGGACATTGGGCATTTTGGTACCCGCTTAATAGCAAAGATGGTGGGGTCGTTGAAAAGGTCATACAAATAGGAACAACAAATAGAGATACCTACGCCCCCTAGCTATCTTTGCTCGACATAAAAAAACCGGACAGGAGCATGTCGGACCACGCTCAGTGTAGGGTTCCGAAGCCGTTAAGTACTACAAATATAAAAATCAACAAGTAGTAACTAATTTTCTATTTAAAATCAATTGGTGCCGTCTTAGATGATTTTAGTAGGTATAAACACTTTAATCGCCTGTATCTCTAGAACCAATGATGTCCGCTTAGTCGTGATAGTTTTCCTTTGAAATTCGTTATATGCCCTTTCATTTAGGTTTTTTCAGATTTTTAGTATTTGTAGTTTTGGCTGTAGGAGGGGGGGAGGGGGACACTTGAGTCTATCAAACATTAGCGCTTTAATTAAAGCTTTATATTTTATAAACGGATTAATTAATCGAAAAACTGTTCACACAAACCCGTAATATTTTTGAAAGACCTATCCAACGATATCCCAAATTATAGGGCAGGCGCTAAAAAAAAACATCCCGAGTAACGTGTAGGGGAGGTACACTTAAAAAAAATTGTTAGCGTGACTAATAAACTATAAGGGTTCCTAGTTTGACTACGGAACCCTAAAAACACCTTTCGATTGATATATAAATTATGTCAATTGGGGTGGTTACCACATTCCATACATTTTTGCCCATTGTCCTTTGCCTTTCGACTTGCTTTATTCACCAGAAAACGGCTGTTTTAGCCAATAACTATACATTATGAATTTATGACTTATGAGGTTATAAAAGTCTTTCAATAAGACAAGTCAGTTGGTGTGGATTTTCATGAGAATGTACTAGCTTATGGGTCTTAGACCCATTAATCAGGTGGCCTGTTTAACTAATGTATCTCGCAGGTGGTGGACCCCCGGCTGGTGGGCGCGTTCGACGCGCGCGAGCTCGAGCTGGTGATCGCCGGCGCTCCCGAGCTGGACGTGGCGGACTGGCGCGCGCACACAGAGTACCGCGGCGGCTACCACGACGGCCACCCCGTCGTGCTGTGGTTCTGGCAGGCCATCGACAGGTTAGCACTCGCCAAGACAAAATGCAGTATCTCAGACAAAACTCCTGTAGCAAATGCAACCTTATTACTAAGGGTATAGGATTGAATCTGCTTTGGCTTTCGAGTTTGACATACAGCCGATTGGCTTATGAGGGAAGCACTCCTGAAGCCGAGCTTCAATACCCCTGAGGCTGGGCTATTCCCACCCGTAACTAATGGGAATAAAAAAATATTTTAGTGGGAGGATCCAAGGATCCAGGATTTCAATTAGGGGTTAAGGAAGTCAGGTCATTCTTTCTACTAGGGTTAATAAAATCGAAAGGCAATGCACCTGCCTGTGTTGTTTTTTTTTTGAGGGGTGCAGAAGCCACCTTTGTCTGAATATCACGCCTGTGATTATATTAGTTTTAGTACCCTCGCAGATTGCTGACTAAATCGCGAGATTGATATGCTCCTAATCAATTTCATTATCACACGTCCAATAGACGCCTGCTATCTCCGCGGACTGCAATTGTACGTGCTCCAGAAGCCAAGCCCCTATTACGCAAACGTTACAAAACACACGGTGACAAATCGGTAGTTTTGGTCAAACTTATACTTTTGCAATGTACTTGTGATATCGTCGACACGCCGCGGTGCGAAGAACTTTCTGAGATAACAAACTATCTTAGGATATAATAAGGAACAATAGAGCGTACATAACAGAGTTATTGCATTGTTTTCATGCTACTAAAAGCTAATGACCTGATAAGTGACGCAGAGTAATATAATAAAGATCAGTTATTTATACAGGTCTCAAGATGTTGGTCTGTTTACTGTCGAGATTTATTTATTACTAGTGGTTTTCCGCGATCCCGTTCGCGTAGAAGTCGTTTATCGCGATTCCCTCAGGAAGCGTCGCATTTTTCGGGATAAAAAGTAGCCCGACTATAAGTATCCCTGTGCCAAATTAAATCTAGATCCGTTCTGGCGTGATTGAGTAACAAACATCCATCCATCCAACTTTTACATGTATAGTAGTAGTATGCTGGTTGTGCTGGATGATGAAGATGAAGCCTTTCAGCGCCTCTATTCAATTGCGTTATAACGATATCGTTTGTGACACGTTTAAGAATCGTTTATGTCAGTCGCCATTATTGTAAATGACAGAAGTTATCAAAACATTGACAATACGGAAACATGTCAAAAACGATATCGTTATAACGCAGTTGAATAGAGGCCCAGGCCCATAAATGAATAAGTCCGGGAACAATCTTGCACAAATCCAACCATGCACGATCGTAAACAGTATATAACAAGAATCGAGCCTGGACTAGCTCGCTAGCTTCGCCTAAAACAAACTAAGGTAACCCGCGTCGTCGACGCTCTTCAGTGTAATAAATGTGCATTTGTTTCAGGTTCACCAACGAGCAGCGGCTGCGGCTGGTGCAGTTCGTGACGGGCACGTCGTCCATCCCGTACGAGGGCTTCTCGGCGCTGCGCGGGTCGACGGGCCCGCGGCGGTTCTGCGTGGAGCGCTGGGGCCGGCCCGAGTCGCTGCCGCGCGCGCACACCTGCTTCAACCGGCTCGACCTGCCGCCCTACCCCACGCCGCAGCTGCTGCACGAGAAGCTGCTGCTCGCCGTCGAGGAGACCAACACCTTCGGCATCGAGTGAGCCGCCCGCGCTCGCCCCGCTATTATTAGACGGGTTATCGCGGCTGCGGTTTCAGTGATAGTCGCAGGACGTCAGCGGTTCGTCGCGACCGGCGCCTCGACACGATAACGAAGCGATCGACCGAGTAGATGTGCCTAGAAAATATTCCTTATATGTTGAAGTTTATACTGTATTAACGCTTTTACCGTAAGTGAAGTGTATTGTGGCTGTGAAACGGGATCGGTCCCGTGTTTAGATATTACGCTTTTACGTCACTAATTTATAATTTGAACCCCTTGATTTACGAATGGACGGTTTTATCTGATGTACTACTATAGCAGAGGTCACTGCGGCAGTAGAAGTACCCGCTTCTGGGATGAGGAAACTACTAATTGATATGGATACTGAAAAATATTGAAATTTGTAATATAAGTTTATTGAAAAAATATGTCGTAAATATTCCATTACAAACAGCACTAGTCAGCTATGAATACCTACGTAATTGCTTACACAGGACGAGCCGCTGCTACCGCGAGAGGAGCGACTTCAATGTTAAATTATTATAGCTGGAAAATGTAAAGGAGAATTTCGTATTATACATTACAAGTTTAAAATGAAACAAGCTCTTTGTAAGTAACACTTATGTATCAACTTAATATACTATGCTCAAAATTAAACAGCATCATAAAATAAGTAATTTCGTTCTTAGAACAACACCAATAATGATGTGAACAAATGTAAATACCCTATTTATTGCTTATGTACTCATTACACCAATGTAAGTCCATGTTTTATTTTTAAGTGATAGCTCTATTATGTTGAATATTTAAACTATCTTTGTGTATTGTTTTATTATGTGTAAATTTTAAGTAATTTGTTTTCGTGTGAAAGTGACAGATGTGTCAATATACAATATTACTTACATAAACTAGTTTCATTTTGTTGTATTGCTTTTTTGACGCCGACTAGCCACTACCGGCCCTGCTATCCTACCAACCACACAAATTTAACAACACCGTATCGAGTGAAAAAATAATGGCAT
>OX438766.1:19209678-19367032 GCA_949316455.1 Acleris holmiana
TGGACCCTTACTCTTTTGTTGTTCGCCGCTCTTGTTGTCCTGCGACTTCACATTTTGAGTTTCTTTAATCCCTTTTCTCGCGACGACACTGGCACCCTTGGGCTTTGTTTCAGGCTTGCCCTTATTTTCCTTTTCGGCTTCTTTGGTCTTCTTTTTGAGCTCTTTCGCCTGCTCTCGCGCTTTTAACGCATCAAGAGGATCGGACTCATCGTCCAAGAAAAGAGCGTATCTGTTAACGACCCCGACACCGTAGGAATTCTCCATTGTGATCCTCTTGATGTTTTAATCACACAATAACTGGATGTTGGTGGATAATTTTATGCACTCTAGTAAGGCGACATTTTGTCTTATTTTATTGATTTCATTTAATATGGCGGACAAACGCACTAGCACGCCATATGACGAAAAGGAAAGAATAGAGAATGAAAATGAATGAACATGGCGGGTTTAAAACTATAAAAGTGTTCAGTCGAACTCTATGGTCATAGCGTAAGAAAAGGATGGACATATCATTTGAAGTGAGTAATTATAGCTGCGCTATTCGGTACACTAATAAAAACGACCGAAAAATAAAAAACTATATTGTTTGCGAAGTTATTTTATTATTTATTGGTGTTTATGCGTAAAACTGTCTCGATTAATTTAATTACTTGCAAATCTTCATAATATGTTCATCATATGCTTACCTTAAAGTAGGGCTATTTAACGAACGCATGGAATGTTAAAGCGAGATACAACATAGCTACAATATAATTCATGCATTATATTAACAGATTTTACTTTGCTGTAAGTTGTCTCTTCTAAACTGATGATATGCAAGAAAATATTCATAAAAGGCCATAATTATAATTATTAATCTTAAATAAATTTACGATTATCAAAAATAAAGGCATTATGTGTGACGCGCCTTATGATTATTTTCTTTTCTTTCTGAAGCACTTATTTTAAAGGCTTGTTCTTGGTTATATTATAATATTTATAATTATGTACGTATTTGACACCTCTGGTGCGGCCGAAACGGCCGCTGACTGAAAATTTCAACGGGCGATGTTAAAGTACAAGAGTACAACCAATAAGCTTATATACGACACTGGAGATTGCACGGCGAACAACGTTTTAAAGCAAAGTGACCCTGAATGACGTCGCTTTGTTTTTTATCGCTTAAGAGATGGAGATATCCCCATACGTATCTAACTATTGCGGCGTCCCTCTTGTTAGCGACTAATTTAGGAAAGTGTGAAAAGCTCTTTACTTTAACATCGCACGTTAAAATTACCTGCATATAATTTAACTAACTTTAAATTAACACTTTAAAATCAACGCACTTTGAAATTATCGGGCTTCTCTATGGCCGCACCATAAGACGTCAGATTCTGTCAGTTAGGCCCGATTTTGAGTTGAGGGCATATTACACTATTTAATATACCGGGTGTCCAAGGAAGTAGTGTCAAGCAGAAGTCCAGAGGTAGTGCACCTCAAGGGGCATCTGAATCACCCCCATGTATTTTCAGCGATTTTTCGTAGTTTCGGAGTTATTGATCATTTAATCGGAATTATTGTAATTTTTCCTTATGTCCATGTTTCGAAAGACCCTTAATTTCATGTATTATTTCAATATTTTTTCATTGGGTACCTACATTGGTAGAATAATTATGAACTTAGGATGTATTTAAAGCTTTTTGCCAATTTCTTTTTCAAGTAATTTTTGTGTGTAATTTCACGAAGTTTGTTTCTCCATACTAGATGAAATGGGAACTAGGGGCTCAATTAGTATGGAGAAAGTAACTTTGTGTGATTACACAAAAAGTTGACATAAAAAAATATTGGCAAGTAGCTTTAAAACATCCTTTGTTCATAATTATTTTGTCGATTTAAGAATCCACTGAAAAAATTATGACATAATACATGAACTTAAGAGTTTTTCGAAACATGGACATAAGGAAAAATTACAATAATTCCGATTAAATGATCAATAACTCTGAAACTACGAAAATCGCTGAACATACATGGGGGTGATTCAGATGCCCCTTGAGGTGCACTACCGGCCGTTTTCTCGTGGTCCTACTATTTTTGTCCTACTGACTTTCGACGGGCGGGCTCCTACTTCTAGGTGGTTTTGCCCTTCGGGCATCTGAAGATACCTAACGAACCTAACCTACCTACTTTTACAACCATAATTAGTATTTAGTGATCAAATCTAGGTTCACTTTTTGACTAGTAGGACAAATTAGTAGGACCACGAGAAAACGTGTGCACTACCTCTGGACTTCCGCTTGACACTACTTCCTGGGATACCCTGTATATAACTTGATCGTTTAGTTTAGAGACTTGATGTTCAGCCATTTTAATATAAGTTATCCAAGCATTTATATATTTCCTTATAAATACACATAAAATATAACTTTTGTATTTGGTTTTTCTATTGTTGATAACTTTAATAGAATTCCAAGTATTCGGAATTTAAGTAAAACTGGGGCATTTTTTAGAGAATAATACACGTGCTGTACACAGGATGGCAAACCCTAACATAATCACCGCGTATCTGCACGACGCGGCAACGTGCCTTTCTAAGGTGCCGCGCCCAACGTGCATTTCTAAGGCGGCCCGCCGTTTTACATTAACGAGCCCGGGCCGTGGTAATGTGGCCAGGCCCTTAGGACTCCCCCAAGGTGTGCGTGCATCCATCAATATCCCGCAACCTTAGCCATGCACGTCGTCGATCTACCCACGCTGTAATACACATACTTAATCGTATAGTGAGACCGTAGGGCCATGTATTTAGGGTGAAGCCAGATGAGCGTAATTTTCCCAGTTGTGCATCGAAATATAAGTGTAAGTAGCGTAATTTCCGGTCTCGTAATATCTGCTACATTCGGTTTCATACTAAACTCCTGTTTAGTTCACACGGCGACCCAAAATGAGTTGGACTTTTGTATGAGGCTGAAATTACGCGACAGATATTACAAGACCCACAACTCAAAAAAAATACGCTTACCCTTAAAATAAAATGCATATAATCTTTCGATTTTTATGTGCGTAAAAAGACTGAATAAGTACAGTAACAAATCAACGAGGTAAACTGACATATCCATCTAGACTTATGAAATACTTTTGTCTAAATACTGTATTCCAGCTATATTTACGTAATAAAGAATATTTATTTTAGTTTGTGAATTTGGTGTATCCGGTACAAACGAAAATAAAGAGGTTTGCTAAACAGGAGGTCATTTTACACCGTTTTGACCACATTTACTTTCTACATAACAATCCGTATAGTTTCAAAATATTGATAACCTGTTTTATTATAATAACGTAGCCCCGCAAAAAACGTAGACCAATTTTGTTATTTCTAATGTTTATGCTACTACTTATAAGTTTTTGATAATCACTAGGAATTTAAGTTTTTAGGCTTATTTTAACGTTTTTAACTATTTTACTTTTTTATCGCCTTCAATTTAAAAACAACTTTTTCCAAAGGTAATGAAGTTGGAATATATTTTAACCCTTATTAGTCATTGTAATCTGTAAAGAAACTAACTTTTAAAGGAATTCATACCCGATATTTAAAGTTAATTTCCTTTATAATTTACTTTACTTCGACTACTATGGAAAAATGTAGTAGCTGGAAAATATTTAGATACCAAGTGAGTAAAGCAGTTAAAAAAATCAAATAAGCTCAAAACTTTCTTTAGTTCTAACACTGTAGCAAAACAAATTCAGTATGACCCCCATCTCCTTTCTGTCATCTCTAAAAGTCCATGCACTCGACTACCAAACACCCTGTACGACGTACCAGTCCTCTCCCACAGTCCCGAAACTGCGTAAGTGCGTACTTACCCCCGTTGTCTACCACTGATGCAAATTTGCACCACGCAAGCATTTACCTCAAGTCACGCGCCCCAGCACCCCCAGTCTAACACGGTAATTTGGTCAATCGAACGAAGGTTTATCCAATTGAATATAAGAGGTATTTCTTTAATTGTAACGCTTTAAATCGCGTTCCTCACAAATTGTAGCCACTGGGAAAAAGGTCTCTGCGGCTGCTATTTGAGCCGGTGGTAGTCAAAGAAACGCAAATGACGTGTCAGATGCGTGGATTGCAATGTTTGTGCAAATTTGCACCTCCGGGAGAGGACTGGTAAGAAAGATAAACCAATAACACTACTAGCAGTAACAGTAAGAATAGTAGCGTTTTTGTCAATCACTCTGCTTAAAACCGAAACACGTTTCTAAGAGCAGACCGCAGACAACATATGGGTCACAATCTGCCGCCGGCCTCCTGTCCTCTAAGTAACCTTCATCACTTTCTTTGATCCCTGCTGACAACCTGATAGATGAGTTTCGGTCATTAATACCTGAAGTAAACTTGTCAAATGAAGCGGTATTAAATTTTCCAGACAGTCTCTGTCTGTTAGACTGCTCCTCCATCCCGTAGCGATCCATGTGCTTCATGTGTCTTTTTCCTAAATTACTAATAGAGCCTGCTACGGATGCGTAGCCACCGGGAGCAGAGCGCATATTCTTATCGCTAAAGTTGTGATGCATACCACACCCAGGATGTAACTCCCCGAAAGGCTTTGGATGATACGAAATTTGCACGCCGTACTCTTCAGCAACTCGCGCAAGTATGTATCGTGCTGCCCACATGTCATCTGCTGCTTTTATACCAAGGCATATTCCTATTCGGAATTCCCAGGAAGCAAACATCACATCCGCATTGGCACCCTCGTAATCAAGGCAAGCGTAGAGACAGGCTCGAGCATGAGACTCACAGACATCTCTTCCTGCTGTATACTTTGATCCCACCCCACAATATGAGTACTCGTACTTCACTGCTGGGAAACCTCCACCTTTCGGCCAGCCAAGGCCCCATAAATCCATATCCAACATTGTGTATTGCTGCTCGAGCCCAAACAGAGGCTCTTGTTCCATGTACATTTGACATAGTTCGTTGCAAAACTTTCTATGATTTGTTGGAGCTGCCTCACCATCACCTAAGTAAACTTCATTGGCAACGATCACATGAGATCCCATTCTAAAAGGATCTCTGTACACAGCAATTGGGATTAACTTGGTGTCGGAGTTATCCGTGGAGGCCATACCCGTGGAGCTGCCGTCGAATGCCCAGTCGGGCGCTTCCGCTGCACTTCCGGGCACGCAGTTAAGAACCCTGTCTTTTGTTCTCAAATTAATACCTGACCCATCAATCCAAAAGTAGGTAGCCAAAACCTTGTCGCGTGCGAGTGGCAGTCGCATGTATTTGTCCATTACTTTCTTGCTCATGATATGGTTAATGTTATGTGCCATAAGATTTCTCTTGGTAACGGCCAATACATTTTTGTATTTATAATAAACCGTCAATTTTAGTACCTTGGGTAGCTTATTCATACTTATATTTTGGTTGTTTCGTTACTGCGTTTAATCATTTTTATTAACGTGGCGTGCTTTGGCTTTGTAATGATTTTGTAGGTTTTTTTGATGTAATGGTACTGCGGCCTCTTCTACGGGCTTTTTTGGCATAGATTCGTGTTTGCATCTCTTAGCCTGACAAATATAAAGAGGCTTTAACTTGAATATTTGTTGAATCCTGCAGATGAGCCGCAGCATTAACTGCGGGTGCTTAACACGTTCACTGTCCCCATACAAAACGATCTGACAATGTCACAAGTTGAACTGACAGTTTTATGTCCATTCAGTATGGGGATGTGATCCCATTAGTGGAAGCACGGACTCCTGAAAAAAAGGATTCATGATTATGACCCCACATTGGGGGCACCCGGACAGGGAACGTGTTATCATGAATTATGATTATGATATAGTATATTTATGTAAAGGTGGGTCCACATTTGAGACATTTCATCGTAACATAGTTCCGTGACCGTGTCAGTACTCGTTATGACGACGGTAATACGTTGTCATGTTACGACGTACTGTCGCGATGTGACCTATCCCGAGCGTATCCTGTAAAACCACGCAGTCCGACCCGTTCGATCCCATAGTGTGGATCACCTTAAGAAACTCTACTATGCTATACTACATATAATTGAATCACGCCAACGTATGTAAGGCAAACAGGACTGAGAGGGGGTCGACGGGGGCCCGCCAAAATACACTCAGGAGCAATGATATCGAAACACTTTCTATGAAAATTCTGTAGTAAGTGACCCGTTTTCATTGCTCTTGACTATATAACATCCAAAAAGAAGTGAAATCCCACCAAAAACATTTTCATGGATGTTGCCAAGACGAGACCATTAGGCTCGCATTGTTAAAAAGTTATCAGATCCCATGTAGGACCGAGCTCCTTACTCTACACACGCCCTAACTCAACAAGCTCTAACTGCACAAACTCTACACCTTAGTCAAAATTTATGGATTGACCGTTTCGCTACCGTCACATAACAAATGTATTTATAGTAATAGTATCCCACCAAAAACATTTTCATGTAACATGTTGCCAAGACGAGACCATATGGCTCGCACTGTCAAAAAGTTATTAGATCTCGTGTAGAACCGGCTTCTAACTGTACACGCCCGAAGTTCACACCTTAGTCAAAATATGTGGCATGGCCATATAAGAAAGTAATGAACAGTGAATATTATTTTAATGTCTTTGCTGTTAGCATTTTACTACAGAGCCTCTTATGCATGCATTAAACCCATAATGCTTTTCAAAAGTTATCGACTTATCGCGATGTCAACGTTACGATGATGGCGGCCAAAAAGAAGAAGGAAACGCTACGATAACGTGTCAAAAGCAATATGGTTTTATAAAGTGGAATAGAGGATTGTAAGTGGGATCTGTGACCCATAGCATGTGCATTCTCAAGATCTTAAGACTGTAATCCTAGGACCGCATTTGCGTTGCTAACCCTAAGGGCTTCGATGCTCCGCTCTGCTCCACGTCAAACTCTATCGTTTTAGCGCAGTAGAATAGAGGCCCAGGTAAAATGTTACAAGCGACGAAAACTTGTACCTTGTTCTAGGGTTTCGTTGTCAACAAGGAACCCTAATAGTGTCGCCATGTCCATCTGGCTGTCCGTCCGTCCGTGTGCGGCTTAACTCGCCCTTGATAGCACTCATCAATCATGGACTGCGTGGCCCGGCTGACCAATATTAATGTCAAATATGAGGTAGGCTTAGGTTATGTTAGCTCTTCATCTGGCCCGGGAGGCCAAAACAACCCAAAACTCTGTCATTCCGTACCCACCGTACTACCGCCCGTTTCCCTAGTGGTACGGTGGGTACATCTGACTTAATTAAAGTTAAACGGTACCACTGACAAATTACTGCTACATTCAGTTTCATACAAAACTAGTTTTGTTTACACGGCGACACAAAATGACTTACTCTTGTTTAGGCGGAAATCATGCGACCAAAATTACGCGAACCACAACTCAAAAAATTACGCTTGTCTGGCTTTACCCTAATGATGTCAATTATGAGACAAACACTTGGTAAGTTTGTACTACCAAGCAGCAATTTGGCACGTTTTACATTATTCACGCCGACCAAGTTATAAAATAAAATCTTGATTTGTTTCACAAAATGATTTATGCGTGTATGGACTATAAGGAAAATAAATAATACGGCGATGTATAAAAATGTCCACTTGAATAATTTTGTCCCTGTATAATTTTGACATAGTATAAAAATGACCACGTGCATATTATAGACAACATATACAGATGTTGCGACAATAGACTATAAGGAAATATGACAATGTATAAAAAATTAAATGTCCACTTGAATAATTTCGTCCCTGTACAATTTTGACAATGTATAAAAATGACCACATGTATAGGTATTAGAGGACATGTATATAAATGTTGCGACAATGGGTAAATATGACGATGTATAAAAGGCAGTCATTTTTATACGTTGTCTTTTAATTTTAGCTTTTTTACTAGAGTCATTTTTATATATCGACGGTGGAAATTTCAAATGTCGTAAGGGACAAACGCTTACTTTTCAGGGGAGCCAGAAAACAAAATTCCACTTTTTTTAAATTCATAACTTGGAAACTACTCATCCCATTAAGATGATTCTTGGAAGCATACTTTTTAAATAACTTCGCCAACCCTAATTTTTTAATTAGACATCCATAAATACAGTGGTTTAGGAAATAGTGTCCCTTACAACAAAAAAATAAGAAGAGAATGTGTGTTACACCTCCGAAAACACAGTATTTATCTGACAAAATGTATTCTTTTTAGTGCCTTACAACATAGGAATTTTAAAAATATTGAGATATACAATATTGCGCTTAATGAAACAAGACGTTATACAAAAATATTTGACCAATACAACATAGTGTTTTAAATATTAGGAAGTTACGACAAACTTTGACCAACTCATAACTTTTTTATTAGAAGTTATATCGAAATTTCAATACAACAAATAGATAGAAAAAAAAATACTGACTTCAATGGTATATTTAGTGTACTTACGACAAAATGTCCCTTACGACATTTGAAATTTCCACCGTCGATATACTTAGTCGTTTTTTATATAATAATAATATCACAGGACAATGTCGCACAAATTAACCTAGTCCCAAACTAAGCTCTAGGCTTGTACTATGGGTACTAGACAACTAGAAATATATACTTAAATACATAGAAAACATCCAAGACTCAGGAACAAATACTCGTGCTCATCACACAGATATCAGCCCTTACCGGGATTTGAACCCAGGACCCCTAGCTTCGAAGGCAGGGTCACTACCAACGAGGCTAGCGTGTCGTCAAGACAGCTACATAAGACATTTACATGCTATGATTACAGACATTTTTATACTTAAATAGTAGTAATTTTTTTATATTTCGACTTGATAAAACTTCAACCTTATGAAGTATTGGCTTCCTAATACTAGGACAAACTTATGTTTTAAAGGTAGACATTTTTATACATCGCCATATTTCCTTATAGTCCATACACGCATAAATCATTTGTTGTTAGAGTTGGGTTTGTTAAAAAACTATCACAGCTAAGTAGGTTATACAAGTTAACGAGGACCTAATAGTGGACCAACTTATAACCGGACCCTCTACCGCGCATGGCCCTACACGCTCTTGACCGGATAGAGAAAGAGGACAATAAATAAGCCCGCGGGGCCATGTATTTAAAACCATATTATATACGTGATCCGTATACGAGTAAAAACAATTCAAATATATTTACGTAAAAGTGGACTGAAATACAAATATAAATGCATAATTTACTGAGAGTTCAACAGTCATCTTTCGACTAGACTTCTGAAAGCCTATTTCACAAAATACTAGGGTCCAGTTACAGACCTAGTAAAATAACAAAATAAGTATTTATTTTTCTGTAAATATTAACTATTTCAATATATTCGTTACTTTGATACCCGGTAAATAAATCTAGTACTTTGTGAATATATTTTTTCTATAATTTAACAAAATTAACAGACGGTTGCTGTAGCTAAGTAAAAGGAACAAGAGACTAAAATAATTATTTGCAGGCTCCACCGCCGCCACTTTTCCCCAAACATGTTTCCAGGAGCAGTCCACTGACATTATATGGATCGCAATCCGATGACGGCCTTCTGTCCTCTAAGAAACCTTTATCATTTTCCTTGATCCCTCTTTGCAACCTGATCGATGACTTCCGGTTAGCAATACCCCAAGAGAACTTGTCAAATGGCGCAGTTTCGAATTGCCCAGACAGTCTCATTCTGTTAGTGGCCTCTTCCATTCCGTAGCGTTTCATGTGCTTCATATGGTTTTTCTCCAAATTTTTAATACAACCTTCTACAAATTTCCACCCACCTGGAGCAGTGCGCATCGTCTTGGTGCTGAAGTTGTGATGCATACCACACCCAGGATGTGACATACCGAAAGGCTTTGGATGGTATGTAATTTGCACGCCATAGTCTTCTGCAACACGCGCCATTATGTATCTTGCTGTCCACATATCGTCTGCAGCTCTTATACCAATAGATGTTCCAATTTGAAATTCCCAACAGGCATACATCACCTCCGCATTGGTGCCCTCAAAATCAAGCCCAGCGTAAAGACAGGCTCGCGTATGAGATTCAGAGACATCTCTTCCTGCTATATACTTAGCTCCCACCCCACAATATGAATACTCATACTTTATTGCTGGGAAACCTCCACCTTTTGGCCATCCAAGACCCCATCCATCAACATCCAACATTGTATATTCCTGCTCGAGCCCAAACCATGGGTCTTCTGCCTTGTGCGCTTCACATAGATCGTTGCAAAACTTTCTATGATTTGTGTCAGCTGGTTTTCCATCACCTAAGTAAACTTCATTGGAAACGATCACATGAGGTTCCATTCTAAACGGATCTCTGTACACAGCAATTGGGTTTAACTTGGTGTCAGAGTTATCCGTGGAGGCCATGCCCGTGGAGCTGCCGTCGAATGCCCAGTCGGGCGCTCCCTCGGGAGAGTATGGCATGCAGTTAAGAATTCTGTCTTTATGTCTCAAATTAATACCTGACCCGTCAATCCAAAAGTAGGTAGCCAAGATCTTGTTGCACGGGAATGGCAGTCGCATGTACCTGTCCATTACTTTCTTGCTCATGATGTGATTGATGTTATGTGCCATAAGATTTCTTTTGGTAACGGCTGATACATTTTTGTTTTGATGAAATAGCGTTAATTTTAATACCTTACATAGGTTCATATTAAGTTTTGTTTATTTCTTTAGTATATTTTTAGATAATTTTTTCTTTAGAATTTTGGCCATTACATTTAAAAAAGGTCGGATTTTGTCAATTTTGTTTTCAGTACCATGTAGAGTGGCAGTTATTTTTTGAATTTGACGTTTAATCTAAATTATTCTTGGCCAGAATTAAAATAACACAAACAATGTAAACTAAGAACTATTTGCAAGTTTGTGCAAGAAGAGCGCATATCCTGTAAGGGTCACAGTCTCCAGCAGGTCGCCGATCTTCAAGGAACCCCTTATTATCAACCAAAACATTTCTGTGCAATCTAATCGACGCTGATCGGTCGCCTACGGCCCACGTGCAAGTATCAAACGCCGCCGTCTCAAATTTACCTGTTAATCTTTTTCTGTTCCCTTCACCGTCGCCGGATCCATAATGCTTCATATACTTTTTATGGTTTTCGCATAAAAAATTACACACTCTTTCTATTTCTTTTAATCCTCCATCAGTACGCATCTTCTTGACACTAAAATTATGATGACATCCGATTCCCGGTTGATTCGGTCCCATTGGTTTAGGGTGGTAACTGATAATCACACCAAAGCTCTCTGCTATTCTGTCAAGTAAGTAGCGGCCCATCCACAAATCGTCTGCAGCTTTGATTCCAGAAGTCGTTCCTACCTGGAATTCCCAAGAACCCTTCATTACTTCTGCATTAGACCCTCCATAATCCATGCCGGCGAACAATGATGCTCTAGCGTGGCATTCCACAATTTCTCTTCCAGCGACGTGGCGTCCTACACCGCAGTATGAGAATTTGTTCTCAAGTGCGGGAAAACCACGACGTCCGGGCCAGCCCAAGGGAGTAAATTCTGCATTAAACATGGTGTATTCCTGTTCAATACCAAACCATGGGTCTTGATCCGAAATGCTGCTCAGAACTTTTGCGCATTCAGCTCTATGGTTGGTAGCGGTGGGTGTGCCGTCCTTGTCGACTGTCTCGCAGAGGATGATAATGTGCGGCCATTTCCTAAAGGGATCTTGATACATGGCTGCTGGTATCAATATAATTTCGGAATCACCAGTTTTAGCTTGGCCGGTTGAACTCCCGTCAAATGACCATTTAGGAATCGTTTTTAAACTATTAGGTTCCTTATCTAATACACGATCTTTTGACCTAAGCTTTCTACCAGTTCCATCAATCCACACATATGTTGCTAAAATTTTGGATTTTGGTAAGATTAAATTAAGAAAATGATTGTAGTTTGCGCTAACAGGTGCTCCCAAACGACTGGAGCATTGATAGTCATGAAGGTCTCGAAAAACTCGTTTTAAAACCGGTACAGATTTGATTGCAATGTTTTTGGTTATGGACATGTAATAAATGCACGTTTTAAAAATAAACATAATTGTAACATTTAATAAGTCTTTACAATGTAAACGTTTTTCGGTTCCCTTTAGTAATGGCTTTTAGTTGGTTACGAATTTTTAATTTTGATTTTAAATCTAGATGGGTGAAATCGTGTTGGCACTGTAAGTAGACTTTTAGACTTACAGTGACAACATGTTAGCAAGACAAAGCAAACGCAAAGCCGGTTATATTTTTACGTTAGTGAATGTGTTTGCCAATACATGCACACAGCGGGTGATCAACTAGTAGGCACGCCAACCGCCAACCCCCTTACTTTGTTGAAGAACCGGTAAACCAGATCGCCACGCTCACCAACTTATGCGCAAGCTCCGACACAACAACAAAACCATAGCAGTGGCGAACATTGTATAGATAGGGTTCTAACGAAAATCGTCGTTGAGAATTTATTGAAAATAAGTCGCATGTGTTTCACCCACAAACTTATTTCTATATTAGTGCTTAAACGTCTACCCGAATCTCATATGTATAACCAATTTAAAAGTAATTAAATGAATGTAGTAAACGTTAAATACTGGCAAAATATTAAAAATAAAGTATTCTCAAAAGTAACTATTATCCGACGCCGAGTGAAGCGCGAAGAGTGGTAGGTAGGTTATATGTATAACGAAAAACAACGCACGAGCGCGTTTAAGCCGTTTATCGCGCTCCCTTGGGAGCTGTCCAATTGTCCGGGGTAAAAAGTACAGGTTCAAGCTATCTTCATACCAAATTTCATCGGAATCGCTTAACTAGTTTAGCCTCAAGTTACAAGTGTAACGAACAGACAGACAAAGTTACTTAAACATTCATAATATTGGTATGTGTGAGCCAAATGAAACGTAAGGTCGTAAACGTTCATCTGCCAAATGACGTACATATTGCCTCACTCGCATAAATAAATCGCTTGTCTTTTAGTAAAATTCTAGGCCATTCAAATACGAAAACTATTAATGAAAAATATATCTCATGAGTTATTAAAAAAAATATTTTAAACAAACAATATTATATATATATATATATATATATATATATATATATATATATATATATATATATATACGTATTTCTAACACCTCATGTACAACATAATGCAATAAATATATATTACTATGACTATGACCAATAAAAGCGTTATAAAATTGCTAGTGTGAACGGCATTCGGGACACCCGTTTGTTGCATTTGATATCGCCTCATCGCGTCGCGTCAGAAACCGAGCAGTATGCGATAATATTACGCCGCATTGAAATATCCCGTGTGAACGTATTATGCATAGCTCATGTTTTATTTGAAGGCGATAATAATCGTTAGGCCTTAGTAGGTTTATTTGTTGACCGTTCCCAATATTCAAACCACGGACGGAGTTAGTTACTTACTGCAGGTTAAATGATACCAAGGACACACTGTACATGGCAAATATCAAATTTTAACTTGAACTAAAATAAAATCTTAGTTTTTGCGAAATATATTTACATTTATTTTGGCAAAAAAACAGTGCAACACTATTATATGAATTATAACATTTCTATGGTAGACATACCCTTACAATCTGTGGTAGCAATGTTGTCACTTGTCAAGTTTGAAGTTTGATTTGAAGTTTGTTTTGTTAGTATCACGTTAATTAGCTAGAACCTACCTGGATACCTTCTAATCTGTGTTGACATTGGCGAAATCACTGTGTGGACCGCCTTTTAATAAAAAAGAAGAAGAAGAAGAAGAAGTAGAACCTACCTCGAGTTTTAAGTCTTAAACTATTTATAGTCATTCGGTTTTCTTAATTGTTATTAAGTGACTTAATAGTTCAAAACATTTTCGGTTATTCTCTTCAATGAAATGTAATTGATTGAGAAAATGTTTCCTTTGGTTATAACGGAGTCCTAATTTAACGATTATCTTTAGCATTTTGAACAACAACAACTACTCTGGTGGTCAAAACTGTTTTGCGCTTTTGAAAAACTTGGCGGAGGTATAGCGTGTAAAAGATTTTGATTATGACTTTTGAAACGCGTCTGGCGAGTGATAATTTTTGTTATCGATTAATACATTGATTAATAAATATAAAATAAATAACCTTAACAATTTGTATATGAAGGTATAATAGCACCACATTTCGTATAAGAGTCATCATGGAAACGTAATTTTTTTTTTGTCATACTTTATGGAATAATTCTTGAAGTTATGAGGAAATTGTTAAAGAATATTTGAATGGGTTCCAGGATTAAGGCTAACGCTGCGTTCTTGTGCAACTACGAAGTGATGCAAATACTGCAGCAGCTCAAGGACAGCACTCAGAAAAAACACAAGAGAGAGGGCTCACTGGCCACCGTTACGTATGAGGTGATAATCTATTGCCATTTCCACCAATATTTAAGTGATTCTTAAATGGCAACTCATTAACAACTGCCACAGTGCCATTGTGACTGATCAATGTTACGTGTAGAGCAGATCTAAATCTTGTGTATGCTAAATGCCTCTCATAATTAATCCTGTCATCTGCCAGGCTACGATGTCATCGGTGTCACATGGCCGAGTTTAATTGCTCTTAGCTCGAAAGTGATTTGACATTTCAAGTAACAGAATCAGAATCAGAATAATCTTTATTCAAGTAGGTTTACAAATAATAAACTCTTTTGAAACGTCATTTAGCCTAAATTGATTGCAGGTTCAAATCGAGACCGATCAGAGAAGAACCTGTAAGAAACTCTGCCGGATGTCTTTTTTTTTTCGACATTTGCAACCTTTTGTCATAAGGACTAAACATTTTATTACAACCAATTCAGTCCCAAGCATTGTTATCATTAATAATATAGTCTTTAATACTATAATATGCTTTAGAAATTAGTTTACGCTTAACATAACTCTTAAATTTATTAACTGATAGTTCAGAAACATTACTTGGGAGCTTATTATAGAACCTAATACAATTACCCATAAAAGAGTTTTTTATTTTATGGAGCCGCGTGAAGGGCACTGCAAGCTTATGTTTATTTCTGGTATTAACATTATGTATGTCACAGTTCTTTCTAACTGAAAGCTATCTATGGAAGATTGTCTTTTTTAGTTTTCTTACAGACAAAATTAGAACCCTGTGCTTAAGGTTGTAAAATACAATTTCAAATAACCCAATTAAGCCCCTTAGTGACAGAACTGGGCCACGGCGTACAACCAGGGTCGGTATGGATCCAGGCCATGGCATATGAAGGGTTAAAAAGTCTTTCAGTTTGGGTAAAGTTTGTTGGACTTGCAAGAGAGTATTTTAATTTATTAATTTATCATGCAAAAGCTGCGTTATAAATAAATAAATAACACACTGAGGGTTGTTTTAGGAGCTCTTGCAGTACCTTTTTTTGGAATTTTTAAATAGATTCATTGAATTTAACTGAAATCTAGGGACTGGTTTTTACCAGACTGCCTGAAGGAGAATTATGTTTTTTAGCATGTGTACATCTAGGCTACATTTGCAGCCTAAACAATTTGACGGGTTTTAACATATGATGTGTCATTTGATTTGTCTTAATTGTTAAAGTGACAGAGTATATAAAATTTGGAGGAGGAATACATTTTTTTATAACTTTCTATAGATTAGACAGCTTTTTGCTTTTAGTTGATATTTTTATTGTAGTCAGTTATTTTTTCTTTAAGAAAAAAAAAGTTTATTCTTTAAAATATGCAACAGAAGCCTTAATAAGAACATACACAGTCGTTTCAATTCATCATCTTGTGCACAATAAATCTTCCAAATAGCATTTAGAAAATGGTTAAGTTAAAAATCTATCTAAAAGCTGCTAAAATAAATTGTTGCTCAATAAATATGATTCCTTTTAAAAATAACTATGTTTTTTGATGCTTCAGCTGGCCTTATAATTCTATTTTATTCATTGTAATGAGTATAATTGGCATCTTTTTCTTTATTACCTTGTTAAGTTACATAATTGTAGGTACTTTATCAATGAAAGAATGACCCGTTGCTAGAGGTTTTTGCTTATTCTTTGCAATAATGGTGTTGTCCAAAGCTCAGGTAGATTAATTACCATACTACTAACAGATAAAAGAATGATGATGTTGCCATGTCAATTTTAAATGATTTTATATCAATTCCAGAACTAACGCTAATGTTGATGTATAATAGAATTAAAAAAAATGCTTTGCAGACTGTGCACTACCTGCAGGGTACTGACTGCAAGAACCAGAAGGAAGACTGCATAGAGAAGTTCCTTGGCTTGATGAAGAAGTTCAAACTCACCAAGATAGAGAAACTGATGATGGTCAACACTCCGCCGCGGACAGAGTTGGAAATACAATTGGTGAGATTTTTTACGAGTTTTGTTGATGTTTACACATGGGCACTTTTGCACATTAAAAATCTACTAACGCCTTCCAAGAGGAGATTACTCTTGAGATGCACCGTTAATCATTCTTTAACTTATTAGCAGTTGCCCACAATTAATCCCATTTAATTAAAAATGGTTTAACTTAACTTGTGAACACACTATTCGCCAGCAAAATGCCCCCACTTTCGCGATTTTCTTTGTATATCTACCGAAGCCTGCGGTCTTGGGTTCAAATCCCGGTACAGGCAGATATTTGTGTGTTGAATGCAAATATTTGTTGCTGAGTCTTGGGTGTTTTCTATGTATTTAAGTATGTATTTCTCTATATAAGTATGTTTATCGTTGTCTAGTACCCATAGTACAAGCCTAGAGCTTAGTTTGGCACTTGGTCAATTTGTGTGAGAATGGCCCCTGATATTTATTTATTTATTTATTTATTTACATATTTCTAAATTTACACATCCTAATGCTAATACACTGTGAAACTAAACTCAACAAAACTAATGTAAGTACATCGCCCGTGTGGTTGCCGGGTGAGAATAGTGCCACTCCATGTCTTCCCGTGGATGTCGTAAGAGGCGACTCAGGGAATAAGGGCTTGTAGTATTGTTAGGCGATGGGCTTGTAACCTGTCACTAATACACTAGTAAACTTCTTGGCCTGATTGTGCAAAATGTGGTTACAGAATTATCAACAAGTCTGTTTAGAGTTGTTGGTATTTCTGTAGCTCTGCCTACCCCACTCTGGGAATGAAGGCGTGGCGTTTTGTGTGTATGTATGTAATTTACATATTTCTAAATTTACACATCCTAACGCTAATACACTGTGAAACTAAACTCAACAAAACTAATGTAAGTACATCGTTCGTGTGGTTGCCGGGTTAGAATAGTGCCACTCCATGTCTTCCCGTGGATGTCGTAAGAGGCGACTCAGGGAATAAGGGCTTGTAGTATTGTTAGGCGATGGGCTTGCAACCTGTCACTAATACACTAGTAAACTTTTTGGCCTGATTGTGCAAAATGTGGTTACAGAATTATCAACAAGTCTGTTTATAGTTGTTGGTATTTCTGTAGCTCTGCCTACCCCACTCTGGGAATGAAGGCGTGACATTATGTATGTAGCCTTTGTATGTAATTTACATATTTCTAAATTTACACATCCTAACGCTAATACACTGTGAAACTAAACTCAACAAAACTAAAGTAAGTACATCCATTTGAACTTAAAGATCGTAGATCAATAGGTATACAATATTCCAACTAATATAAGTTTAGTGCAATAGTTAGTATGAATGAAGTAAGGAAGGCTGTGCAAGGTGTGGGAAAAGGGAAGGCTGTGGGACCGGATAATACCAGCTGAAGTATACAAGTTATTGAAAACAGATGAAACACCTTAAAACAAAAAAATATCCTTTGACTAGCGACCCGCCAGCGGCTTCGCCCGCTACTTTTTTTTTTATGTCACTTTGGGATATGAAAATTAGATGTTGAACGTACACCGTGACACGAGAATTTTATATTTCAAAACATTACCACAATATTTACTAGCATATATTTGTTTTCAATTTATCCTATTTAATATTATGCATATATTTATTTGCTATTCTATATCTTTATCTTTTTTTCTCTTTAATTGTTGTATGTTTACCCATCCGCTGTTTTATTTCTCTTTCAATTGCTCAAAGGTTAACTGAAAGAGATCCCTTAAAGGGTAAGTTCGCCTTTGTACCTACATTTGTTGTTTCTGTATCGTTTTTTACCTTGTTGTTTTTTGTTTGTGCAATAGTTTACTTACTGAAACTCGTATCAGCATATTTTTTTGCTGTTAGTAAACTTATTGCCTCTAAGTATTACTGAATGAAAATGAAATTACCAACAGCAATTAAAATAATGCAGATACGAGTTTGAGTAAGACAACGATATTCCATATATATTGGTGTAGTTGGCTGTATTAATAAACTTGTATTAAAACATTGACCGAGATGCCAACGGTCAATTCGCGTCATGACAGTAATGGCGGTATTAATTGGTCCCAGTTTAAATGCCCATCTCAAGATACGTCAAAGTAAACGTCAAACCATAGAAAACTGTCATTTTTGACGTATCTTGAGACGGACATTTAAACCGAGATTAGTTTATTTATACGGGCTTTAGAGTTATCGGTAATTTGACGTGTCTTAAGCGGGGACTAGACACCCGCGGAACCGCGGAACTTCCGCATTAAATCCGCGACTTGTTTGTCGCTCGGATCTCCCTTTCTTCTGTAACGATAGCGACGTTTTGAGCGACAAGCGGAAAATACAACTAATTATGTAAATGACTGCTGAAAAAAACATTATACTTAAATCCAAGTCTTAATAAATGTGTTTACTATTTTTGTATAATTTCGGACTGCTTCGCGCGATCTCGCCTGCTGTTGTAGAAATCTTAAAGGTTTGTAATAGTGGCTCTATTAGTTAAAAAAGCTGTACTTTATTTTTCTGTAATAATAGATTTTTAAAAAAATTGGTAATGGTGGTGGTGTGTCTGCTCGTTTGCCTTTTATGGCTGGAAGAAGGAATTTGTAAAAAAGAACCTGTATTTTGTACTATTTTTTTAATGAATATAGTTAAACTTACTAAAAAATCCTTTTTTATTTATTTATGTACATACTTACATAAACACATGACACCACGCCTTCATTCCCAGAGTGGGTTAGGCAGAGCTACAGAATTACCAACTACTCTAAAAAGACTTGTTGATAATTCTCTAACCACGTTTTGCATAATCAGGCTAAGATGTTTTCCAGTACCAGTGTATTAGTGACAGGTTTCAAGCCTAACAGTACCTACTAATTACATGACATGAAGTGACACTATTCTAACACGGCAAAAACAACTCTTAAGGTGGGTACGTATTAGAGCAGCCTCGGGATGAGGCACGCACGGCTCACCTATTTTGCTCAAATTCGTACGCGCAGCTGGGTACGAATCTGAGCGGCTCAGCCTGAGGCATGCTCGCCCCGCGCGGCGATCTGCTCGCGAGCCAAATGGTTTCACATAAACATGCGCGGGTTAGGCAGCCTGCTGGCCGCAAGCCGACATTTCAACATGGTGTTCGGACACGATGACAGCCGCGACTGCGTTTATCATAATTCACTGAATTAATCGCCTCGGTGGTGTAAGGGCTCAGCAACTTTATCAAATTGTACGCCTCGCCCACAGACAAGTTAGAACTTGGCGTTCAGCCTGCAGCACGCTCGGATACACGTCCAAATTACGCGAGGCACGCACAATGAGGTGCGTTTGAGCACGGTCAAAAGTCCTGCTCTCGGCGACTCGCCGCGCGCCGCTCGCACTCTGCTCGCGCACAGCGCGTGAGCGCGTACGAATTTGAGCAAAATAGGTGAGCCGTGCGTGCCTCAACCCGAGGCTGCTCTAATTCGTACCCACCTTTACATTCGCGGACCTCGAAAAATCTGCATCCGATCCGCAACATCCCTTGTCTTACGACCGGCATCTTAGTCAAAATAAGTCCATTTATACGGCTTCTAGAGTTGTAACTGACTTTGGTTTGGTATATGGTTTTCACCGAGTCAAGTCTAATGTGATGTGTATTAAATTTCAGATCGTCCAAGAAAGTGAGGAGAGATTGTCGGAGGATGAAGTCCGAGAAGTTATAGAAATAGTGAACGAGTGCTTCCCGACCGCTGACCCCTCCTGACCCCTCCCTCGCCCTTTTCGAGTTAATAATGCTTAATATTAAAGGTGAATCAATTATTTTTTGTACATTACCAATTGCCTTAGTTTTACCAGAGCAAGGTGTAAAAATTATTTTAATTTTGAATAATTGTTAGCACAAGTGGAAATAAACTATCCAAATCAGAATAACAGATTTGCCTTGCTTTTTTTACAAAACTGACAACCTGGTTCTTTGAGTTCATTTAAAAAAAGTTCAATTAGGGTGAAGCCAGACGAGCGTAATTTTTATAGTTGTGGTTCGCGTAATTTCTACTACATTCGGTTTCTACAAAACTACTGTTGGTTCTCTGCCTTTTCGCCGACCAATCTTTGACAAATGCATCGTTTCGCAACTTATTCATTTGCCAACCCGCTTTTTTTTCTGTAACTACAAATATTTCAGGATTTTTATAAAACTAACCTAACCTAACCTAAGGGGTTCTACACGATGGTCCTGAAATAAATCCAGAATTAGTTTCGGGAAAAAAGCAGGTTGTCAAATGATATGTTTGTGAAATGAATCATTTATGAAATGATAGGATCCCCTACTGTTTTGTTCATACGGCGACGCAAAATGAGTTGGACTTTTGTATAGGCAGAAATTACGCGACACACAACTCAAAAAATTACGCTCGTCTGGCTTCACCCTAAATGTGTCTACCGGTTCATCGAATTTTCTATTTATTTGTGTGATAATAAAAACACAACAATAAATAGGTGATTCTTCAAAAAAATAACCTTGAAGCAAGTTTGATACTTACTATAATTAGAAAAGTAGTTGGCCTCCGGCCCTTCAAGAGTTTCTGTTACCTATTGCCGCTCGAGGCGCTAGTGTTGCGCTTAACTACTTTTGTTGCAGACAAACTATGGAAGTTTATATTTGGCTCTATAAAAGTAACTTTGAAGAAACTTCCCAAGTGTACACTACCACTACAGTAGTAGATAAGAAGTCAAACGTTAGAGATTGCACAACCATGAAGTTTCTGAACATTGTTAGTGTTGACAGCAGTAAGACAATACTGTTATTTTATTAGGTATAAAGCGACAAGTAGGTTTAGCATTGGTCAGTTGTTGCCCGAGCAGTTTTTGACATCCTCGCAGTAATTTCTTGCAGTTGTATTTCGTCCATTTACTTTCTCAACTTCTTATCTGATCGAATAATTTCATAAAAAAGTAGTCTTTATTCTTCTTTGAATTTGAGTGCTTTCCCTACTAATCAATTGCATACGATGCGAGGTTGAGATAGTAAAGGGACGATTTGCGGCGTTAAGCTTTATGTATGATATTTGATTTGGTGGATATGGTATTACGTTTATAATTCGTAGCTGAATTTCTTCTCGTAAAATGTAATTTCTTAGTAATTCCTTAAAATGACAAGAATTTGAGGTAGATTTTGTATAGAAAACAGCGTGGCGCCGAATGTTACCACACCGATCGGTCATTTTTTTTTTTTTATTTTTTTTTTATGTTAAGGAGGAGGCACACGAGCACTCAGGCCACCTGATGGTAAGTGAAATCTGAGACCCATAGACATTTGAATTCTCAAGATTATAATCCTAAGACCTCAAATGCGCTACCAACCCTGAGGACTAAGATGGAATGCCTCTATGCTAGTAATTTCACCGGTTGTCTTATCCCCACACCGGAACACAACAATGCGAACACTGTTGCTTGGCGGATGGTTAATGGATAAGATGGTGGTAGCGATCCGGACGGACCCTGCACAGGGTCCTACCACCACTAAGTGAATCATGACCTTTATTATTATATGTGCAGTCAATCAATTTGATTCCTAGGCAACCAAAACGTAAAAAACTTCATTTAATTAGGTTTACAACGCCACGACGACATAGTCCATAGTTGCCTAGGAATCAAATTGTTTGACTGTAACATACATGGTATCAGAAAATGTATCTTCCCGCGTCTGTCTGTCCGTATATAACTTCTAAACCACTCAACGGATTTCGATGCCTTTTCACCATCAGTTAGATAATTTTTCACGGAAGGTTTTTATGTATAACATGTCTGGTTTATGTACGGGTGTTAAGTACAGAAAATTATCATAAACCGAAACGAAGCTAGTAAAGTATATAGGTACGAATGCGTCAACGCGCCATTGTTAAAGTTTGAATCCGCCACTGGGCGCATTCACAATACCTGCATGGTCATTAACTAAGTAGAAATAAGGAGCATTCGCGTGTAATGAGCATTCGGAGTCGAATATTCAATTGCTATGGACCACGGTAACGCTCGGCTCAATGTCTACACCCCGGCATCCTATCATATCATAAATCATAACCAAGATTTCACAAATAATTCATTTCACACCCTTTTTTTTTCCGAAATAATTATTCTGGATTATTTCAAGACCATCGTGATAGCCCTGTAGGTAAGTTTTCAAATAAAACAGAAATATTTGTAGTTACAGAAAAAAAGCGGGTTGGCAAATGAATACGTTGCGAAACGATGCATTTGTCAAAGATTTGTCGGCGAAAAGGCAGAGGACTGAGAGAACCCTACACCACTCGAATATTACAAGCGGATGCTCTCAGTGAGGACACACCTTATTAATGACTAATCAGGTATTGTGATAGCGCCCAGTGGCGGATAAATGATTTTTTTGGGGTTGACCCCGCTAAGGGAAGGTTGCACGCGCCACTTCGGGCCGCAACGTTGTTTGCGGCGTGGTGGGGCCGCAGAGGAAGCGGAGTGCTTCACGGTGCGCCGTTCTCCCTATACTGTGCGGCTGAAACGTGTGGACCTGCGAAATTCAAAATGTTTATTTAGTAAATAGGCCACAAGAGGGCTCTTTTACTCGTCGGTTATATGAAGTTAATCTACTAGCGCTTCGGACAAGACCATTGCGGAGGAGAAGTGCCGCAAAAAACTCCAGCAGAAGGTAATTTTTTCAATCATAAAGTACAATAATACTTAAAAGTAAGTTACATTATAATTACTTAATAAAGTAAATACTTAATAATTAAAACTTAAACAAATAAAATCAGTACAAATGTTAATAACATTAGACTAAACATAATGACTATAGGAGAATAGCACGACGAGGTCTCTACTTCAAAAGCCATTACTAAAATAATTAACTGAAGAACCAGCCCTTGCAAACGTGAACAGACCGGACCCCACAAACAGCACCCGTTCACGAGTATGACTGCGGGTGATGGATCAGGAATCTGTAGCCTGCTTTGGTCTACTGGGTTGGCTGATTCTTCTCAATTAGGCAGCAGGCAGGTAAGTCGAGTTCAGTGTCGTATAAAGCTGCCTACTTGAGAAGGCACGCGCTAAAATGTGTTTTGTACGCTCCGACGGGACTACTTAAACTTGCCGGGTAACTTCACCTTTGAGATCGGCGCAGCGCTGTGTTGAGAGAATCACCCCCCTGAATTGTGAGTACCCTGAATTCTCCCGGCGCCCTCTTTCAATGTCGGAGCCCGCGCTAAGCGGTCCTGCGAGTGAGACTCGTAGTCGAATGTGCAAGCAGAACCTACGGCCCTCGCCAACAACGGCATGGAGGGAGGATCGCTGGGTTTATAGTGGGTATTCGGTTGGAGCCCCCATGCAAGCATGAAAAAAAACCTGTACTTACACCACTAAACTTTCCAGGACGTGTTGGCACCCCCATCACAACCTTAACCTCTAAAATCCTCGTTTTTTTTGCTGTTACTGCCAATTAACGTTTAAGCTTCAAAACGAGCAAATTTGTCGAGGCAATATGTCGCCGACTGTCGTAAATTCGCGATAGTTGCCGGTAAAGAGCTCTTGGCCAAATCTAATTCTTTCATTATTTTCAGAGTACTATATTTTACTCGGTAAATATAGGCATTTTGCTTGCGACTCTGTCCGCGCATTCGTCGTATATCGCCGTTTCCTTGGGAACTGTCCAATTTTTCGGGATAAGAAGTATCCTATGTCCTTCTTGTGGGCTACCTATTTCCGTTTCCGGACTATAAACTATAGCAAACCGAGGGTGGATCAACTTTGAGTGTCATTGTGGCTTCTTAGTCTACATTTAAACACTGTACTAAGTTTTTGTATTAACAGCGTAACAGATTTAACATGACACTTAAAATACAATTTAATAGCGTTATCATTTTTACTCTCAACTTGTCACTGTAATGCAGAGCGAGACAAAAACAAGGTTGTTTTTGGGGTTAGAACATATAACAAATAGGTAGTCTATAGACAACATTTCCAAAACAGACTTCGGCGGTGGAGGTTGTATATACCTAGCTCCAGCCTGCCCTCCACCGGCTCCACCGCGCACTCCGACGACCCTTTTGACGGTCGGTGACCACTTCGGTGGCCACTGCTGGATTTGACCACTCCAGATTTGATCCAATCCAGAAGTGGTCAAATCCAGAAGTGGTCAAATCCAGAAGTGGTCAAACCCAGCAGTGGCCAAATCCAGAAGTAGTCAAATCCTGAAGTGGTAATATCCAGAAGTGGCTATTATTGAGTCATTTTAAAACGAGAGAAGTAAAAACCATTTCAATGTACTTCGTCATTAATCGCTCAATTATCTTTAAGATATATTATCGCCTTCCTAGAGGTAAATACCGTTGAGGATTCCACCTAAAGAGTCCAAGCAACTTAATGTTGTTTTGTACTGTACTTTGCCCAAGCGCACACTCAAGGCCGTTAGAGAGTTTTATTTTTAAAATAATCAGTCGTCACGCGTCTTTCGGGGCGACTGCACGCCCTTTCTCTCCTAAGTTCTGTTTCTGAGAAAATAACATGCGTTTAACGACGATTTGCTTCAATAAGGGTAAGTAGAGTGCGTTCATAGTTTTCAAGAGTGAAGTGTGAACAAATGTAGGTATAACCTCACAAGATTAAATGGAATACGTAGATAATCTTAATCAATACCGTTATCTGGTTATTCTCCTGCCGTACTGATGTTGTTGTGCGGATTTCATTGAAAAAGTTTAGAACGTAAATTTCCTTTTTTTTCCTTTTAATTACCGTTTTAACTTTATTTTTAACCGACTTCATAGAAGGAGATTTTATGTTTCACTGTAACTATCTTTTTTTTAATGTATTTCCACCGATTTCTCGGGCAATTTTGGACTGATTTTTAATATTCCTTTTTGTTTTATAGGATATATACCTACTTTTAAGGTGGTCCTGTTGTCACCAAATGGAAACCTGATCACAGAATCCGTGAGGAATCGAGGGAACTCCTCAAATATTATAGACATACATATAATGCTTTGGTACTTTAAAAAGTATCATTTGATTAAGTGGAACTGATGGTGAAAACCACTGATGCTCGCCGGAACTCCTCAACGGTGCCTATATATTTATTAGATATTTCAATTAAGATAGTGAGCGACTATGACGAAGCTCATTTAAATGGTTTAAATATAAGACTAATACTTTCCCGCGGCTTTGCTTGCGGTGAGCTTGAAATGTCCAATATTAGTTTCATAATAATAGAGACGTGGAACTACATATAGCAGCATTATCACCAAAAGTATTTTACAGTTTATTACGCTTTTTTCTTTTTTGTTTTGATTGTTACAAGTGAATATTGTTTCTGTTTTCATTGCAAACGTTTGTAAACAAATTTACTTAATGTTATAGTATAAAAAAAAACTTTTTGTTTCATATCCTGTTACTTTAGCTTCAGGTTCAAATCGTAAATACATGTGTGTTCGTCGTGGCATGTGTGTCATACTAGCTCAGAGTTAAGAACCTACCTTATATGTCCATGATGGCAAATAAATGAATTTATTTGATAATAAGCAGGAAATAAAATAAATGTTTGAAAAAACAAAAAACCGCCTCCAAAAACAATATATGATTCGCAAAGCGCGTTATAAATTCTTATTGCCATTTGAACGCAGTTTTTATTATTAAACAGTAATTTACATTGAGGAACTAAATCCTTATTTATGGGTGACAGTGCGTTTTTTTGTTCGAAGTACCTACTTTTTTGATAAAAGATAACTTAGTAAGTATCACCTATTTAATTGATTTTAAATAAACAGAGATTAGATAAACAAAGCAATGTTAAATGAATGTTAAATTCGGCCATCACCCACAACATAACACGAAAAGTCTGTAAAGTATGGATTTCCAGATTTCAACAGCGAGATGAAAATGGCATTTCAATCCCTAGGGAGAAAAGTGATTTTGAACACACTCAGCGCATTATCATAAGTAGCGCTCCTGCAGCTTAAATACCTTCGAGTACCTACCTACCTAACTCAGGATGCAATAGACCAAATTGATTCCTTACTTAATAATCTACTATGTTTACTTCGTCTACAAGCAGGCATTTACGGCCGTACTCAGAATTAATTCAGTTAATCTTTATTTCACTAAAGAATACACTTAATAATTAATATACAAAAGGCTCACTTTATACAACAGGAAAAAAGAACACGGAACAGTACATTTTAATTATATTAGGTATAGAAAACAACAGACGGTCTTACCGCGAAATAGCGAACGACCGAGAAATAAATAAGGACACAAATTAATGGCAAGCGGTGTAACTAACATAATGGAATCAGCGATTTTGGATTCTACCATACTTTTGCAGCTGACTTTACCTAATTTCTCATATTCTAGCGTTCGCGCTCGCTACGCTCTGGTTTAATAATTAACCTTTCAAATTGTGAAATAATTTTTAAAATAGGTTTCTTGGTTCGAAAATGACCTGTCGGATTTAGGTACAAATTCTCAAAACTCACTCTTTTTATATACAGGGTGTTCTTTTGTTCAGCAACTTCCACAATTACTATACTCATGTTAGGGGGTTACATTCATGTTTTTGAGCTCAAAAAAAAGTTTTTTTTTTCGTCAAAAGTCGTAAGGATGTCCTCGCTATTTTATAAATCACTAGCGACTCGCCCTCGCTTCCCTCCGGATTAAAGTATTATACATATAAACCTTCCTCTTCAATCACTCTATCTATTAAAAAAACCGCATCAAAATCCGTTGCGTAGTTTTAAAGATACACATAGGGATATAGGGACAGAAAAAGCGACTTTGTTTTAATATGTAGTGATGGTCTCTCGTTTCTGTAGCTACGAAGGGGGTAGACCGCTTATCGTCACGATGTTATTGTTTGATACTACCCTCACAAAACTATGCGCAAGCGACGTCAATTCCTTGTTGGTTTCGAAGCGAGTGCTTGTTAAGTAAAGTGTTACATCATTTAATTGATAAAAAAATGGCTCGGCGAGAAAATTTACTTCTGGACAATCGTGAAATGTTTGATGTTGTGAACATTAGCTTTGTGAGTGGTCAAAACATTGCTGACACCGTTAGGATTTGGACTGAACGATTTCCTAATCGGCAGGCCATTACGCGCTACACGGTAAGGTCTATCGTTAGCAGCCTTTACGAGTGGGGTACTTTTGAAACGCTACGCCATGCTCAAGGAAGAGGCCACAGTGGGCTTGCAGTGGATGTTAAGCAGGCTATTCTCGGTTTGTAATCTTTGACGGTCCTAAGCCCGTAACCAGTATGAAGGGAAAGATGAATCATAACATTGTGCACTGTGATTACGTTATTAAAGTCCCGGTAAACACGGCGCATGGTAACCACAATTAAGTAAAATAATGGGAAAAATTGAAAATGCTATTTCTTTGACCTCCTTAGGTTTTTTTAATTTTTTAATAAGATATTCGGATTCAGCATTAATTCCCTCCTGTTAATCTCTCCTGTTTTGGAAGATTTCGACCAAAAAAACACCCTGTATATACCTTATAGCAATAGTTTAGTAATAGTATACATTCTACTAATATTATAAATGCGAAAGTATGGATGGATGTTTGCTACTCTTTCACGCAAAAACTACTGGACGGATTTAGATAAAATTTGGAATAAAAAAAGCTTATACCTTGGATTAACACATAGGCTACCTTTTATATTCCCTCGGGAACTGATTTATACGCGTACGAAGTCGCGGGCGGAAGCTAATATAGTATATTTGGGTCGGTGTAATTCCAGAGGCGCCCCGTCTCCTACTGTACAAGCGGGACCCGAGCCCCCCCTCCAACGCGGTGCGCGTCGTCGGCGCGGTGCTGGGGCTCCGCTTCGACTTCCTGGAGCCCAACCTGCTCGGGATGGAGCACCGCACGCCGGAGTTCAGGAAGGTGTGTAAGGGGGAAATTTAGGAGGGGGCATTTCCTTTATGCCAATATTCCTCAGCGGTTGAGGTCTCCGGTCAATCAATTTGTTCCAGGGAGTGGACATGGCCTCTGGCCCCTTTTGGCATCGCGACAGTCTGGTGAAATAATGACAAACCCCATCGTATGAAGGACTTTAAAATGGGATCCTATCATTTTATAACCAACGTTTCACAAATGATTAATTTCACAAACATCATTTGATATCCCGCGTTTTTTTCTGAAACTGTAACTAATTCTGCATTTATATCGGAACCATCGTGTAGAACCCTATGTTAGGTTAGGTTAGTTTAATAAAAACTCTGAGATATTTGTAGTTACAAAAAAAAAAGCGGGTTGACTAGTGAATAGGTTGCGAAACGATGCATTTGTCCAAGATTTGTCGGCGAAAAGGCAGAGAACCCTTTAAAATATAACAACAAGAATAACTCGAAAAAGCTCAATCCAATTTCACCAAAAAACCCGAGATAAGTAACTTCAAAATAAATCCTATGAGGAAAGACTGCAGATGCTGAAACTCACGACCTTAAAAGAGCGCAAAGAGCGTGGCGATTTAATATAAACCTAAATGATACTTACAGGGCATTAAGATTTCCAGGAGTTTCATAAATTGTTGAAGCTTAATACCAACAGTCGTCTTCGGGGCCTTTTATAGCTAGGTCTATTGCCACTACGGGTACCAATACCGAGCAAGCAGCAACTACGGCCACGTCCCCTTTCACTGTTCGCCGTCCCGCCGGCGCACACGCACTCCCCCTCCACGCTTCACCGAGCCTTAAAGCTCATCAACAATATCTTGGAAAGCGACAGCCAACTGGACATCTTTCATATTTCGGAGCAGCGTTTCTATCGGCTAACCGATACCTGGAGACCGTTATCACCCCAAGCTCAATTTAAGAAAGTGTCACATAACACCCCATCACATAATATTTGTTATAATAATTGTTTTGGCTTTTATGAATGTCTCTTTGAACAGTTTATAATGTAAGTGTAGCATGACTGTAAGTATTAATTGAAGATTTAACAATAAATAAATTTAAACTACTAACTGACACACTACAATCCTCGCAGACACTTATGTAACAGAGTAGTTTGACCATAGAACAAACTGCCGGAACAGGAGTCTCAGCACTGAATGTTAATAAGTTTAAAAACCGATTGGATTAACACGTTAGCAGTACAAAGAACAGTTGATGAAGGAACAGCTGGATACAGGCATTTTTCAGGTTGTCCCAACTGCCGCCTGATAATAAATATTAACCTGAAGTTACAAGAAAGTATGAAACAAGTTGAGCTTACCTTATGTAGAGCTTGCCTTGTCTTAAAAAAATGTTTACATTTCCAGATTAATCCCATGGCAACAATACCGGTACTGCAAGATGGGGACTTCATTCTCGCAGAAAGGTATTTAAAGATGTACTTTAATAAACTGGTATTAACGGAAAAGTCTATCACACTAATCTAGCCATAAAAAACATCCAGGACTCAGGAATGCCCTTGTTGTACGGAAGGTGCGAAATATTCGCGCTTATCACACAAATAATTGCCCTTACCCGGGATTTGAACCCGCGACCGCTAGCTTCGTAGGTGTAGGTACCTATTCGGTATACTTTGACGGAGACAGCACACTTAATGTTTCAATACAAAAGTATTTAAACTATAGATATATTTAATTGATGACCATTTTTTAAATTTTCGAGTGAGTGGGTTTAGTTCCGATTTTAGGTGAATTACCATTATCACAACAGAGCGGGCGCTGTTAAAGTTTTTTTTAAATGTCGCTAGAGGGCACTCTTTGTCTCCGTCCTTAGGCACTGGTCCCACCGCTGACGATGAGCGAGAAGCGATTAAAGCTAGACACTAGAAACGAGTTGGCGAGCAGCGAGAAGCGAGTGTTTTAGTTAGTAGAGAGAGAGAGTTCCAGCCAGCGTTCAACTATTATAATACCTGTACTATCTGTGTCTCTTTTACTAACACAGGATCTATAATATCTTTTATACTACACTTTGTTAGTAAGTGTATAATTACTACCCTAATAAAAGGCGTGAAAGCTGTTCATTAAACCTTCTCAAAAATCAGGATAGTAATATTGAATGGAATTTCATAACTGCCCTGTTATCAGGTCAGTAATGTCGTATGAAAATCCATCATTACCCCTTTTTTCTATTCAAGGTGACGTAGTCAATCAGCCCACTTTGACACGAACGCAAGTTGGACCCTGCAAATCGGGGCGTGTTCACCTTCTTTAATGTCTTTTGGCACGTAAACTGTACGGCGGTTTAAAATTTGTTACTGCGGCTCTACTTTGAAGTCCGTATTTCGAACTTCGGGTCGCCCTCTCACTTTTGCAAAATAATTACACGTTGAGAGCAAAAGGAATAGCAATAGACGAAATTCGAATTACGGATTTCAAAGTAGAGCCCCTGTTTGATGGCGCGCTCGTTCTTCCTCGAAGGAATTCATTTGTTACTTTTGTATTTTTTTTTTTTTGAGTTTAATATAAAGCAGTATATATCACTCCAGGATAAGTACAGATTACTAAACACGTGTGGTTTACGCAAAATTAGTAATCCGTGCCTTACTCCCCTTGGTGAATAAACTACTATTACTCGTTGCTTGAGCGAGAAAATTGCCGATAGCTAATCGCTTCCTCGCGTTTGGTGGGACCAGATGCCTTACATGTACTTCCCGTTGACTTACAATCATGAAATTCGGCTAGAAGCAATAGTTATAGTTCAACTAAAGTGAAAGATCCGAGTGCCGTCCATTTGTAGTTTTACATTACCAAAAATATATCATTTTAAGTTTGTCCCTCAATCCCTTCATCTTTTCGTTAGAGCGATGTTCGGTGCTTTCAGAGTCGACCTGTCAAGTGGTCATCTTCGTGAAAACTCGTTTATAACCCGAGCGACGCTCGGTCTTCCAGATATTGTAGATAAAGTAAGAGAGGTGTGGCATACGTAGTTTTCCTTCTGTTTACAGCCACGCGATTAACTTGTACTTGCTGAACAAATATGGCAGCGTCGAGCATAAGGAGGCGCTGTATCCGGCTGAACTGCGCACGCGCGCGCTCGTCGACCAGTGCCTATATTTCGACGCAGGAGTCTTGTTCAAGAGGCTGCTGGAGGTGTCTGTGAGTCACTTATGTTATTAATAATTATGTTTAAAGTATAAGGAATTTAAATACCTACATACATACATAACGTCACGCCTTCATTCCCAGAGTCGGGTAGAGCTAATTACCACCAACTCTAAAAAAGTTGTTGATAATTCTGTTTCCACATTTTGAACAATCAGGCTTAGATGTATTAGTGACAGGTTGCAAGCTCATCGCCATCGTACTAGAAGCCTTTTTCCCTTAGTTGTCTCTTACGACTTCCACAGGAAGACATGGAGTGGCACTGTTCTAACCCGGTAACTAAACGGACCAAACAATTATTTAAAAAACGAGCGAGCGAGAAACACGTACCTACACAAATACCTAGAATAGTGTTTCTTTTTGTGATCGCGCAATCAGTGTGATCAACCTTAGCTTCTTAATCCCCAGCAACCAGCCTTCATCGGCAAGACAGACAGCGCCTCGAACACGCAGATAAGGAACATCGAGGAGGGCTATTCCACATTGGAGGCGTACCTGCAAGCGAGGCCGTTCGTCGCGTGCGACCGCTTCACGCTCGCCGACGCGTCGCTCGGGTCCACCGTCGCCGCGCTGCAGGAGATCCAGCCCGTAGACGCTGGGAAGTAAGTAGGGCAGGAGTACCTTAACTATCCCTAACTTTCTTGCGGAAAAATTACAACACGTACTCGTAAATTAAGTCGCATTAAAAAAAGATTGGGAATGCCTCAAATAGGCGAGCGCTTGAACTACCTAAGTGGACTCTGAGGCAAAGTATAAGTATAGGACTAGTTAGTTCACGGCTATACGGATGCGTTACGCAACAGTGCAAGCCGCGCGATGTACCTTTGTTTCAAGATGATCTACTTCTCCTATACGTATACTTCCTATACGAACACACAATGCGAATGCTCCTTGAGGGTAGGTTAAAGGATAAGATGGTGGTAGCGATCGATAAGATGAAGGTCCTGATCCTACCACCACTAAACCCACATGGACTTCGTACGAGGTAGACAAACGAAATAAAAAACAATTTGACCAAAAAACACATACGTTAACTTTTTGGAATGAAAGCCTGGTGCTGGCAGATTTGTTGATGAATACGCATACTTTTCCTAAGACCCGCTACCAAGGAGGGTAGAGAGAGGATTTAATAAGTAGAATTCTGACAAAGCATCAGCTTTAACTTTAAAGCTACAAATGCTTTTAACTGTAGGTAAGGTTGTGGTGTTACTTTCTAAGAAACGATCGGCCGAGGCGGTTCTAGAACAAAATCTCTGCTTCGGCCTAAGTGTGCTACGCTTCAATCGATCTTATTTATTTCTGAATCATTAAGTATATTATTGTTTGGCCGCAGGTTCCCCAAATGCAAGGATTGGCTGGAGCGACTACACGCCGAGCCCAATTTCAAGGAATTGAGCGGGACCGGCGGCATCTTATTTGGCAAATTACTAAGATCGTTATGGAAAAAGAATAAAAAAGAGTGATGATAAAAAAGACTTTTACTGCTTTTTAATTCTTATAGGTTGCGAAAAGAGTAGAGAGTAGAGTCTGGCAAACGAAAGCTGTCCCAGAGAACCAGCGGCAGAGTTGATACTATTTGATTTCCTGATCTTTTCACATCAGTGTTGGAGTATCAACTCCGTTTATTCAGTGTACAGTCAGTGTTAAAAGTTGCAGGTTTCTTGAAATTGCCGCTCTTTCTCTGGGACAGCTTTCGTTTGCCAGACTATATTACCCAAACGCTGGTGCTTATAGTTGTGGTAGCCACCAACGATATTATAATCATTGGTTGCCACTTGAGAATATTGTAGTTCCACTGTCACCATGTCAAACTCTTTTTTTTAGGTTTTCGTACCCAAAGGGTGCCAACTACTTTATATCTGTTTGTCTGTCAGCGGGCTATCTCTTGAACCTAAATGGGTTGACAGTTGTCATTTTCACAGAGCGTGTAGGTACTACTCTCACATTACACTTTTCGAGTTCATTATTTTACTAGAGCTTTTTTATTACCTACGTTGAAGCAATTGTATGTTAAATAGCATACTTATTCGCAAAATATCATATTCGCAAAGCATGATATTCGCAAAACACGATATTCGCAAAATATCATATTCGCAAAACACGATTTTCGCAAAATATCATATTCGCAAAACACGATATTCGCAAAATATCATATTCGCATAATATCATATTCGCAAAACACGATATTCGCAAAATATCATATTCGCAAAACATGATATTCGCAAAAGACGATATTCGCAAAATATCATATTCGCAAAATATCATATTCCCAAAGCATGTTATTCTCAAAACATCATTATTAACAAGACATCAATTAGAGTAGGTAATTAGACGGGTTACTCTCAAAATTCCCTTTTCGCCAAAGGACCATTTCAGCTAGATGACGTAAGAGTAAAATACACAGTCAGCAAAGAGTCAATTCAGCTGAATGACGTGAAAGTAGAATACTCAGTCAGCAAAGTGTCAATTTAGCAGGACGTCACAGAATTAAATTGAACAAGTAGCTAAACGTTTGGAAATATAAATAGTCCGTATGATTAGAATACCTTATTAACCGAAAGTAAAATTAGTTGATTGACATGAACATAGAAAGAGTTATTAGCAAAACGTCGGGAAATTAAAATAGCCCGTATAATTTGAATATTTAATTCGTCGAAATCAAAATTAGTTGACTGTCATGACCACAGAACGAGTGCCAGGGATTTAAATAATAGATAATAATTGATTATGTGGAAAGGAGTTTCAAATTATCAGGTGTCATATCAACACTTGCCATTTAAAGATCCAGACGTTTTGCGAACGGGCTATTTGGCGTTCATGTCTATTTAGTAATTAAGATGTTTTGAGATACAAACGTTTCGCTACCGGGCCATTCAGATTTTATGTCTATTAAGTAATAAAGACATTTCTAAGATAAAGACCTTTCGCTACTAGTGTATTTATAATTGTAACATTCTAAGATCCAGACGTTTTGCTAAAGATACATTTCGCGTTCATGTCTATATTGCAACAAAGACATTACACAATCCAGATGTATGAGCTATATTGTCAACTGGCGAAAAGGGAATTTCGAGAGTAACCCTAAAACTAATATAACCTAAACCTACCTACGATTCTATAACCAAATTCCACTATTTGCAAATAACATGTTATTCATATATTTTTTTGCGACTATCTTGTATTGCGAAAAACGTGTTTTTTACTAATATCATGTTTTGCGAATATCATGTTTTGCTAATATCATGTTTCACGAATAGGTATCATGTTTTGTGAATGTTGTATATTGCGAATATCATGTTTTACTCATATCATGTTTTGCGAATATCATATTTTGCGAATATGATATTCTGCGAAGTGTGGCGTTAGAGTCGGAGAAGGAACTTGTAGCGACTCGAACACAGAAAAAACACTCTTAGGCCTGCCTGATCTCCAGCGATCCGGTTTGTGAGCCAGTTCTAATTTTTACCATAGAATAAGTACCTACTCTTGACTATAAGACGAACTTTGGGTCAGCTAATTCAGCTAACCTTCTTTACTTTTAAGATTTCATTTTTTCAAAAGGAAGTTAAACAAAAACTAGGCTGATTTTAGGGGGTCCCATTCCCTACCTAAAGGGTGCCAGAAGGACTCTACTAAAGCCCTGAAAAAAAAAGTCAAACGTACGACTTTTCTTCATTTTATAGTCCAGTTTCCTTGCTGGTACAGTCAGCGTCAAAAGTACCTGGTCACTTTAAGCCACTTTTGTATTTAATCGCATTAACACATTAGACAATCGTTTCTGACATTGCTTATGTGACAGTAAAGCGACAAAGTACTAAAGTGATCAGTTAGTTTTGAAGCTGACTGTACTTATTCTATGATTTTTACTACGCCTACATGACGTATCAACTCAATTTATTTATGATTTCGCATAATCTGTGGGCAGGCGCACCCATAGATATCAAATCACCAGGGAGCGAAACTTTGGTGCCGGTGACGTCATTACAACGCAAATTCACATAGAGGGTGCTTTTATATAAACAATATTGAGATACCCCACTGAGTCTTAATAATGCTATGACGATAATTTATTCAAATAATGACAAAGTAAATACATACATACATACATAAAGTCACGCCTTTATTCCCAGAGTGGGGTAGGCAGAGCTACAGAATTACCAACAACTCAAAGTAAATAAGTACAAATAAATAAAATAAAAGTTCGAAAATTCAAATTCAAGCATTGATTCGTGACAAATAAAAAAAATAGAGAAATAGTATAATAAAAACACAATTTGCCACGAAATGGACCCTGCTCAGCATGTTGCTTTAACAGCACAATAAACACACATATAATACACATTTTCACATTATTTACAATCAGAAAAGAAAACTTCTGCAAGTACTGTACAGACTCCATGGAAACTTTTCTCAAGCGAAACCATTAGGTGGGTTTCGGTTATATTAGCAATTTACAAATAAAAAATATATGAAATATAAATTATTTATTGTCTCCAACAATCTTCTTTTATTGACAATGACAGTCACGTGTCAATATCGGTAAACTAAAGAGGCCAATAAGTTGTTATTAGTGATTATGTAAAATCTAGATAAAAACTCTCTGTATGTAGAAAAAGAAAAGATTTTTTTTTGTTTCTATCACCGACCGCGCATTTTTTCACACTAGGCACACTTCAAACTGAAGCAACAAGTTTGTCAAATGTAAACCGGTCAAATTGTGTACTATATAAATGCACATTTTGACGTCATTATATCTTGGTCGCTCGAAGTCAAATCTATAAATATACTACATCTATGCACATTTAACATAAAATATACACAGATAATTTAAATGTATTATGTAAAAAATGTGCTACGTTAGTGTCATCTAGCAGTAGTAGCATGAACGGCGGATGTCCGCACGATGTGCGACTTAATCCGATAATTTAACCTACGCAAAAGATGTCGCTACTAGAACCTCTCAAAGAATTATCTATTCAAAAAATAAATAATAGATAACAATAATAAAATATGAACGGACAAAACGAAGTACAATGGTAAAACAAATAGTTTAAGAATGGTCCTTGTTTAGTCCTACACAAGTCCACACGGTTCATATGCTATTTCAATAAACATAACTAAACTGTAGTGTTCAGATACAGCGCCATCTTACAATTTTTAGTGAAACTGCTTGAGTTTGTTGTATCCCACGGAGCCAAGTATAGAATGGAACTGTGACATGAGAACTCGCAAAGGAACTGGTATCATTATACTTACTTGTTGTAAAAATACTCGGTATTTTGTCTGTCCAAGTACGAATACCAGTTGCATCGTTCATAACGGCAGAAACGTGTACGGCGAAGTGCGATCGACTCGTCGATACGCAGCTGTCCCGCCGCGCTTGTCAATTTTAAGTTTTCCGAATCGCGTGTGTAAATAAACAAATTATTTTACTTTTCATTGGGAATTATAATATGAAGTGATACAAATGTTTGTTTAAAAACCGTGTCAATTAACAGTGGAACATTTGAATGAAACCGTAACCGCTTCTCGCAATGACAAGGGAGAGCACTCGGTTACCTTTAGAGAAACCCGGAGGCATTATAATGTTTCATGTGGCCTAATTGATGCCTCATCTTAACAGATAAGTGTATACGTTGATTTTAAGGACTATTGTGAATAGTTCGGAGGTATAATTGTCTTCGTTTCGACTCGATCGTCAGTCGTCTAGAGTACACGTTTAAAATGAGTGTTATAAGTGGTTTGAGTAAAGCTGATTTCAAGACGGCGAGTGATGGTCTGCTGGAGCTCTCAGAGGAGCGGCTCCGCAGCATCATGCGCTCGGAGCCCATCACAGACGTCTACCACGTGGAACAGACTCCCTTCGCAAGGTTAGCATTGTTCACTGACACCTGTCAAACTTGTATTCAAACTTCTCGGAAGTTCCAAATTCAAAAGTATGTTTTGTGGATAGGTCCTTTATCGTCCCTCCAGACTTTTAAGGGATGAAATACAGGTTCTTGAAAGTACTTTGAAAGTTTAGCATATACTTTCTGTTCAGTTAACAACAAAAAAAAAACTCGTTTTCAAGGACAAAATAAACAAAGTAGTTTTTGCTCTTGCATTGCAGGAAGTTGTTAAAATCACCATGAAGGGAATGGGCTTGTCTTGCATTTCAGAACTGTTACATGGTCAATGTCAGTCAGTGCTTGTCCATAAACAGCATTAAAAGCAACAGTAAGGGAACAATCTATAGCAAAAAAAAGTAAAACCTAAATATTTTAAAACTTATTCTAGCTCAGTGTCAATAGTTGTGCAATGAATACATAATCTGGCCTTGAGATTGCATTAAAAGCATGACAAACCAAGTTGTGTTGAAACTACATTATAGTCAGTTATGTTTTTACAACCACATCCTATCCATGTGCCATTGAATGTACACCTGATAGTTGTAAATGAAATATTTCCTATGTTAGCTCCTCAGAACAATGTTTATCAGCATGTTTTTGATAAAGATGACTGATGTGAGCGCTGTGGCTTGATAAAAGGAGATAAGATTGCTATGCGGGTGAATAAAGTTATGCAGCCAGGTGTCTAGGTTTAAAATTATGCTATTATTTAAAACATTAAGGACATATTTTCCAAGGCATGTTAATATTGTCACTTGTCAGGGTAAATGTGAATACTGCTATACATATTTATTCAAAACGTTCCACCAAATATCTTTGTTTGAAACAACTTTTTTGTCCATTGTTATCTGTTTACCCACATTAACACTTCTTGCTTGAAAAGTCACAAGATCTGTTTAGATTTTTTTGTTCTCTTATTTTACTATTTATAAAACTATTTTTTATTACCATGTTTTTATTACATCGCTTTCTTGTCTGTCTGTTTGTTTGTAAAGTGTGGCTGTTCAATACGCATTTTGCAATAGATTTTAAACAACCCCCTGACGAGCTTTAAACTTTAAATATAGCTCGTAAATGCTTTGAACTGTGTGTTGAAGTCTCAATAAAAATAGATATAAATGGAAATCAAACTAATTCTATGGTATTAATTAGTTCTGTATTTTTTAATTCTGTTAGGATTTGTTTAAATAACTATGAAAATAGGCTTGTGTTTAGGTTATCATTATATTTGATTCAATTATTGATTTTGGTTTTTTATCAATCTGCTTATTTTATAAGGATTTGAAAATTTCATTATAATCACAATTTAAATATAATTGAATGAAAAATTACACACTGACCCATGACATGACACATAATAAAAGAGGGTTTTACAAGGTACTATTCACTGATCAATAGTGGAAATTTATGCCAGGTAAATAAGAAATTCAATTTACACAAGATCTTTTAGAAAAGTCATTTAATTTTAGGTATTTTCTTTTTATTTTATCGGTACAAAAACACAATTCGCATCACCTAGATCTTTTCTGTTAATTAGTGCAATAAATCAAACCATTAGGTTTTCCAATACAACTACCCATTCAGAAAATTGACTTGGTATACTTACACTAAATTATAATGAATTTATAATTATGTTGATGACCTTGACTTGATGCCACATTAGATTCATGTTTTGTTTCTCTTTTACTTTTATTTTTGTTTGCATGGCATGTTGAGGGAAAAATAAAGTTGAAATCAAACAAAAAATAACTTATTCAGGAAATTATTTAATTAAGTATATTTTATCTAACTTACAGACATTTCTTTTCTAACAACTTGTTATCTCAATTTAGCACCCAAATGCTTGAATAATATTAAATTAAATACAGATACTTAGTCTAGGGTCTATAGAATCTAGATAACATTTAAACCAGTGGCCTGTTTCTCAAAACTCACTAGACTTACTAGTTCACCTCAATCCAATTTTCTACAAGTCTACCATACCTCATACATACATTTCATACCTCATTGACTATTATTATTTGTTTAGTGAGTTTTGAGAAAAGGGCCCCGAATGGTCAATCTATTCAGATAATAAAGTACCATTATACATTATTTAGTGTACCTATGTCATATGTAAGTACTTAATATCAATAGGTATCTACTATTAGTACCAGCTTGCTAATGCACTGTTTCAGCTGTTGACAAGAGTAATTATCCAAATGCAATACAAGCATTCTTAGAATGATGGCTGGCTATACAAACAACACTAGAAATTATACCTATCATAATTCTTTAACATGAATTAACTTCATTACTGATAATGTACGTGCCTATCTGAAATTGAGATATCGTTTGTAATTGCGCATTACTTTAATATGATAATGTGATTATGAATTTGATAGTCTTTAGACCAATCAGCTGGCTTGCATTGGCAAAAGACTTTGACCCGGTACAATGCGAACAAGTACGCGTTGTTTACTTGCATCTAAGTAATATGGACTAGAGTGGAGTTTATTTTGTTGCGCTAGGACGTTTCCACGCTGGGCGCGTGACGCGCAAGGTCGTCCGCCGGCCTCCTGACGTAGCCGTTTACCGGCGTCGTACTGCTGTCTCGACTAATTGCACTTTTTGTTTGATCAACTGCTATTTTCGAAGCCCCCGCGCGCCCGCGAGGCCGATCGGAACTGGTTCGAAGCGGGTTTGTGAATCAATTTCATTTCCCCTCGCCGTGTAGGTCGTTTGTGACAGTTTTTAATCGATAATAATTGCGTTTTTTATCTACGCTGTAAGTTTCAAGTGCGATCAGTCAGATCTAAATGCTGGTCATCGATGGGCTGATATGAGTCATTTGTTTGCCTTCTAGCCATTATGAAATACTTGGTAGCGGCAAATGTGAGTAAAGGTAATGGAGAGCGAGTGATATTAACATGGTTTAATACTTGCATCGACTCTAAACCAGTATGAAAGTTCTCAAAAATCTTACGCGATGTGATGCATGGCCGCAACGTAAGACGGCGCCGATGGGATCAGCTGAATGATTTATTTGTTATACAAAGCGATTGTCGGCCGTAGCCGCGGGTCAGTGGCTAGTTTAAGTGAAATTCAACATTTCAACGAGCGGGTGTTTAAGTAAATGAAAGGAATCGTTTAGGTGTAGCTGTTGTTGGCGGTTTCTCCGGCGCCGGGGGCGGCTCGTTTCCCGGGAGCCTGGTGGAGATAGCAGTTTTTGCTCGTCCGGCGCTGGCGAGATGTAATCGTGGACTTTCTACAGCTGAGCGGTCGGTCGCCGCGGTTTCACTTTCATGCAGCGGCGGAATGCGGCCGGACCTCCGACCCGCTGTACCCCTCCTACACCCTTAGCTCCTCCACGACCTGAACACGTTTTGCATATCGACTTCTTAGAAGCGGTCGCGTGCGAGATTGAATACGCCGCTTGCATAACTCGCTTGTTGCAATAACGGTGCTCTCCCGCATATGGTGTCGGGAACCAGTCGCCGGCCGACCGCCCGGACTCGACGGCTTTTTTGTACAACAGCTAACATAATCCTGCAATGCCAAGAGCGTCAGCGTTACCAATACCGCGTCGTAGTCTCGTCTCTGCAGCTAAACTTATGTTGTGTTGATTTACTACATTGATTCGTGCCTCGCCGCTAACTATGTGAAGGTTCAGCAGACGGGCGTCTGTCGCCATGCCGGGACCTCCTCCGCAACCACCAATGGGTTAATTTTGATTCGACTCGCGGCCCGAATACCAGCGTCGGCGCCGCTGCTATCCGCGCTAATATCTTATTCGTGTCATTAGCGCGAAATGCCAGCGGCTTGGCAGCGCTCCGTGACCCGGCGCGCCTCGCCGGCCGATGCACTGCTCCTCACTAAATTCGGGTGCGTTGCATCACGCGTCACATCGGTTTCGTTTGTCACGGGGCTATTTTAGACAATATCGATTATTAGAACGCCGCATTTAGCGCCCGCAACCATGTTAGCGGCGTGACTAACGCTGCAGAATGTCGCCGCTCGGAGCGGGACGTAACCTCGCATTTCTTATTCAAATAAGATCTATAAGAGGACGCCGAGGGCTGGAGGCTTCTCGTTTCCTAGTACACTGGGCTGGCGCAGTTATCTCTAGTTTGCGGAACGAAATCCGATCCTTATGCGACACGCGATCGAGGCCGCGCGGCCGCGCTATCTACCGTTCGACTAAAGAAAGAACCTTTTCAACGCTGTTGACACTTCGTTAAGCCTTCCGTTCCCACGTGCCTTTTTACCTGGCGTCGGAGATCGGTGGATACGCGTAATTGAAAGCGAACTTGCCAGTTCCGTTTGACGGCTTTTTAATAGCTTTATAACTCGAGCATGCGTTGAATTTTCTAGCTTAGTTTGTTGTTTGGGCTTTTCGCCCTTGGTCTCACCTGCGCCCGGGGCGCTCGCCCGCGCGCGCGCAGGTTGTGCAAGCGCACGTGGCGTGGGCGACGCCCGAGAACAATCGCGCCTCTCATTAACAAAACAACCGTCGGAATGCGGGCTCCTGATATCGGTTACAGAACTATGTATAACGGTGGGCCAATGTCAACAGCGGTCGGTTGGCTGGATTGTTTCTATGGTAATGCGATCGATACACGCATTTTGAATGCGCATGTAGGGTCACACATGTAATATTTTATGAAATGTAGGAGTTTTTTCACGGGGTGTTTGTGAAGTAACCAACATTTATGGATTCTAAATTAAGTGCACGTGCAACTCATGTACGGGCCTTAGGGGCAAGACATCAACGCTGACGTCAAAGGCAATAAATACCCCTATTACTTAACCCGGGCGGTCAGCACGCAACCGCTCGGGGCGATCTGTTGATACCGCCAGCCCTGATTCGTGTAGGCGACTAGATTTTCCGATACTCCGGTTGGGCCACAATGTAGCCGGCGCGAAAGTCTCGTCGACCTTCATCGCCTCGATATGGGCGTAAGTACTCGTACCTAATTGCGATTTAAGTTGAACCGCCGTGTGACAAGTCCGCTGGGTCCTGCGAATATGTTTTGTAATGTTTTATACATTATACGAGGCTGGGCGGGCCTTCCGCATCTCCAAGTGGTGTTTATCATGATCGACGATCGCCGTTTGCCCACTAGAATTACAAGTAGTAGCGGTTACGGTCCGTCTCGTCATTGACGATGACCCCTTTACTGGGACGCGAGGTGTCAATAAACCAAACAAACTGCACAATGTCTTACACGTTAACGACTAATGACAAGAGCTTAAGCTATATAACGTAAACTGTAAACTCAGTTCAGTGTTATGACCTAACTCATTTATTTTACCATTAACTTGAAGCCTTTGATTATAAATCAAAACCGAATCGCTGGGTATGTCTGATAAGTAGGCCTTTGCATATGACAGGCTTCGTTTGGAATCACGGGTTATCTGCAGAATTGATAGAATGCCGCGATACCGCGTTCTTCACTGGACGTAGTAGTGGTACGTCCGCAGAATGTGGAGATGGCATCTGCTATCAGCTGTCTGGCGATAATTTTACATGTGGGTTTGTTATTTTAATGGTCTGATGTGGTCAGTTTATCTTGTAGATTATGCTGCGAAATTGTAAACGTGAATGAATGATTCGTTGGGTTGTGAAATAGCACGTAGCGAGAGCGCTGCTGCTTTTTCTTATACCGTTTTCGTCTTCTTTGTCTTATATGAAAGGCAGATGGGGTTAGTTGTTTTGCTGGAATGGGTAAATTGGCTATATCAGGGGCTCTGTCTAACTCTGTCAAACAATATTGCCTTTGGGCTTTGACATGATATCAAACAGTTTTTAACTCGGTCGTAACTACTGTAAAGTAAGCAAGAATTACGTTAATAATACGGTAACATGTCAAGATCAAGATTGTTTTACACAGTTGAATAGATCCCCAGGTTGGACGTCAAGTTAGTTGTCCGTAAATCGCAGACGGTTGCCATCGTCCATTGTCAAGCTAAGGAATGAAGAATGAATCAACGCCGGCCTTATGTAACGCCTCCCACGGCGCGGTGAAATTCGGACGCGTCCTTAAACTCACGAAATTTACATATTAATAACTAAAACGCATGTCAACTTTCAATTATCGTCAATGTTTGTGAAATATTCTGCGGATTAAAATCGTTCTTGTATCACGCTTGAGTGAAAACCAGAAAAGGCCCGTGAGTTACAAGTGTAACTAGGTCTTTGTTTTTGAGACTTAGGGTGAAGCCAGACGAGCGTAATTTTTTGAGATGTGAGTCGCGTAATTCCGGTCGCGTAATTTCTGCCTATACAAAAGCCCAACTCATTTTGCGTCGCCGTGTGAACAAAACAGTAGTTTTGTATGAAACCGAATGCAGCAGAAATTACGCGACCGAAATCTCAGAACTCAAAAAATTACGCTTGTCTGGCTTCACCCATAAACGTAAAGTTTTCTTCATCTGATTATCGACACCAAACTGTGATCCTACGTTAAATATAGCAGGACCTTTTTACTGCCTCGCAGCTCCATCATACGATCACCTCTTGGACACCATACTATTGCATTGCCATCGGGTGTTTGTAATCAAAATTTCCCATCCCATTCTAATAATTGGAACTTGGAAACTGGTATAAAATTGTCTCTCAAGATTAGAACTAGGTACATACAGATAAACTAACAAACGTGTGGCTTTAAAAAAAAATCTATCTTTTATTTGGATATATTATGAATTAACTACAGAGATAAAATACTAGAATAAGTAGTATTTTTGCGTTATTTTGGTAACCATCGTAATGGTTTGTGCATCACTACATGATTCTAAATAAGCTTTAGCAGTTTCGCGTTATCTGAATCTTGCGCAGCTTCAATGCGCGCGAGTTGACGGTCGTTTTGCGCTGATAGATTCCCCGATTGCTCTGTTTACACGTTCCCTAACCTTGGCCGGAGTTCACTGACTCGAGCGGATTCGACGCTTCCGGACTATTCCCGGCCAGGACCTAGGCATGAAGCACTGTTTACACAAGCCCTTTACATTCGCTGCCGCTAATTTGGCGATGTATGTAATTTGCACATGCCATGCATGTCGCTGGCAATGATTGTGCTTAGATATTTAGCGTCAGACTTCCCGAATTTTATACAAAGTGTGTGGAGTTCGTGGTTCATTGGTTGTGTTAATGCAGGATGCTGCTTCAAATTCTGCGTAAACAATGTTTATCATTCGGAAGTGTTTCTACTTGTGGCGTGTTCAAAAGTCTGTAGTACAGTGCTGTACAGGATTATGTTGAGGAAGATCAGGAAAGAGCTTGGAATGTTAAACCACTCTGTCTCTGTTCACTCTGCTTCAAATTAAATTCCTGATCCGAACACGGCACGTGCTAAGATGAAGGGCCGATTCTAAAAGCGAACCGAAGTCGTATAACAGACAAAGTGCGGTGTAACGTCGGTGGGTATTAGAGTTAATCGCTCGCTGCCTAATTTCGGAAGATACTAGAATTAAGTGATGGGCTGTGTACGTTGGCGTTGTATCGGCGGCGATATCCAGCATTCCTTGGGGATTTATGGCGCGTCGCCCGGCGCTGTGTAAATATAATTAGAGAGGCTATTTATCCCGGCGGAAGGGCACGCGCTATCGCCGCCGTAAATCTCTCCAGACGACTCAATCCGAAGAGCTGGAATGTCATACTAATCGCCGTAAGGAGCGCCCGAGAGTTGTCACCGTCTAGACCAATAAGACGGATTGATGGGCCCGTGGGCTTGCATCTGGTATTCCGTATTTTGCCGGACGCTTTCACCATTTATAGTGCTGATTGAAGTATCGTTACCTCAAGCAAAAATACTCGCGAGTACCTTTGCCTTTTTAACTGGTTCCTATGCCATATCTTGGGCATCTCTCCTGATTTCTCCGATATGCTCTTAAGCAGTTCTAAAATCCGCAGATATATGACTTCCAATTTGTCCTACCCTCTGTAAGTCCATACGTCACAATCAGCAAGGCTTACTGGCTATTTGCGTAGTCGAAGGGAGACGGACGCAATTCGTCTGCGGGATTACATTCAATTTATGATCCCCCTAAGTTATCGATGTTAAACTTAGATCACGCCTCGCATACCTCTCTCGAATCTAATGGTACTTCTCAACGATCAGTTTAGTCTCTATCTTGCTTGAAGCTTAAACACTTGCGTCCGCATTTCATCATGCTTAAAGTTGTTTTAATGTTGTCGGGTATTTTTTTAATTATGTTCTGTTCCCTGGTTAACTTTATATGCCATTTTTTGTATTTAATCCCTTCTATTATTGTTACCCGTTTGCACAACTAAAGCGTTTTACTTTTAAGGAAAACAATACAATACATACTAACTTTAGTAAATATTTTCCATATGAAAAGGTTGGTCAGACCGGTAGGTACTTACTGTAGGTAAACAGAGGCGGTAATTGTTTTGCTCGTCGCGGAGCCAAGGGCAGGCGCGTGCGCACCCGTAACCGGAGACGTTGGCGACGCGTTACACACATAGCTAATTATTATGGCCGAGTTTTATATTCTCTTGCAAATGTAGCTAAAATACTAAATATCGTGTGTTACATATTCGTTTTAAAGATATCTAATCCTTAAATTTAAAAACCTGTCACTGATATACAGGATATCTTAGCCTGCTTGTGCAAAATGTGGTAATAGAATTAATTATCAACGTCATTTAAGAGTTGTTGGTGTTTCTGTACAAATAATCCGCTTGTTCGTTGTCGATGTAAAAGCAGTTCTGTAACGCTCTTCAGTGAATTCAACGACGTGGTTTAGCTTTGTTAACCCAACATCGCTCATTAGACTTAGAGCTCATTTATAAGGGAATTTTAGTTATAGGAGACAAGAATGTACCTAACAAGTTTCGTTAACATCTCAAAGGATCCCAAGGTCTTAGAAAAGCGAACAGCAAGTTTACAGCACGTAATGAATGCAAGCACGCGAGCCGGGTGGCCAGGCCAGGCGCGCAGGCGCAGGCATAATAGATTTGCATACCGTGCCGCCTCCCGGTCGCCGGACAGATCCGGAATAGACGCCGGCGCAAGAGGCAGTTAGCCAGCGATTTGAACCCCAAAAATTCTAAATTATATTTTTTTTCGTACCTACTAGTTGTCGCGGAGACAATGGTGTCGATTCAATAGCTAACACGTTAGCTGCCAACATTTTTCATTTCAATCTTATTTTATTACTTTCAGATTAGGATTGTTTTGATCCCACCTATAGTGCTCTTGGCATCATTAGTGTTGACAAACTATTGGTAAAATGAATAGTGTTAGTGATATTATATTTACAACTTTAAAAATTAATTAAATCACTACCCTGTAAAGTAACAGTTGGCTAATGAAGAGTAAGATTGATTTGATATTATTATAAGCTGGATTACAATGTGGTTTCAGTGTAATGTTTAGTCAAGTTACTTAAGATAAATAATGACGGATAATCCTTAGTTACGATACATAGCAGGGCATTTGCAGCACATCATCTTTTTGTTACTAGTTATAATACCTTATTACTCATCACATGCGAACATCACCTGTTTTGTTTTAAATAGAAACAGCAAGCATCAGTCAGTGTCGATTCGCCATGTTTAACATTCTTTGTGCGGTCGCGGTCAATAATTAGTCAGAGGCTTCATGTGAGCCTGACAATCGCCACTCGTTAGGCCAGCGCTGAAATTATTTAGAGTTTGAATGACTACAGAATTAGCTCGGTTATGGAGTAGTTAGTTTACTTGAAATGAGGTGAACTATAAAACTTTTCTGGAACAGTAAAATCACGTTTTCTCAATGTCGGCTCCGCGAGATCGTTTACGAACGGGCCACACGTCCCGCGGTCTGTTATTGTTTCTCGGACCAAGCGCATTAAAAATATTCTCTTTGTTGTACAATATGCGAATGCAGGCATGAATACTTAATGGGACGACCACAGCCGTGACCTTTATTTTGGCCTTTCTCCGTCCATTGTTCTCGACCAGAGCTAGGCTAGCGCTGGAATTTGTCTAGTGTTTGCTTGTTTTGTTGCAAGGGCGGACACGTTGTGTAAGCAAGCGTGAGCATGCACCGCGGTATGCGTTTTGCTTTGTGCTTCCTCCGGCTCTAACTAGATCTTATAAAAACTCGTCTGATAAAAAGTCTGTAAGTAACTTGTCCAGTTTTTTGCTCTGAAAAAGGACGTCTAATTTCCATCCCGCAGAGCTGACGTAATCGCAGATCGATCTGGCTGATTTATCCTTTCGTCGGTGCTGACTCACGATCTGTGGGGTTCAGGCTATTGAGATATCGCACTTAAATGACTAACGCGTAAATAAGTTGCTGATCAAAAGCCTCAGAAGACAATGAAAGCTCGTGAGAATTATGGTTTGAAATTAATCATGCAAACGTGACACGGATTATCGAAGTCAATCCAACGAAAAAGGAGGTTAAGTGGATGTCAGCTCGCGAGTTTTTGTCGCCGCCGCAGCTCTTCCTCGTCGGGCCTTTGATTAACGAGCGCAACCCGATCGCGTGTGTCTCCTACCGTCCGGCCCACATGAATTAATTAATGCCGACGCATATACACCCACACCAGGACTAAAGCGGCCTGTTATTGTTACGATTAATGATGTCGAATATGTGTTAAATCGATTGGATACAAGCGATAAAACGAGCTCTATAAAAATGATATTTGATACGACATCTAATCTTATACTCGGCAGCAGAGCTACACGAGGCTGTAGTCGTTGGTATAATGATTCAAAACGATTATGTAACTAGGAAATTGCATTTGATTATGTGCATGCGAGGTTCGGCCGTCATTATGGTAAACATCGATGATGATGATGTCACGGAAATGAGTCGATTACCCGCTGTTGAGAAATCTTGCTCATCGCCCGGTGAAATGAATCCATATCAAGATAGCGGCCGAATGGCGATGTCGACGCGGAATCCGACCGACGCGACGCGCGAGATCAAACAACCCGTGGACGGTGCGCGAACGCCGGCACGCCAAATGCGCGGGTCCAGCGCTCACAATAATCGCGCGTCCCGCTCTTCCTCCGCTATTTTGTCTATTCCTTCTCTTTCTAACATCTGCTTGTTCGATTTTGGGCGAGTGTGGTCGATGACAAAGCGTCACTTTCTACGGGCGCACGCGCAGCGGCAAATGAAGTGTGTCGCGCCGCAGACAGCTGCGCGATAGTCTCTAATGTGCGCCGGAAACCATCAATTTAGATAGTGCGCCGGATTGCCGCCGCGAACCTTCTGCCCGTAGGACGCTATTACACGGAGGAAGCTGTGATTTATGACCTTCATTGTTTTGTTGGAGATCTCTTTCTCTGCATCCTCATTTAATTAAACGGCAGTTCCGCGCGGCCGTCGCAGCAGCCTTAACGGTACCGCCGCTCACTAGACATGCGTACGCGTTCGACACATTGACAGTTAACATTTGTGCCAACCGCCGTATTATTATTCGATTCGTAAAACGAACCCCTTACAACAGATGCTCTGAAACTGAGCACAGTTCTACCGTCTAAAGAAGCCGGTACCTACGATGTCGCGCTTACTTCTTGTAGAGACAGTGTTGTAATATGGTACAGTGGAAAATGCACTTACAGACTCGACCCCTCGCCTCGGCATCAAATTTGTCTTTTTTAGTGGAAGTAATGTTTATGGTGTGAGTTCGTTGGGATGTTCCGGCGCCATGTTATGGAATATATGAATTTTGAGCTGTGCGCCGAACCAGTTCACACGGTTGATTTAATCAGCTTGGTGTAATTTGACGTCGATTTTCCGCTGGGAACCAGGGAAGGACAGCGCTTTACTAAGATCTTAGGTAAATTAATGAACGCGTCGCGCCTCTTGCATATTATCGAGTACTTTCTCGGCGAAGCGTGCCGCTGCCAAAGTATTGTTTATGAAAAGCGGGTCAGAAGAAAGCGATCGGGGAGCGAGAGCGGCTGGTCACTCTGATATCTCCCTGCGAAGAGGTCACGGCTATTATTCGAAAACGAGATGAGAACGGACCCCAAATAGAACGTTTATAGCTACCGTAATGTAACGACTGTTGTTGTATGACTCTGAACGCTCGATAATGGCGTTCGATTTCTCTTTTTGTTGCTAACTGGTTCTCTTTATTGATTGTATTTTTTTTAATAACTTGTATTTGTTTGAGTGCGCGTGCACACCCGCGCGGTTGAGCGCGCCGCCGCGGCGCACTGAGGCGAATTTGGAATGCTTTTGCACTGCACGCCTGTGCGACTGCTGTCACTTGCAGACAATGCTATTGACATATGTGAACTGAACGCCCAAGGTCGCACAGCAAAAAGTCGATGTAAATCTAGGCTCATATGAACATCAGTTGGGTTTAGATCGGCAATAACGGGTTACTTAAGTATTTTGTAAGGGCTGGATGAGGTGCACCGAATGCTGCATTCCGTTGCAAGGATGCTCTTGCGCCGGTAATATATGGATTGGTCGGTCGTGGCCGGTTCCGCACCGACAAACCACAAGGTGTATAACTTAAAACAAATTTAAATCGTGTGGTTTGTACTTGCAGATAATTATTATTTTAACCGAAATACATCTTCTTCATTAAATAATATGTAAAGTATAAAACAAAGTTTCGTATATTTCTTTACATTATTTCTTTTTTTGTATTTTTCTTTGTTCTTTAAAACCCACGTGTCATAGGTCCTACGTACTATGAGTGTCTACCCGCCAAACTTAATATTTACAATCCGACGAAGCATTTAAACATCAGCTGAGAAACCTTTTATTCCTTATATTCCATTTTACTCCGTAGATGAATATATGGAACTCAAATTGTAAAATTATTATTGTATTGACATTTATTAATCTATGTATACCTATTGATTGACATCGGATAAGTGACCATTTACTAGATATTTAATTGTTGTTGTTTTGATTATTTAAATGGTATTTTTGTTTTCTTTGATTATTAGTATTTATGTCGACAATCTCAATGTAATTTCATATTTTTTGACATTTAATGCAATTTATATTGTACAATTACATTGATGAATAAATAAACTAAACTAAACTAAACTATTTTGGACTGTAGGGCGCCCTGGCACCTGGGCCCTAATTTATAAACCTACAAATTACAATGGAAAATCTCTAACTCCTTTTGCTTGTAATTTGTAACTTGTAGCTTAATAAAATAGGGCCCTGCAGGTAAAACTGATAGTGAATGGTGCCCTTTAAGCCGCTTCCTGACTTGTCGGTATGCTTGCAGTAAAACACGGAATCGGCAAGGGTTTCTAGGCAACCTGTGGCATCTACCAATCAATGCGCAGCGTTTGCGCCGCCTGCACGTTTTACTGCAAGCATACCGACAAGTCAGCAAGCGGCCTTAGGGTTGCTTGATTCTGTAATATTTCTATTGTGGCTCAACAATTATCTAGACTCTTGTTCTATTAATACCCAATCTAAAGTGTGTCGAATAAGCTAATGTATTACCGGTTCACGGCGACTTGAATGTTTACATTGGCCGGATTGGATGTTGTAATTAATTGGGCATTCCTGTTAATTGCCCCATTAGTGAGATGTTGCTACATCCTGCGCTTCGGTTTATTTATTTCTAATTTAATATTACGATTGTTGGTTCGGTTTTGAGCTAGTTTTGCTTAATTAACTACTTATTTAATAATGTTTGTAATATGCACGCTGTTGTACATTGTGATACCTATGATCATTTCGGGATATTGTCTATTTAGTACATATACCTGTAGTGGTAGTAGGCTACTAGGACTTTGTGCAGGGTTCACACAAACATCAGTGTTCGCATTGTTGTGTTCCGGTGTGAGGATAAAACACCCGTTGAATTGACTAGCATAAACGCATTCCATAATTGTTCCTCCGAGTTGGCAGCGTGTTTTTCAGTCTTAGGATTTCAGTCTTGAGGTTGCAAAATTTTGTCTTAAGAGTTTGTTAACCATCTGGTGGCATGTCCGGGTTTGCCTACTGGGTATGTGGTATAAAATATAAATGTCAGATTAAATATTACTTAATACAAGACCATGTAACAAGTAGACATATTCGAGACATTCAAGTAAAAGATAAAGAAGTTTTTTAACCGACGACAACGCAACGTTTTACTACAATTGCGAAAAAGCACAATTAAATACATCTACATAACATCACGCCATCATTCCCAGAGTGGGGTAGGCAGAACTACAGAATTACAAACAGCTCTAAAAAAACTTGTTGATAATTCTGTAATCACGTTTTGCACAATCAGGCTAAGATGTTTACCAGTGTGTTAGTGACAGGTTGCAAGCCGATCGCCTAACAGTACTACAAGCCCTTACTCCCTTGGTCGCCTCTTACGACATCCACGGGAAGACATGGAGTGGCACTATTCTAGCCCGGCAACCACACGGGCCAAAAGCACTATTAAATATATTATAATATTAAATAAGAAAAAAATTACATGGTGTTCGTCTAGCTGTAGTGTAGGGCCTAATTAGTCTTAGTCTTAAAGTTTTTTAATATTTTATTCACAACTTCATTAAAATTAAAAGTAGTTTTAGTTTGCTTAAACCTACCATAACCAAGAAATTTAAGTGCATGACACGTTAGAAGTAAATGCCACTTTAAACTTGAGTTTACAAATGACGAAATTTATTTTACTACCTTTCTGTTTTTCTAAACCTAGTGGAAAACCACGTAATGCCACTCAATCCTGACTCATTTGTCATCTATACACCCTACCATAAAACTAACATACCTTACCTTTGTTAGACATAGTAACAAACACCAAAGACCAGAGCAAAAACGGTTCTAAACGTACTATACAATAAACGCCATTTAATTAATATGCAAATTTTATATACAAATAAACACATGAATAGCGAGCCCTCTAATAAGCTAATAGCATGTAGGTTGCGCCTACGCATCGCGCGGCGATAAATCACCGGCTGCGTCCGCGACTTCGCGACTACATGCTGCAAAAAATATAGCTTTAACACTTTGGGATTAAAGTGTTCTAAGTCGTTGGAGAAATATAATATGGTTACTTTACGAGTAGATCTTGGAAAAATAAATAAACCCTATCTGATCTCCTATTTGTATCTGCATGAGCCTGAAACCCCACTTGTCATCACGTGACTTGTTTGCTCGTTTGCCTTCTCCAAGCCGTAAAAAAGGAATCACCATTACCCATGACGACCAGGCCCCTATTTCACCATATTGACAATGACACGTAAGTACACTGAAATGTCACCTGTCACCTGTTATTGTCTGTATGGTGAAATAGGGGGTAGGGGCCTATCTCATAAAAGCTAGTAACTTGTATACAAGTTAAAGTCTCTTTTTAATACATACTGTTGGAAAGAGATTTCCGCTTATTATTTTATATGAAATAGGCCACACCAATAGCTTTTCCATAGCGTGATCAGCCTTCATGTAAACAGGAAGGTTACCCATAATAAGTCAGCTGTCTATGGTTAGCTTCTAACAATATGTTTTGTCATATGTTTCTAAGAAACACAATGATATCTGACTTTTAATAAATTTGACGAATCTCACGGGAGAGCCCTATGTGTCACCCACCCGCTTGAATAGCATACCAAGTGAAAACACGTTTACCAAATGCATGAGGACTCTGAGCTGAATTGAAATTAGCACACCGTATTTTCCAACATAAATATCTTACCTTATCTTAAATATATGTTGGGTGTGGCAGGATAAGCATGAAAGTCGCATAAATGCAGTAGAAATGCGCTCTTTGCATAGTATGTGTGGTGTGAAACTGTGTGATAGAGTAAGGAATGAAAACATCAAAGAGAAGTGTGGTCTGAAAGAAGATGTAGTGACTAAAATTGATAAGGGCATGCTTCGATGGTTCGGTCATTTGGAAAGGATGGATGAAAAAAGATTGACGAAAGAAATATACAGTGTTAAAGTGAGTGGAAGGGTCGGAAGGGGGCGCCCTAGGCGTACTTTTTTGAATCAAATCGGGGAAATACTGGAAAAGGGACGAATCTTAAGTACCCGAAACCGACGTGCATGCATGACTCGATGTATGAATGTGGAAGAAGCGAAAGAGCTTTGTCAGGATCGTAGCAGGTGGAAAGAAGTGGTCTCTGCCTACCCCTCTGGGAAACAGGCGTGATTTATGTATGTATGTAAATATCTTACCATTCCTTCAAAACGTCTTGCAAGTATTAACGCTCTACATAAAATGTTTCAGAGTCGAGACATCTTTGGCTTTGGTCTTTTGAATGTCTCAAACGGTTGCGCCAAAGATCATATAAAACTGCAAATTAGATTATTAGAACTCCGAAAATGTTTCTCATACCATTGTACATCATGATCATCACACTTCATGATCAATATTAATCAATCATACACCTGTTTATTTTCAGGATTTAAAAGATATCCAACTATAGGCTAGGTTTGTTTTATAAACGTTCTAAAATCAGAACGGTTTCAGTAAAAAACACTTTAGGAGTTGCGATGATTATGAATAACAAATGATGAACAAAAGAAGTATGGGAAAAAAAATGTGAAGATTATTATGAATACAAAGCGGTTGTAAAACAAAAAATAGGAATAAGAATTTTATGTGAGCCAATGTGTCGTCGGACACCCAAAACACCTTTAATAGTCAATAGGGCTTAGAAAACACGGTAAACACTATATTGTGACGTGTTATCTTATTGTTTTCCGTGTGGTTGCCGGGTTAGAATAGTGCCACTCCATGTCTTCCCGTGGATGTCGTAAGAGGCGACTAAGGGAATAAGGGCTTGTAGTGCTGTTAGGCGATGGGCTTGCAACCTGTCACTAATACACTGGTAAACATCTTAGCCTGATTGTGCAAAATGTGGTTACAGAATTATCAACAAGTTTTTAGAGTTGTTGGTAATTCTGTAGCTCTGCCTACCCCACTCTGGGAATAAAGGCGTGACTTTATGTATGTATGTATGTATCTTATTGTTTTTAACTCGGACGCCATTACTGTCAAGTAAATAAGATGTTTGTTTCATTTGTCCGAAAGTTATTTTTCTCAGAAACCGTTTAACTTTCCTGAATTGTTATAAAATAGACCTAACCTAACCTACACGTTCTGTAAGTATATCTCATTAAAACATTTGAAAAGTTATTTCGTTCAGAATAAAATGAAAATTATGGCAAATCAAACAGCTGGCAAACGTTTTTAGTGTTTGCGATAGGATACCAAATAAGATCTAGCACAAAACATTATCAATACGGAATGTAGAATCTCAGCCCAGAACATTTGCAAAATCCGAAATCCGATTGTGTTTATAGATTTTAAGTAAACCTAGTGAGAAAACATACAATTATAATACTTTTCTGAGACAGCAAAAAAACTACAACTAGATTTGTTATTGCCAGCCAAGTTTCAAGCTACCGTTGTTTGGTTATGCCAACCTGGTACGACACGGCTAAAGCCGATCTCAATGTCTCGAGATGTCCGTAAGCCTCTTAGGAGTAATTGGCATAGTATTACAAGCTGGGGTCAGGAAACGCCTTACAACAGATTTGTATTGGGTTGACGCGTAATCGCCGACCTATTTGGGCATGCCAAAGTGTCGGTGTCAAATTTTTAGAGGTTATCTATATTTGAATATGGTTTCTGATGTAATATTTATCATTGTCGATGAGGCGGGATGAATTTGCATTTATGACAATATCCTGATTGATACAACATAGCCCTACGTAAAACTAAATCTGTACTTTTGGAGGCATTTTGCTAAAATAAGTGTCTACGTAAACAAAAGAGTCTCCCCCTTTTTCATGTTTTCCTGTTTTTAAAGTCTCAGGCCAGTTCTATAAAAAGGAACCCAACATAACGTCGCCTTTTTTACTCAAAGTCGTATCTGCATTTTTTTTTGCTGTTGTTAATTTAATTTTTATTCATAAAACTTCGAGGCAATTAGTTTACCAACAGCAACAAAAAATATGCAGATACGAGTTTGAGTAAGACGACGATAACTCACAGAATAAAAATTTAAACATTAGTTCAATAGTCGATAATGATCATAAAATACTTGAGTCGTTTCGATTGGTCGACCACAGTGGAAAAAAGCGTGATAATGTGTTAAATCGTAAAAAAGATTATAGAGAGTCACTTAAAAAACTATTTACGAATCTCGTGTACAGTCAAGTTCAAAAGTATGTATACACTTTAGTACCTTGTCTATTTAACGTCATGTTTAAACTGCCATATGAAATTATCCAAGCGATTAAAGTGACAAGGTACTAAAGTGTATACATACTTTTGAACTTGACTGTACGTGATAAAGAGGAATTTTAACTTTAATTCCTTCTAGAGTTGTCGAACTTGATACGGAGTGGAATTCCTTTCATTGTGTTGCAAGCAGCAATTATAATGAGAACTTTTACATTTATTTTAATTTTATTTAAGGGGCCATTAAAGTAGGCAGTGTTCGGAGATCTGGATCTCGGAAACCATAACGCCTGTGTGTCTGTTCTTTAAATATACTGGGTGATTTTGGGGTCATGATCCGGAATGACCAAAATTGAATAAGATGGTCACACTGAACAACCTTTCCGATGACACCAACCACGAAATCGCCAAAAAAAAAACCAGCTGTTCCATACTTTAATTCTCAATTAATTCACCGTTAATGTATGGAACTGCTGTTTTTTTTTTGGCGATTACGTGGTTGGTCCCTTCGGAAAAGTTGTTCAGCATGACCATCTTATTCACTTTTGGCCGTTCCGGATCATGACCCCAAAATCACCCAGTAGAAAAATTCATCATTACTTATTGAAACTGTTAAGCGTGAAAATGCTATTAGAAAAAAAAAACACTATATTTTTATATTCCTAACATAACTCCTTTGTTTCGCATGCATGGCTTTGGTTGTATCTTCGAAACCCTACGATATTTAATGATGAATTTTCATTGAATAGTTGAGTACTTGTTTGTTACTTTAATCGCTTTTTCGGTATATAAAGTACGAGTACCTTGTTTATATCCTTCCCCAGGTTTTTATCTGTCTTTATTTTATTTAAATCGGTTTTGCAGTTTCAGTTTATCCGTGAAAGCGTAACAAACAGACAGACAGACATAGTTATTTTCACATAAAACTTTTTTGTATGATTGTAACGAATAAATTCATAAACTACTGGACCGATTTCGAAAATTCTTTCACCATTACAATGCCATAAAACACGGAGTAAAATAGGATATCGCGGGCAACAGCTAGTTTATAATATTAGTATAGTTAGTTGTTATAAGGATCAATAAACTTGAGCACCAGAAGTATTAGCTCCGGTGCTGGGGTTTCTCACTTGAAGCACACAGCACCCAGATAACAACACCCAGTTGTACACCATTATTTATCTTGTTGTGTTGATCTCTGTTCAACAGCAACTCTTGCGCAGCCATAGTAACGAGTTCCTAACTAAGCGTCGTGGGTGGCGACCGGTAGTTTTTTGCCTTTGTCCAAATATATCCCAATATGACCTCCTGCGTAGTACAAATCATGCGTCGTTTTGGAACACTACCTCATATTTATATATAGAGGGATAAGATGCGTAAGCGCAGTAGGCAAATGTACAAAATGATGTTGGCAACGCGTTTGCGATCTTAGGATTGCAGGCTTAAGATTGTAATCGTGTGAGAATGCAAGTATGGGTCACAGATCCCACTTAACATCAGGTGGTCTGTGTGCTTGTTCACCTTCTCCATATCATAAAAACGGGACGCTATTAATATATCACGCTGTCCGTCCGTCCGTACGTCCTAACTTTAAAGAGGCTGTATCTTTTGAACCGTAATACATAGCGGGTTGCTTTTTAGGGTTCCGTAGCCAAATGGCAAAAAACGGAACCCTTATAGATTCGTCATGTCTGTCTGTCTGTCCGTCCGTATGTCACAGTCACTCTTTTCCGAAACTATAAGAACTACACTGTTGAAACTTGGTAAGTAGATGTATTCTGTGAACCGCATTAAGATTTTCACACAAAAATAGAAAAAAAAACATTTTTTGGGGGTTCCCCATACTTAGAACTGAAACTCAAATTTTTTTTTTCATCAAACCCATACGTGTGGTGTATCTATGGATAGGTCTTCAAAAATGATATTGAGGTTACTAACATCATTTTTTTCTAAACTGATCAGTTTGCGCGAGAGACACTTCCAAAGTATTGAAATGTGTGTCCCCCCCCCTGTAACTTCTAAAATAATACAAATACAATACAATACAAATACTCTTTATTGAACACCAAAAATAAAAAATAAAAACAGAACATGGAACAGTACATTTAAATCATAGGTAAACAACAGGCGGTCTTACCGCTAAATAGCGATCTCTTCCAGACAACCTTGTAAGAGAAATAACTGAGGACACAAATTCATGGCAGGGGGTGTAAACTAATTCGTTTAGAACTCAAACTAAATAACTACAAGAAACAATTAAATTATTTCAATTTTGAAATTAGAACTATTTATAAATATACTAAATATAAATACATAAAGTAAATAATTGAATAAATACATACTAAATACATATAATTATACATCTATATAATATATACATACATACATACATCCTCCAAAAACAGCCAAACAATGACAACAGACGAAGCATGAGATATAACAAAGAAAAAAAGTAAGGGAGATAATAGAAAAACTACGGAAGTGACAGAAAATGATCCAAAATGAAATGAATGACAGAAATAAGAGAATGATAGAACTAAAAAAAAATATGATGTACATTACCATGCAAACTTCCACCGAAAATTGGTTTGAACGAGATCAGAGTAAGTAGTTTTTTTTTAATACGTCATAAAAACATTGATCAAAGCTACAACGTACTTTTATATTATGTCCGACTCGCACTTGGCCGCTTTTTTAAATATGTTTTTATTACGGCGGATTCACAAAAAAAAGTGAAATATTAAAACCGGTCCCCATGCCAGAAACGTTGTTTTTTACTTTTGTTATATCGTAAAAACGGTAAAACATAGAAGCGTCTAATTCGGTATGATTATAAAACAAGCCCTGAAGAAAAACAACAAATACTTAAAAGTTGTCAAGTGTGAGTTGGGTACGCGCTGTTACGATTCGATATCAAATTGAAATTGAAATATAAAAATGGGTTTCGGGGTTAGAGTAGTGCCACTCCATGTCTTCCCGTGGATGTCGTAAAAGGCTACTAAGGTAATAAAGGCTTGTAGTATTGTTAGGCGATGGGCTTGCAACCTGTCACTAAAACACTAGTAAACATCTCAGCCTACTGGTGCAAAATGTGGTTACAGAATTATTTACATGTCTTTCTAGAGTTGTTGGTATTTCTGTAGCACTGCCTACCCCGCTCTGGAAATGAAGGCGTGATGTTATGTATGTTTATAAAATTACCTACTGTGCGTCGGCAGGGAACCCTCGGTGCGCGAGAGCGACCCGCACTTGACCGTGTCAAATGACTTTCCTGTAATATAGTACTTCATGCCTAGATATCAAGATTGGGTCTATTTTATATGGAAAATATGGAGTACTGAAATAATAACCTCCTTTGTAATTAAAGCTAATGCTAAAGACATTCTGAATATGGCTCCAATTTCTACTATAGGTTACAAAAACTGGTCTATATTGCATTAGTTTCGTACATCGCCTTGATAATAAACAATTTAGAGCGTCGAACCACGACGTCCTTTATAAATTAAAATCAATTAAATTTCCTCTAGCTGTTGTTAATCGGCTTAACGCTTTACCGATGACGTGGCTAGAAAAAAATGGCCACGAGCTTAATCCCTAATCCATAATTAAAGAAAATGATACCCACGTCACTCATGCACGAGTGTTCACCCTTGAACTCTCAATGCTAATCCAATTGATTTCCGGATAGTTTTGATTTGACTTCACTTGCGGATCCGCATATAAATAAATACATTGCCACACAAATTGACCTAATCCCATACCCCCCCCCCCCTAATCACTCCTAATCCCTAATCTCTAGGCTTGTAGTATTGGTACTAGCCAACGAAAAACTGAATTACATAGAGAAATATACACAGAAAACATCCAAGACTCAGTAACAAATATTTGCGCTCATCACACAAATATCTGCCCTTACCGGGATCGAACCCGGGGCCGCCGCTAGCTTCGTAGGCTGACCAACAAGCGAACGTCTCGTCGTGTGCATATGATTGCGGTGTTTTCGCCACTACAAAATGTTGATGCGCTCAAGAGGACACCAGCCTTCAATTCCACAACGACAATGATAGGTGACAGGTGACAATTCGATATACATTGCAAAGTTTAGATTTCACGGAATTGAGAAGCGCGTTTAGCTAACCCCATGTGCTAAGACTCTTTATCCGAACAATGATAATTATCCTCGCGAGTGTTAGACGTATTTCTCTAATAAGTTGATGGTGATTGTGGTGGTAGGACCCTGTGCGGGGTCCGTCCGGATCGCTACCACCATCTTATCCATTAACCACCCGCCAAGCAACAGTTTTCGCATTGTTGTGTTCCGGTGTGGGGATAGGACAACCCTTAAAATTACGCGCACAGGGTCCTACCACCACTAAAGAGGCATTCCATCTTAGTCCTCAGGGTTGGCAACGCATTTGAGGTTTTAGGATTATAGTCTTGTGAATTCAAATGTATGGTAACAGATTCCACTTAACATCAGGTGGCCTGAGTGTTCGTGTGCCTTCTCCTTATCATAAAAACAAAAACTAATAATTGCAAAATGTACCTTACTTCGTATTAGTTAAGGTGTATTTTGCACCTTATCTAGTTTGTTCGTCACGCGGTATAGCAGTATCACCGACGATAGGTATTCTTCCTTGCTAAGCCAAATAGCAGCATTTTAAATAAAACTATGGTACCTAACAACCTTATTACTAGCAGGGTAGGATTGAATATACTTTGGCAATCGAATCGGAGATAATGTATATTGGCTTGGAAGGCATTATTACCAATACCTGGGATAACTCGTTGCAAGTTCTAGGGATTTGATATCGATAAAAAAGATGTCGATGTTAAATACTGTTTACGACCCCATGAAAAAAGTAAGTAAACAGTCTTATTCACTAAATGAGTTTCACCACTCTGCGCACACAGAGTGAAAGTGAGGTGAGTGGTGATGGTGAGGAAATTTCAATAATCCACATGAATGAGGAATTGGCTTTGAGTCATTATAAATATTTTAAAAATGCCCCGTTGACAACTGTGGACGTTGAGAGAACGTTTAGCAGTTCAAAGTGGATATTTTAATATCGACGGCAATCATTAATACTGACGAATATGGAAAAAATATTGATTGTATATTATGAAAATTATTTAAAAATAACCATATAAATACACGTTTTAATTTGTTATTTTTTTATTTTAAAATGGGGAGAAAATAATTAGTACTTATTTATGTCGAATAACATTTAAATTTTGGTAGTAACATCGATATATTTTTTGTCGATAAAATATTTTGCAACATCACTTTCGTATAGATGCCCCGAATTATCCCAGGTATGATTATTTTATTACTAATCTGGTAGATTTGCCCTAATAAGCACACGTCGTTAAATTGGAGCATTGAAGCTCTGTGTCCAAACAAAAACCCATTTTTTTTCCAGACATAAATGCATGCTTTCTTTCATGGAGGCTTTGGTTCCTAAAAACAGATTATTGGGTGGCTTAACGATTAAAAGAAAAACGATCGTTATCTATTTACTGTACAGTCGAACTCATAAGCAGCTGTAGGTATATTTTAGTACCTTGCCACAATACGTATTAAACTGAGGGTGGTTAGAATTTACCATTGAATGCGACAAGGACCTAAATGTTAAAAAGATTTAGATTCACAAAGTAGAGCAGTAGTTTATAGCATTTTCATAATTAATTCAAAGTTAGATGACAGAGGCCGTGGTAATTAAGGTTTACAAAAAGCCGGTGTAACGACCTGCCGATTTAATTATGTTCATGTTAAAAACGTGGTCCCGAGGAAATGGACGACGCAGCGGGCAGCGCCGCGGGGCACACAAAGCTACTAGTTTTTTATCATTCTACGAGATAATTAGTTTGCCGTTATTAATATAATTACAGTATATTATACGTATTATAGGACAAAAAAGGCGCATATTTAAAAAAAGGCGCTTTTAATTTGTCGCTTGGTTTAGTGATAGGCACTTTGATTTTTCTACGAGATAATATCTCGAACATGCTTCCCTATTTCTCAAAAAGTTCCCATGGACCATGATATGATACATGGTTATTGGATAATGCATTGTACATTCACTTGCAATGGTGGCTCATTCAGTTTGGACAAAGATTTATGGTCGTTTAAGTCAAAAACGACAGTTGGTGGTTACTTTTTTATATCTTATGCTTACCAGATCAGAAATAAATAGCGTAAACACCAGGCGCCATAATGTCCCTTTGGATCAAAACGGCCACATTTCCCCGTAAAACAGCTTAACTTATTAGTATTAACTGTACGCGGAATCGGCGCTGACCTCCAAAAAACATCGCGGCTTTTATTTCTGAATAGTGCTACTTTGTACCTGCGAAATGTTTATATACGGCTAAATCGTTTTTCTCCATTTATACAGCTTTATTTTTAAATTTGCCTTCCGCACCTTTGTTGCGCGACAGCGGTCGTTGCAGAACCTTGGAGATACGATCGAGTGCTCTAGACCGTTTGTACACTTTTGACAAACTATGGTTATCTGATGCTGGAGGATCTTGATAATGAAAGAGCACTTGCGCTTGCATTAAACGTGTTACTTAAGTCATTTCGTAGTTGATTTTAAGACTGGCTTAAACGTCGAACGTCTATCATCGTCCTGACCGTGGTTCAAAGTTCAGAAAAAGTAGCATCCTCACTGTTTTAGAAAATTCTCTTAAAACCGTTCGCTTCATTACTCTCAATACGAATAGCCAAATAGTGGAATAAGCTTCCCCTTCGTCCGTATTTATTTTGGCATGCAAAGCTGTTATTGAATCAGTGAACATCATCCGTTGCCTCACAACGGAGAGGTCATCAGGTTAATAGATAGTTTGTTCTTTCTAAAGAACTAACAAGACTTGGTTGAATCTGCGTGGAGGGATCAATAGGGAAATAGTAATTATATTAAACATGGCGGAACATGATCTACATACGTAGGCTTTTGAATCAGCAGGATCAATTAATATCGCCGCAGACACCCACCTGCGGCGAGATGAAACGACGCCGACAATTATGAGCGTTATGATAAATGACATGTAGGACAAGACCTCAATATTTATGACTCGATGACTTCCTCCTAGGGATTCATTAGATTATCAATTAAATCGAGCGTGTCTAAATGACGGAGATGTCGCTGTGCTGCCAGGCAATATCCAATAAAACCAAAATAACTTTTAAGGTTACAAGCACTCAGGGATGTCTAGGAAAATCTGGATATAAACTATGAAGTAGCATCGTCAAATTATACAAAAATATATGTTTTGATCTGCGGATTTTTCAGAAACTACATACATACATACATAACATCACGCCTTCATTCCCAGAGTGGGGTAGACAGAGTCACAGAAATACCAACAGCTTTAAAAAGACTTAGTTGATAATTCTGTAACCACATTTTGCACTTTCAGGACAAGAAGTTTTCAGAAACTAAGCCGACATTAAACTAATTCTCTTAAAAACACTGACATCTTAAGAACTGCTTAGCTCTCCTTGCCTGCATAAAAAGGGACGCACTGCGGCAGTAAAACTCCTTTGATGCAGGGCTCCAAGACGGCTTGTTCCCGACTAATAATCGATAGTAGATAAGCCTTTGTTAATATAAAAGTAACCAATTCCAAAGATAAGCATCAAAGGAAACATCTTTACGATATGCTAGCTCTCGATATGAAACTCTTAAATGAGCAATTTTTAAGTCCAATTTTTCAATACCTGTTGTAGTAAAGTAGCACCACAGAGAAACCTATCACGATTCAAAGAACTGTCAAGTTCTACAGCTATTCACGTAGGTGTTCCAATCAATACCATCTTGTATCTCTTATAAGCCGCGATACAAAAATGTGAGGTCGTGCCTGCGACCCCACCGCGAGGTTATCAGGGCTATCGGCGTGAGTCACCGCCTCTAATTTGACGGTCTCTGCCAATGTTTACTCGAACAGTTAGTCGACACACTTCCTACCGCGGTTCTGACGGCGCAAACTAGCCGATGCTCGCGACCCCCAACCTTTATTCAAAGTGCAAGATAAACGGCTGCCAATGTAGCTGGAGCTATCTATTGTTCGATGACGTTTAAGCCTTTGTGGTGGTTGGAGCTCTTCAGTTTTTGGACATGGATGCCCGTTAGGCTCGAGGTCATCAGCAGGTGTTCGCTTGCACTTGACGAGCGTGCTTATCCTATTTTGGAGGCGCATTGTTGAAGGGCCGAGCGTGGCTCGTTACGGGCCGTCTTCGTATTGGGTTTCCCATGCATGATAATTATGAAGTTCTCCTGTTACCTCGTTAGTTGGAGTGAGGAACGTTTGTTCGAATTCCCGCTATATTTGGACACTCACGTAGTCGAAATGATTCATGTCGCCGCTGCGCTTGCCTCATTACAGTCATTACAATATTAATTACCTCTTGTTTATTTATTTATTTATTAGGTATAAATATTTTACATTTGGTGGACTAATGCACCGTGAAACTATTATATTGAGACACTCTGGGTCCTTATAGTTTTATAAATGTTCCGATACAATGGCGTTGTTGCTGCATACAATTAATCACATGCAGAAGATTGTTCGAGAGACCACCGTTTAATTTACGAACTCGGTCCACACGCCGTGTTCACGTGCTGTATGAAAGGTAAATTGATTCTTAATAATACATCCATTAATAAAATATCCAAAAACGATGTACCGCAGCAATTTACATAAAATTTGTGTTATTACTCATCTTTAGTAATACGACCAAGGGTTTTTTATTATGATAATGTGGCCACAGTCTGACGATGTTGTGACTGCCATAAATATACACGTTCTGTCGAAGATGTGTATTTAAATTAAAATCGTCTTTCATTTATAACGTATTTCCTAGAGTGTGCACTATAATTAAAATGGCCGATTCATCTTCAGCAGATACTCGTACCACTTAATATTTCCTGTTTTTGCTTGGCTCTTTGGAACATGGTTAGAATTGCAGCATAAAGTTACAAAAAGGTATGCTTCTTGCACATTTTTAAGGTCGTTTACGGCATTCCTGAACTGGCTCATCAGGTTTCGTGGCCACGAGAGAAATTCGAGGCAAAAACGCGTGTAAACTAGCCATACTATGGCAGGTTGTTCGCTATAAATTGAGGGGTTCTTATGCCAGTCTAAACACCAATAACCGATTCTGCTATTACGGATCAGGTTGGGAACACTCGCTTAAAGCTTCTAGCGCTAGCGTTTTTGCACGTGTGTCCAAAACGTGAGTCTTATGTTCTTTAACACTACAACTAAACACCGCAACCATTAATTGATTTGACTAGTTATGAGGGTAATTTGAGACATTTAGTGCTCATGATTGTCGCTTGTATGGGTTTTCCAAGCCTCTTGTGTGTCTTGGGCGTTGAATTAAGGGTTATTTTAGTGCCAAGTCATCGTTGGATGGTCTCGGGATCAGGAAAATGGCCTGTTGCACTGCGGTTTGTGTCCGGTCGTGGATCATTATCGTATTAATACTGAGATGATGGCTTTGCACAGATAAGCGGCAATTGCACTGTACGAGTAGCACAAGTATTTTCTCGCTTGTCGCTCAGTGCGTGTCTATCGTTATTGACTAGATAGAAAGAGGGATCCGAGCGACAAACAAGTCGCGGACACCTTCTTCTCTTCTTCTTTGTTAATTTTATAATTGTAATGTTGTTTTAGTGGTAGTAGGACCCTGTGCGGGGTCCGTCCGGATCGCTACCACCATCTTATCCATTAACTACCCGCCAAGCAACAGTATTCGCATTGTTGTGTTCCGGTGTGGGGATAAGACAGCCGGTGAAATTACTAGCATAGTGGCGTTCCATCTTAGTCCTCTGGGTTGGCAACGCATTTGAGGTCTTAGGATTATAGTCTTGAAAACTCAAATGTCTATGGGTCTCAGATTCCACTTACTATCAGGTGGTCTGAGTTCTCGTGTGCCTTCTCTTTAACATAAATAGATAAATGAAAAAATGTCGGCGTCGATGGTAGCGGTTGGACTACATGCTATATATTGTAAAGTTTGTTCTTTCGCTGTGGTTTTTTTTAAATCTTGTTTTGACCGCGAATTTGCTCGCCCTGAAAGCTGAAACTTCATTTTATTACTGATTTCTGGGATGAAAATAATCCTACTCGTTAGCAAGGTTGACTTATTATTTTTACTGTGATAAAATTGAGTATAGGGTTTGGGCTCGCTTTTGCATTTACATGGATTATTGTTTTTTTTTTATTCACACAGATTTGCATTGGTGTAATGATTTAAATAATTAGTAGACTTGTTTAATTCAGAGCTCGATTTGGTAATGAGCTGTGGTAGGAAAGGCATTTGGTGACTCATTTCAAAGTCATTTGGACAGTCGTTGTCAATTATACCACAGCCTCACAGGTCATCGACCTCGGAGTAAAACAAAGAAAGAGCAGCTTTTTGGTCTGTAATATTTCAATACGGTAAAACATTCCCTACATCCCTCGTTAACCCTCGAAACGAAAAGAGGTTTGTTATATCTGTGAATTTGTTAAAGGGGTATGCATCTGTGAATTTGTCTGTAGAGTTTTAGCTCCCACACGGATGGAACGATTTGGACGCGAGTTTTTTTATAGATGAAATCTAGTTAATTCGAGATGGTTCTTAGCCAGGTTTCATGAAAATCAGCTGGGCCGTTTTTTTTTTTTTTTTTTTTATGTTAAGGGGAAGGCACACGAGCACTCAGGCCACCTGATGGTAAGCGGAATCTGAGACCCATAGACATTTGAATTCTCAAGACTATAATCCCAAGACCTCAAATGCGTTGCCAACCCTGAGGACTAAGATGGAATGCCTCTATGCTAGTAATTTCACCGGTTGTCTTATCCCCACACCGGAACACAACAATTCGAACACTGTAGCTTGGCGGGTGGTTGATGGATAAGATGGTGGTAGCGATCCGGACGGACCCTGCACAGGGTCCTACCACCACTAAAAGATATCAGCTCTGAAAGTTATTAAAAGTAGGGGTTGCCACTATATTGGGGGTTTTTGGGTCATACTGTACACATTTAGGTTATCGTCTTTCCTCTGGACACACCGGAAGTTAACGTTTTTAAGGCCTAATTTTCTGGCTGGCCATTCCCGCATAAACGGCGTCAGGCCTGCTAATACACCTATCATATAGACGTAACTTATATGCACACAAGCTTTTAACTATTAGCAGGCCTGACCAAAGGAAAGACCTTTAATGTTTTAATAATTATTTATTTTGATTTTGAAATTGATTATCGCGTTTTTATTTAATCTGGGCCTCTATTCAGGTGCGTTAAAACGATATCGTGTTTGACACGTTTAAGAATCGTTTATGTCACAGTCGCCATTATTGTAAATGATATAAGAGTTATCGAAACGTTGACAATACGGAAACAGGTCAAAAACGATATCATTATAACGCAGTTGAATAGAGGCCCTGCACGGCATTTGTAGGTACAAGTCAGAGCCTACCAGCGCTTCATAAAAAGAACACTGTTGTTACTGGCCGAATACACAATATACATTCTTTATTTTGATTTTAGAATTGATCATCACATTTTATTTCCCTGGAGTGTAGGGACACTACAGTCTTTTACAGGGTCTGTCAACTTTAGGGTCATAAGGTGTTGTTTGTAACCGTAGCATGTAAGGTTCATTATTCATTAGTCTTCTTCGTGATGAACCTTTTTTTTGAAATGAGAAGATTAACGGGACTCGAAAAACTAGTCGCGGACAACGTCATACGCATGCGGAGTTAGCGACACACTTCCCAATCTATTGACATCTTTATTTCTATTCACACCGAGCCTAAATTCCTCTAAACGTGATTTATAGGGGATTACCCATTCACCGCACTCAAACGCGTTTCAATCGCGAGCTTTGTCGCGACGTGAATGGCCAACTTAAGTAAACGCCTACGATTAAAAGGGCTTAAGTGTTGTGCAATTGTCATGTTTATATTATAGAGGGTTGCCAGGCTAATGGAAAACAAAAAAGATCGTAGAGAATACTTGACATTTGTCGACAATTAATATCATATATTTTTAACGACCTATCTACTCTTGCTACTTTTAGTGGTGTTAGGTCGTTGATTCGTTCCACCAATCTTACCTACTTACTGCCGCAGAGCAGTAGTGCTCACATTGTTGTGATCCCGTGTGGGGGTAAGACAACTGGTGAGGTCTAAGATACAGACGCTACATCTATGTCTTCGGGAGGAGACCATCAGGTGGCCAGCGTGGTCGTTTGCCTTCTCCGAACCATACTAATCACTTGGATATCTTCTATACATACAAATATATATTTCTTTCTCTTGTCTTGACATGACAAGATTCTATGGTGGCTCAGCAAGTAACATTTTTTTATTCAACCTGACAAGATATAGATCAATAGCGGTTGATTATATTTAAACTCTTAGGGGATTACTGTAGATTCTAAAAATGTGTTAAAATTGACATTTTTTGTTCCCCTCTGGAATTCCCACCCCATTTCTCGCCCAATACGGAAAAATCTACATCAATTGCATGGCAACCCTGAGTGTATATAAGGCTTTTAGAGCGCGGTGTTTGTTTGGTTGACAGTTCTCACGCTGCGCCGGAGTGAAATGACGAACCGTTAGCTGCGCCTGCCCATACTGGGAACGCAAAGCTACAGTTCAAAGCGAAAAGGCAGTAAGCGCGTAGACTTCAGACTATTATACTGCCGTTCTCTATCGGGCGGCAATTGTAGTGCTGAAAACGGGGACCTATTTTACGTTTCCTTTTGTGGTGTTTTATCTTTATTTTATCTGCTTTTTGATAGGTTCAGCTATCTTAAGTAACCATAAGAGGACAAATATGATGCCACTCCCACACAAGAATCAAAAGGGATGGCTTTATGTGCTTCCGCGCGATGAACATGAGATGGAGATAGTTTGCACGTTTTACGTTAAATCCACATTTAAAAAAAAAAAACATTGATCAGGATTAAGATGTTTTAAATATTGATTTACCTAAACATCACTGTTAACGATCGTAGGGTTTCGAAGATACAACCAAAAACGTACGATTAAAGTGTCATGGTTGCAAAATGAAACTATCGAGGATTTTGCTTCTAATCATGTTTTCACGTTTAACAGTCTGGAGGAAATATGAACAAGTGTAATACATTTAAAGAACAGACACATAGGCGTTATGGTTGACGAGATCCAGATCGCGGAAAACTACGGACTTTATCACATGTGGCCTATTAACGTTTAAAGCTTGGTACGAATCTGAGCGGCTCAGCCTGAGGCATGCTCACCCCGCGCGGCGAGCTGCTCACGTGCCAAATTGTTACACAAAAACATGCGCGGCTGAGGCAGCGTGCTGGCCGCGAGCCGACATTTCAAAATGGCGTCGTACACGATGACAGCCGCGGCTGCGTTTATCATACTTCACCGAATTATTAACAAAAAGAAGAAGAAATTGCCGGGCTCAGTAACTTTATCAAATTTGTACGCGCGTCGCCCACAAATTTGATTAAGTTGCTGAGCCGTTTCACCAGCCCGGCAATTTCTTCTTAAAGGGACTAGTTAGAACTTGTCATTTTGCCAGCGGCATGCTCGGATACACGTCCAATTTATGCGAGGGACGCACACTGAGGCGCCTTTGAGCACGGTCAAAAGACCGAGTCTCGGCGGCTCGCCGCGCGCCGCTCGCCCGCAGCTCGCACACGGCGCGTGAGCGCGTAAGAATTTGAGCAAAATAGTCGAGCCATGCGTGCCTCAAGCCTCAACCCGAGGCTACTCTAATTCGTACCCACCTTAAGGTGGTTTTGTTGGCGAGTTCTACATGACCCTTAACTCTTAAAAGTCATTATCAATTCGTAGTAAATGTTTTCTTTAAAATGTTGCATGCAAACGAGCGTGTTTGTTCTTGGCTTTTTATTCAGCTTAAAACCAGCGGCTGGATTCCACCATCGGTTAGTGGTGGAAGGACCCTGTGCAGGGTCCGTCCGGATCGCTAATCCATTAACCACCCACCAAGCAACAGTGTTCGCATTGTTGTGTTCCGGTGTGGGGATAAGACAACCGGTGAGATTACTAGCATAGAGGCATTCCATCTTCCTTAGGGTTGGCAACGCATTTGAGGTCTTAGGATTGTAGTCTTGAGAATTCAAATGTCTATGGGTCTCAGATTCTAGGTGGCCTGAGGGCTCGTGTGCCTTCTCCTTAACTTAAAACAAAAAGAAAAAAAGTTCAAGCTTGCCCTTTAACAATTACTTAGTGTGTATATTTAATTTGACGTCATTAACGTTTTATTATTATTTTATGGTAGTATGTAGGTAATTAATAGAATAGCAACCAATGACTGGCGTTTTGTTTTATTTCAAAGTTATTTTATTTAGTTGTAAACTTTTTGCATAATGCATTGGATTGACTGAGTCATTTCCTGAACGCATACATTCTACTTGTACCTCGGGTTTGAAAGGGCTAAATCGCATTGTACTAGACAAGACAAATTCAACCGTTTGTTACTATGAACAAGGACGCTAACTCAATAAGATTTATATAGTAGCTTTGTTTTTGTTAACATATTGTTGAATGGAACCTTTAGTAGAGGACCTAATATGGCATTGAAAAACGCCCGTCGCATTAATCCACACTCTAAAGGTGCTTTCCACCGGCTAGGTGAGACGAGGCGGCGCGTTTATTATTTGTATTAAAAAAAACTAAGAACTTCTTCAAAAAGCAAGAAATAACTTATTTCAAAATGATAGATAATCAGTTCAACTGAATTCGGCTTATGGTTAAAAATACAGGGTAATTTTTTTATGAGTGCACAAATTTTAACATATGAATTTGTATCGTTAATATAATATATTACGACAGTAAAACGAGTTAAAAATATATTTTTTTGTTGCAAATTATCTTTCTTTTACCTTCTCGTGTGGACACAAAGTCTCACTAGAAATGATGACATGGGTTGTCAAGCTGTAGGTATGCAGCTTATCAGACAACAAGCCCCTCTCCTACTGATATTCTAAATTTGAAATTTCATTTATTAACTTACTTAACAACACTCCCCTCTCCTCGCACCCCTGCATTAGAGGGTACATGAATATCGTTAAGTTAGTGGAATCATTGAATCGGCAATATCTCAAAAAATAACACAACATGTGTTTTTGATTAACAATAGCGAAGCAAATATTAAAATTTGTGCACCTATTAAAAAAATACCCTGTATAGTGGAACGCCGACTTCAGTTGGACTGACCTATACCCTATACCTATCATTTTAAAAGAAGTTATTTCTTGCTTTTTGAAGACCAACTATATTTATTTCTATAATATTTAAGGAGTTCCCTCGATTTCTCCAAGATCCCATCATCAGGTCTTGACGTGCTGGAAATGGGACCAACTAGAAAGTATACATAATTGAACAAAAAAAATGTTTTTCAAATTGGTCAAACAGTCTTTGTGTAATCGGTGAACATATATAAAAAAAATGCCGATGAATTGAGAACTTCCTCCTTTTTTTGAAGACGGTTAAAAACAACGATTACCACCGAACATATACACGAGTAGGCAATTGTAATTTTTCAATACAAAATGTAATTCTCGTCTCGCGTTGTCTCTCCTCGCCTTGCCGGTGGATAAGCACATACTCTACTTTTCCAATAAAACTTACTAGGCAAACGTGCACTAATATTATGTTTATATAAAGACGTATGTAGGTATTGCAACTTACTTTACCAAAATATATTTTAGTCTCTTCCCTAGAGTTGGGAATTCCGGGATTTTTTATGTCCTGGTATCTAAAATACGGGAACAGCTGTCCTCACGTTGGCATATCATTACGCTAAAAATATATATAAATAGTGTCGAAGATTCGTATTTTTTTTTTATGTTAAGTAGAAGGCACACGTGCACTCAGGCCACCTGATGGTAAGTGGAAACTGAGACCCATAGACATTTGAATTCTCAAGACTATAATCCTAAGACCTCAAATGCGTTGCCAACCCTAAGGACTAAGATGGAATGCGTCTATGCTAGTAATTTCACCGGTTGTCTTATCCCCACACCGGAACACAACAATGCGAACACTGTTGCTTGGCGGGTGGTTAATTTAGTGGCGTGAGGTATCTTAAATTAAATATAATGGTCTGTTTACACAAACGACTATCATAAACTAGAAGTTATGTTTGCGTTACTTTATACGCTGGTTTGCATTAAGGATTGATTTGCCGCTTTAATATTCCAGTGCGTCACATAGCTGCAACTATAAAAAATATTCAGCGTTGACTTTTTGTTGTAAAAACGGTACACCGGGATCTTTTGCGTTTTACCGACAAAACTCATGTCAAAGATAATAAAGTTGATAAGCTGGGCTCGGATAATAGCGATATCGTCTTTGACGTGTTTCCGTATTGTAAACGTTTTGATAACTCTAATATCATTTGCAATAATGACGACTGCGTCACAAACGCGATATCGTTATGACGCAGTAGAATAGAGGCCCTGCTCGTTCTATAGAGATCGCATGCACTTAACAGATATTGTGTATTGAGTGTATTTGTACGGGAATCCGGGACCAGGGCACCCAACGTGTTAAATCCAATCTGTCCAATTAACGCGTCGTCCAATTCGGCGGTTACCGTTAAGTCCGGTTGCGATTTATTCGCGACGTAACCGTGTCCCTTACGGTACCGCGATCTATACATGCGCACACGTGCCGTCTGCGTCTGCGACCCTGTTTCTGATCGATGCGTTTGAGATGCGGTTTTGTTTTGCTTCGTAGACTCAGTGCCGACAACTCCTTATCGCGTCCATTTTGTGGAGAAATTAAAAAGTTTGAAGCAGGTGACGTAAATTAGCTTGTGTCAACTGTCAATTCTAAAATTTAGACGGGGTTTATGGCTCAATTTTTTGTTGTTTTATCAGTTTACTGCAAATAAGTTAGTCGTCTTAGGATTTTAGATACTCTAGTTATGTGCCTTAGTTGGCTTGTGACAACTTTTCATATAATATAACACATTTTTTTCAGGACATTGTGTCTAATTCAGTATCCAACAGGTATCTTATATATCGACAGGAGTATCTAACTAGGAATTTGTATTTGTGATGACAGTTGGCGATAGTTATGATTGATGCCATTTGCAGTTAACTAGCATCAATGGAATCCCACGTGATCCGCTTACGTAATTGCGCTGAGTTTCCTCTTTTTTGCGGGTAGACGCAAAAATGCGCTTAATGCCCGTCGTTAACCTTTGCGACAGATGTACCTCTACCGCTGGTAATTGCGGAAACGTCATCGCGGCTTCCTTCGTAGTATTTTACACGTTATTTTTGTCATTCGCCTTAAGGAGATTGTTTTAATTTTAAGTCTTTGTTTTGTCGCTGTTCCTGTTTTGGACAAATACGTACCAGAGGCAAGTACTTTTAACTATCTTACGCGAGAGTACCTACAATCATATAATATAGTAGAATTTACAATTGCTGTACTGGCATAGGCACTTTGATTGCCTTCAACAATACCGGGATCCCTTTGCCCTGATTTGGTGTCATATACAATGAAACCACAAAACGAACTTTTATGGTGGTACAGTCAGCGTCAGAGAAAAGGACCCCCCCAAGTCGTTAAAGATTATCACACGACGGCGAACGTCACGCGACGTTCGCCGTGAGCGGCTAGCTTCCCCCGCCCCGCACCCACACCTCTTGCCCGAGCATCCACCGATACCACTCGAATATCATAATTTCCACCATCAACACTTATCGGATCAGTGTAGCTTAGTGGTCAGTTTACTCGTACAGTGATACTTACGTTTACGTGTTTGGACACTCGACATTTATTTTTTAAACTTTATTGCACAACGAACAAAGTACAAATGGCGGAATTAATGTCTTAAGGCATTCTCTACCAGTCAACCAACTGGTCAAACAGAAACAAGTCAAGGCTGGTGCTTACTTATGTTTGTGGTCCAAGTGGGTAGACCCATGATCACCAGCCCAGTTTCTCTGTCTGTACCCGATCGCAATCTCCCTGACCTCAGAACACTAGATCTGCACATTCTGCACTGTTAATTAATTATTTTCAGCGCGGATCCTCGTTATCTGCGCAAGCGCAATTAGAGCCGGCGCCGGCGCATCGACCCAATTATTTGACAGAACACGTTGAAATGCTAGATGATAAGCGACATCTTTGTCAAACTACAACACCCACCGCAAAAAATACGTTAGGTAATCGAAATATGAATATAGGTATTTGTCATATGAAGATTGACAGAAGGCCTTTTAAAATATCTTTAGCGTTATGAGGATAAATAGATAATAATCGCAACTGACATTAAATATCACTCGAGCGCGGTGATTTTTGATCGTTAATTTTGCTGTTAATCGTTGATGTTATTGAGTTTACAACGATAGACTCTAAGATCGCAATCCTTCTTGGTCCTCAATGTCCACTTACCACTAAATCGCTATATTTCACACATGCCAATTCAGTATACATTGCAAAGTCTACGAGTACCTACTTAAGTGGGCATATAGCGTAGCTTAGATAGCTACGCTATATGCACTGAGTTGTCACCCGTCAGCTGTCACTGTTAGCTTTGTGAAATGGGGAGCATCTGCCCCGTACTTCACCATACCGACTATGACAGGTGACATTTCAGTGTACATGGCGCAACTTGTATGAAACCCAGTGATGTATCAGCGTCTTAACTTTGCAATGTATATCGAATTGTCACCTGTCACGTGACATTGTCATGTTGGTGTAATAGGGGGCTGGTGCCTTGTGATCTCGATTGTTACTAGCGCTTTAGAGGACTGAAGCAAAAGAATTCCATACAAAATGCGATAACGTTTTTCTCCCCATAAACGTTGTCAGATTTTTGCGATTTTTGAAAATGTAGGTATTATGAAAAGCTATGCCTGTATGTTTCTCTTTCCAATAAAATATTTATTATAAAGAAAAAACTATAATGGAAACGTACAAATCTAGTTTTTCATAATATTTACAACATGTTTAAAAATCGTGGAAATCGGATTAGATTTTGGGGGTGAGAAACGTTATCACCCGGAGCTAAATTCTTATGCATTGTTTTTGACAACTACGTTATTTAAGCAACGCTTCGCAATCCTCATAAAAAATATAAGATTTAATTTATTGTAACACTAGCTATTGCCCGCGATTCCGTCCGCGTAGCAAAATAAAACATACCCTATGACACTCACAAATAACATGGCTTTCTGTTGGTAAAATAATTTTCTTAATCGGTTTCGTAGATCCAGAGATATTACCCCCTACAACCTCACCAACTCAGAAACGTTACCTCTTTATAATATTAGTATAGATTAACTGCCCGGCGACAAAACTATTGCTAACACTGACATGACTCTCAAAGTTTAACATCGTGATGACATTTGCAGTGTGAAATTGTAGAATGTTAGGGTTATGTTGAAAGGACAGAACATTTGACTCTCAATAGGTTTATTATCTAGACTATATTCTTTGATGGGTCTGAGAATAGGCCACCCAGCGTTCTCATCTTTATTGCTAGGAAATACGACCTTAATACTTTGGGGCAAGAGGTAAATTTTGTAGCAAAGGAAACTCGATTCTATTTTCTATTTATGGTAAATCGTATGCGTTAAGTTACGTTTACTGCAGCTTTTCAGGTCTTCTTTGTTTTGGCTCTACACGTTTATTGTCTGGATCCTTGATTTTCATATCAATTGGATACGATTGTGTGCTTGCGTGTTACGTGTTTAGCTATTTATTTTACTTAGATCAAAGTGTTTGAAACTTTTTGAACCAGTAGATTCTGAAGAGCTATGAAAGCGGTTTTTTCTTAATCAACGGCATTTACTTTTGGTTTTAACAAGTATTTCGCCAATATCGAGTTTAAGACAATCACAATGAACTTATTAAATTAATTATCCGTGGATATCATGCGCGAGGAGAATTTGTTCAGTTAAAGAGTATTTACTCTGGTGCACTAAACAGGAGCACATATAGTTTGCTCCACGCGCTTCAGTTAAGTCGTATGATTTATTGCAGCGTATGCAATTTATCAAAATTTAGATTGATAAAAAATATACATTCGGCATTTTGTTTATTAATGCCATATTAATTTCCGTCTCGGACAATGTTAAATAAAGGTCCGGGTAGTTAAAAGAACTCGTGACTAAAGAACATTTGTTTCATAGGTTTCTAATTATCACGCGTTATAACGAGCTCTATATTAAATTATTCGTGCTTGTAATTATTGCAACAGTTTCGGCTCTAGTTAACGAAAGTGCAAGGGCGCGGGGGTCACGGCGCGGCGTCACGCTCGCTCCTGCGCCCGCGCAACCGATCCTGACACCAGATAACGCGCAAGGTCACATCTCTAAGCATTTTCAGTGCCAACAGCTCTATTCCGAGCCCAATTTATATTTAAGTCTGACACCATGGCATGATTTTAATTTCGAAAGGGATCTACATAAAGCGTGATATATATGTTTAATAAGTCAATTAACCCAATTGAAAGTTAATCTATGAATATATCTACGTACAATATAATTAAAACTTATGTCCCGATTAAATCGATACGAAACTGCAATGACGAAATTGCGGTTTTGATATTGCGTTGGTAGTGTTGGTAACGCACTCACGATTAATAGCATTGATAAAGCTATCGATCGTGTTAAGTTTCTAAGGAATTACTTAGTCGATTCTTAGGCGAGATGTATATTGAAAGCGTGGGCGTGCGATACTGCTGTTGAAACTGGGCTTTTATTATTTTTACGTACAAGCCTGTGTTGCCATGACCGTTTATAATTGGCAAATATATAACAGTTTTTTTTACTTCCAAACTAATTTAAATAAGAGCTAAATCCGACGCGATTGTAAGTGATGAATTCGCCTTTGTATGTTTTTCATTAGAACTCGGTCCTCTCGCGAGTCATCAATCATTCATTCATTCGTTCTCCCATCTGTCAGCGAGCAACGCACGTCGAACAAATCAATATTTACAGTTAATCAATACTACTGCTTATTGAAAATTCTAACGAATTTTGCATAGTTTAATCAACCTTGAACTTAGTATCGAATCGGTAGCACAAAGAGTCGATCTAACAATCGAATAATCAAGTCAATGGGAGCAGTCCTTGACCGGCATTAACCCACATTGCACAAGCATCGATATTGTGCCGAGTCGAATCGGATCGATTCGCCGGCCCACTTGGCTCCTCCCCTGTCAATCGATTTATAGTTCCTTACGCAACTGACGATGATGAATTATAATTATCGAGTCTATTGTGAGTGGCCGTCGACTTGATTTAATGATGCCTTTTCATTTAAATTCCTCCGTAATGGAGGTTTGGTACGAATATGTGTGCGTCACATGCCGTATCTAATGTAAATGTCGTTAATCAAAGGGCGCCTGTCACAGACGGTTTTAGGCAGTGCCTTAGGGTTTTTTAACGTTGAAACACCTTTAGGGATCAACTCCTAGCCAAAACTCTTGTTGCTTGCGACCGACCACTCAGCCTTATCCTGATACAGACTGGTGCACTAATTATTCGCTCCTTCGTTCCGATGCTCGGATACATATTCTCGTCAGGCAATAATAGGTTGAAATAGTAGAACATAAGTGAATGTTATTTTAAGCTAACTGAAAGTCACTCCTTAAAATTCATCTCCAGTGGAAGCTTGGTTTACTGATGGAGCGTAGATCCCTTCATTATCAAAATAAAAGGCGTCAGATTTCTATATTACAAGGAATCTGTTAATTCGATAAAAAAAAAATTGACGTATCAATCGTAAAAACATAATCAATCATTGAAGCTATTCTGGTATCTGGTACCACAAAAATCACGGTGCGTGGTAGCAAAAATGGGTCAAAGTATGATTATTTATTGTTGTTTTTACACACAAGCAAATAAACAACAATGAAAACATTAACACAAAAGAATGGAAAGTGAAGTAGAATTCCACTGTAATCAGAAAATTCTTAGCAAGTAAATATTTTTCTTCTGTTTCGTCTAGTCGGAAAGCGGTAGCGGAACGAAAACACAATAATTGGCCCACTTTATCCAGATGCGGCCATCTGCTCGATTCCCTCCATCAATAGGTAATTGTATTTATTAGAGCGAGGGCCGTGATTGGTCCGCGGGTCAGCGGGACAATTGCCGATACCAGTACAAATCACTAAATCACTAGGTATTTGTTTACTATTGTCAGTAGTAATTATTCTTAATAGTTTCTTTGTTGTTTCAGGTAATTGCCGACGATTTTCAGCTGTGGCAAGTTATGGTATTTATTAGTAAGTAAGTAAGTAAGTACCTAAATCATTTATTCACAACAAAAACACGCAGACAAAAAATAAAAAGTAACAAAAATAAAAGAAAAGAGACGACATGTCGCGTTAATGTTGCGAAACGGACCCAACTCAGCATATGCTGGCTGTGAAGCCAACGCTGATCTTCCGTTGGGTATTACGGCGAGGACTGCGTACGAAACAGTCCCGGGATTTATGGCACCAACATACAAAACAGGTTACAATGATCCGGGTCAGGACCGAATCGTTGGACCATAGTCAAGCGTAGTTAACCATACAAACAGCAAAAGTGAAAAAAGTTCCGATGTCACACGAAAATGATCCCTACAAATGTATGTCAATTTTTCGTCGCACAACGGAGAAGTTTCATAGAAAATTTAATTGAGTGAGTTAGCGTGGCCAACTTTTTGGTCCTTACCCATCCCGGCCTTCCTAACCTTACTAAATTTTCAGGTGTCAATTTAGATTTGATAATAAGCTATGTATGTATATAACTTATCTAACGTAAGTAACATCAGCAACACAGTGAACTGACCATTTGTGAATCTTGTCATCTTGCAATAAGACTCACTAGTGTTCATTTAACAGTGATGCTATCTGTACTTTTGAAAAATGTCTTTATAGCCTGGGGCAAGGTTTTCAAAACATTGCTCAATGATTTCAACACAATACAAATAACTAAGCTAATCAATATTGTGCGTTATCTTCTTATCATTAACGTCTAACTAACTAATCAATTAACCCCGTAGTTAATTTGACAGTTGATTTATTCGATTAACCCTGCTGAAGTAATTATTAGTTCAGCGCCAACTCTCTTTCTTCAATACTTATAGGAGTTCTAATTAGTTCTTGCCTCTGCTAGCCGACATATGAAATAGTGATTGATTATTGTGAATTCAGGTCGGTTTTATGGGAGTTTGTATAATGTTGATATATCGTATGACGTGCGTCTGGCAGGAGATAGTGCCAAACTAATTAAAATGTTATATCTTAGTAGGTGATTACTGTTACTGATGCGTTCCCTCAACGCATTCACTGCTACCGACGCATATATGCGTTCACTGTCATACAAGATTGTTCCTAGGCCACGGCCCCTGGCGGTAAATGCGTTAAGGTCCTATATTTAGTACCTACCTACTATTTAAGACTATTGATAACGAAGAGGGAGGATGCTTTTCTTTTAAAATATAATAATTTGTATACAGTTAACATGCATTCATACAATTTAGACGGTTGGAATGTAAGCTATTAGTTTATTTCCATTTCTTTGACGACGAAAGAAATTAAAAATGCGTCAATTTCTTTGCTAATTTACCAATTATTGAAGAAATGCTTTGTTAGGTCGTCCGTGTATTGAACTTAACTCTCTTGAGTGCGCTACTTGATAAGGGGTCAATTAGGCATACTTGCTTGACGTCTATACGAGTAGATAGACGTCACCGCCGCTGGAAAATTAAAACCTCAAAAACTGTAAAATACCATATAATATGCGGTAATGTCTCTTCTTTCCAAGAAAGGATCTTGGAGAAGAACAAACTTATAAATAACGGTTACGTATAAACCTACCTTATCATAATAGCTACAACATATTCAAACAGCGTAGAAATCGGACTTGACTTGGGGGTGAGAAAGGTTATCGTCTGGAGCTTAATTTGTATGAAATATTTTTGACAGCTACGCGATTAATGCGTCGCTTCAGAATCCTCTAAAGAATAAGCTTTACACTCAATTTGTATTATACCTACATAATATCCAAGGACCAAAATGCTAAAACTGTATAAATAAATAAACAGCTAGCTGTAACCGTTTTAACAGAGGCAAACTTAAGACAAATCTATGTCACTGTGCCGAAACACAAGGAGTAGGCACAAATGCAAATGAACCTCGCGAAAATCACTTTCTCTAACGTCCCATTGTTCAGTCAAGTTGCAAATCTGAAGTCGGAAGATCACCTTGTTTCGACCTTCTGAATAATTTGACTGCGACCTTAGTTATGTCATGCTGTGAGTACACTAATATTGACAACCTTGAGTGGTTTGATTATTAATTTAGTACATATGTTAAGGCTTTCTTATGGAGATGAACTAGGAGCCTGCCAGAATAGTCTTGAGGAATTAATATCGGGGGAGGCTTGTACTGTTGTCTACTACTACGATAAACATACTTATATACATACATACATAAAATCTCGTCTCCATTCCCAGAGTGGGGTAGGCAGAGCTACAGAAATACCAACAACTCTAAAAAGGCTTGTTTAATTCTCTAACCACTTTTTGCACAATCAGGCCAAGAAGTTTACTAGTAGTGTATTAGTGACAGGTTGCAAGCCCATCGCCTAACAGTACTATAAGCGCTTATTCCCTTAGTCGCCACTTACCACATCCCCGGGAAGACGTACGGCCGAACCCTATATTCAAACCGCGGATAGATAAGGCTTACTTCGGGTTGAAATTTGACATTTGCCCATACATAATGTGTCAACATTTTATCCGAAGTAAGGCTATCTGGGTTGGGATTCTACACGGTAATAACGATATCGTATTTGACGTGTTTCCGTATTGTCAACGTTTTCATAACTCTCATGTCATTTACAATAATGTCGACTGTGACAAACGATTCTAAAACACGTCAAACACGATATCGTTATAACGCAGTTGAATAGAGGCCCAGTCCGTGGTTTGAATATAGGGTTCGGCCGTATAAGTGGCACTATTCTAATCATGTATATAGAAAACACCCAAGACTCGGAAACAAACTTGCGCTCATTATTTATATGTTTGCCGTGACCAACCAGAGACTGCTAGCTTCGTAGGCAGGGTTACTGCTGGGTGTCTGGTGATAGAGATAGCTCAATGCCGGAGTAAACCATTATGGTACTTTTTATCCCAACAAACATTGTTTTCAAAATAATAATGCTAAACAATGTTATTGCTTTAGCTTGTCTTTCTTTATCTATTGAAGACGTTGACAAAGACTTGAACATCAATACGTACAACGGGGGGCAGTGATGCAGTAGGAGAGGCTGGGTACGAGCTGGATAGGGTATTCGATCACCAGCATACAATAAATATGTACGTCATTGTTATAATTAGTTGGCCCAGACTTACTTAAAAAAAAAAACAATTCAATAAAGTACAAGTACTAGAAATACGTGATCCTTACGACGTTTCACTAGGCATTATTTTTGTCACCATTCAAAACGTCTAATCATTTCAATAACAGCACTGAGGTAGCAAATTGAAGTGCAATTCACCAAAAATCGATAAAATTTTACGATTCAGTAATCTTATCGGCACTATTAACGGTTCAGCGCCACTCGTTAATTTGAAATCGATAATGGACCCCCATAAAACGATAAATCGTTACTTAACGGTTGTTGAAAATATAAATTGGTTAGTATTTACTGTTGTCCTAAATAGTTTTAGTCTAGCATATTATACGAGTATTGTATCTAAGTCGATAAGTAACAAAGTGCGTTTGTTTGTCCTTCTTCCAAAGCGTAGCTGCGTTGCTCATAGATGGCCAAAGGTCCGCGTGGGGTTAATTTTATTTCAGAATTTTGGTATATCCCGAGAAAAGCTTAGGGTCCCGGGACTTTTGCTGTATCAAATTTCCCGGGAAATACTTGTTCCGTGTGGTTGCCTGATTAGAATAGTGCCAATCCATGGCTTCCCGTCGATTTCGTAAGAGGCGACTAAGGGAATAAAGGCTTGTAGTATTGTTTGGCGATGGGCTTGCAACCTGGCACTAAAATACACTGATACAATCTTAGCCTGATTGTGCAAAATGTGGTTACAGAATTATATTTTTAAGTTTTTTTAGTGTTGTTGGTAATTCTGTAGCTCTGCCTACCCCACTCTGGCAATGAAGGCGTGATGTTATATGTACCGGGAAAATGCAAGCCATAAAAGACGGCAGCGGCCAATCCCAACTATAACAATAACATAGAATATAATATCCCAGAGAAAGGTTTCGGGGTCAGCAGTGTATTTTGTACGAAAGTTTCTTCAAGTGATACCGAAGAGACTTGATATCCTAAATCCTTTTTTGTCCCTCGCTTTAGAACTCAAAAACGGGATTACTGAGGTCACTCTATTTACTACCAAAGAATGTCGAAAGTGCGCAGTGACAAGGTTGATATCTACATTGATAATTTAGCAGGCGACAGCGCACGCGCCAGTGGGCGATGCGCCGGCGCCGGCCCACCTGCCTCGCGATTTATACAACGGGAGCGATGTTATTAGTCATAATTTGACCCAATTTTCTTAGAGCAATTTATTAGTTCTTGTTATAAACATGAGATGTAATATTTATTAGTAGTTATTTAGTATCAGTATCTATAGACTATTTCTTCTTTCTCATAAATTGTATTGATAAAACCTGGAGATTCTTCGCGAAATGGTCACCTCTTTACTCATTATCCGCTACACCCATTAATTTTATTAATAGGTGTCATGTTTTAGTTCAGTCTTGGTTTTTATCTACTCCTGATCCAAGAAAAGGGGTTTTATCATTGCGTAAGACCCGGGTAACGGGTGGACTACTTATTTTAATGCAGTTTCTATATGAAAATGCAGAATTTTCGTGTTTTTGAATGCAGTTTGCATTAAATTGAGTTGATAAGGAATTACCCATTAAAAGATTTTTATTATAATGTCTAACATTACTTTACCAGATACGTCCACTGTTAACTCAATAGATAATAAATGTTTTGGCAGACTTTCGTCACATATCGTAACGGTATCGCTGCTAGGGGGCAAATGTCGCCCATTACGAGAGAAATCATCGGTGTCGAATGTTCGAGAGGCGTAATCTTGAACTTGCGCCCGCGACGGTGTAGGGCTGCGAAATTTGCCAAGAAAGTGTTAATTAGAAGTAGTGTGTTATTTAATCAATACCTAGTTTGACTATAAAAGCTGCTATTTTATGGAAACGCATGTTACATCACGCTCAATTTTCATTTTATCTAACCCCATCAGTTAATGGTTTTTGGTAGTCACACACAAGTCTAACCTTACCTAACCTACGTAATTAATGTTTAAGATATTCTGAAAACATAATGGTTTCAGCGGAAATTAGCGTTCAATCAAATGAAGGGAGACAGTCGATGAAGTGAAATGCGATAAAATTATGGGTTACCTATTAACGCATATTAAGAGATATTTCGGCTAAAGATTAATCTATCTGTTTAATTGAGTGGCAACCCTAATTCGCGTAGTAGAATAGGTGCCGCCACCGACATTTGTGATCAGCTGTCGATGGCTTTCTCGGACCGGACCGAATGGTGCGAACATGCGAATGTCAAGTTTGTAGAGAGAGGTGCGATGTTTATTGTCGTTTTCGCATTTTACCGACTATACTATGAATGTTGGTATTGATGTCGTATTTACGAGTTAGCGGAGTATATTATCTTTTAGCTGAACTTTTTTTACCTGTTTTTCGGAGGAGAATAATGTTTGAAGTATGTCCGTTGACAGAACGGTTAGCCTAGTTAGTTAGGTTGGTATGAACCTGCCTACGAAGCTTGTAGTCCCAAGTTCAATTCCCGGAATGGGGAAATATTGCATTTTGAATTGTCTAGTAGGTACCTATATATCTAGAGCTTATAGTTTCTGTCTAGATCAATTTGTGTGAGATGGTCGTCTGAGTTTTTTATTTTTCGTTTTCTTTTAGAGTCTGAACTGATCTAATAGATTAATGGCCGATTTAAAAAGATAAAACATGGGTAACTATGAAAGACCATATCAAAATGTGCCTTCGTGTTTTATGAAGCTCGCTTTGTAATTTCGTTACACTTGTTTTATCTATTGTTAACCGGGACATTTGATAACTATAAAACAATTGTTTTATGTCAAAAAGCTGGTTAATTGTTCGTTAAAACACAACCTATCTTGGTTCATCTTAGGGACGTGAACAGGGAAGTGCGGATTAGAAACGCACGCGCATCGGCCTCGACCACTTTCACTGACATTGAATTGAAACACTGCCCTACCACGCTTGATCGGCCATCTTGATGGGAACATTTGTTTTGCACTTATCTCTCGTTTCATTTCTCGTTCGTGTGTGTTTTTATACAAGCCGTAACCTGTATTATGGTCTTGAATATGCATTAACCCTTCGAATGGCAAATAACCGAACAATGGTACAGATATCGTTTTTGTCGGTTAAGTTCGTATTCCTCTTGCTTTCTTAAGCTTATCGATGAATACTAAAGCAGATTCAGGAAGAAAAACAAATACAAGCATTTTCGACCTATAACGATGTCGTTTGGTGTAAATCGCTTTATGTTATGTCAAAGCAACGATATTTTTTACCTTAATTTACAACGCATTTTGTAATTAGAATAGGAAAGACTACAAAAATGTTTTGCTCAACCTTACACTACGAGGGATCATCAATAAATATATGCACGTACCGAATAACTCAAGAGTAAAAATTGTGATCGTTTCATCCTAAACTGGGCCTCTATTCAACTAATATAACGATATCGTGTTTGACGTGTTTTAGAATAGTTTATGTCACAGTCGCCATTATTGTAAATGACATAGAGTTATGAAAACGATGACAATACGGAAACACGTCAAATACGATATCGTTATTACCGTGTAGAATCCCAGCCCTGAACGGCCCTGCAATGTGTTTACGGTTCATGTGAATACATTTTTCAGGGTCGATTAGTGGAGAGGAGTTCCGTACGCATACCCAAGATATAACCTGTCCAGCCACGTTCATAACCAAGGTTTCATAACTGGTTATGAATAAGGATTTTTTTTCACTGTTTCATAACCAGTTATGAAACAAGCCATTTTTTTCCATTTTCACAACTAGAACCTCCGATTCATGAGTTTAGGACCGTTGGTCCCACTGCTATTGGATCACCTCCGGAAATCACCGCAAAGCTCAGAAATTACCGCAAAAGTAGGTAGGTTAGGTTTGTTAGGTATCTTTAGATGCCCGAAGGGCAAAACCTCCCAAAAATAGGAGCCCGTCGAATAGCAGTGGGACCACGGTCCTAAACTCAAGAATCGGAGGTTCTGGTTGCGAAAATGGAAAAAATGGCTTGTTTCATAACTGGTTATGAAACAGTGAAAAAAAATCTTTATACATAACTAGTTATGAAACCTTGGTTATGAACGTGGACGAAGGGGATATGACGCTGTTAACGTTTCTGTTTTCTATCGCCTCGAAATTTATGGAGTTGATATAGCGGTCATCAGCTTAGGTCAAATATTTTGTCGATTTTAGAAAATCGCTAACTTAGCGCTATGCATCATGACATGACTAGGCCCCAGTAGGTACGGTCGAACTCAAGTAGCTGCACATTTTGCTAAATTCAAACCACTCTCAGTTTAATACTATTACGAGAAGGTACTAAAATGAATAGCTATGAGTTCGACTGTACCTACTTAAGTCTACGTTTCTACTGGTCACACCATACTAGCGCATCCAATTGTAAACTTTATTTTATGTTAGTTTTCTAGTGTTTTTTTTGTTATTTACTTGTAATTTCTACCTTTGTGATATACTAAACTATAGGTATCCTTATTGTATTGTGCAACAGTAATCGAGAACTTTCTCGACTAACAAAAACGTAAACGTTCAGGTTACGTTAGCTGTATGTCTAAATATCCTTTGAATCAGTCTAAATAGCGTTACGTATGTCCGTGTAATGTAACTGCCTGCCCGTTGTATACCTATGATTTAAATGTACTGTTCCGTGTTCTGTTTTTTTTTTTGGTGCTCAATAAAGAGTATTTGTGTTGTGTTGTATTGTAACTTTTGTAGCCGAACGACGTCTTTTCGCTCTTATTGCGTAGACATAAAGAGTTTTTTGATCAGCTTACGCCGATTCCGCGTCGATAGATGTGGGGAGACCCTAAGTCTAACAAGTAATATTTATATATCGGAGGCTTATATCTATTTAATGATGTTCTTAATCGTTTTATCCACTACACGCGAACACCGCGTCTGTCGAGTGATTAACGTATACGTTCTGCGTATGTTAATCACTGCGCAAACGCATTCTTGCATGCCATTTTGAATCTTACATAGTTGACTTAGCAGAGTTGAAAGTATGAAATTTGGATTGTTGCATGCGGATAAATGAGTTTTTACCTTTGACATTCTACACATTTGAACGTATGCTTTGACGTATCTCGTTCATTTTAGACTGCTCAATGCAACTAAACCTCTACGTCATAGTGATAATGACGAGATTTTAATGGCATGTGTCTACATGTTCTTAAGAAGAACTGTAAACATTCCCTTTGAAATGTCTTGGAAAGTTTGGTCCGGCGAAAAACGTCACGGTTTTTGTAATCTTTAGTCTTTATTGGTTGTTAAGGCGGTGGGTGGGTTAAGTGGCCAAACATTATGCAACGCTGAAAGTGTTTCACGCCATATATTTTGCAAGCTGCCTAATGTTACGGTTAGACCGTCATTGTGTTGGGTTAGACGGATTTAGAGGGAGATAAAGTAGAGTTTAAGTACAGTCAGCAGTAGAAGTAGCTACGCAACCGAAGAGCTCACAATGATCTGCACTCGACTAGATTGTCTAGAGAATACGTCGTGTCTAGATCATTTTGAGCGTATTATTCTGCTCAGCTATTTTTGCTTACTATGATGGGTTGGGGCACGATTCTTTGATATAGGACATTAAAAGTACAAACTGGCGATAGCGCGCATTTTATAACGTTATTATAACTTTATTCGGGTTTTGTTACGATGTTGATTTCATTGTGACGTAGCATAAAGTTTAAAAAAATATCGATATATTTAAACAAAAAAAAATATAGTATCGAAATATAGTTTTATGATAACGATATTCATAACGTTTTAAAGGAAAACAGTATATACCTAACAAATTAAAAATAAAGTTGTGTACAAAGGCAAACGTATCCCTTTAAGGGATCTCTTCAAAGGAGGAAGCGGGCATGGCTTCTTCTTGTTTTATAGTAAGGGTTTATAAGAACGGCGAGAAAACTATTATTGTAGTCTATTCTAACAAAGTGCGTAGTAAATTAAGGTATGTATCCGTTCTCCCTGACCCTCTTGCATGCCGTTCACTACGATCGCAGCTCTCCATCGATGCCTTATGATCGATAGGCTACCCTAATTACTGGCGCCTACTATCTCGCCCATAAATTATACTATATTAATACCTGAGTGGATGCACTTTGAGATTACCTTGAGCTTCGATTCGTGTCGAAGTAACAAGCAACTGCCAATTACGTTTTAACAGAAATATAAGCAATTCCCGTTTATACAAAGAGTAAGTAGGTACGGTTTCTGATTAAAAAAAACAAATAAAAAAAAGCAAATTAATAATTGAGGCTGTCTTTCAAATCCTTAGGGTCTCGCATGTTCTTGCGGGATCTTGTTATGGGCCAGACGTTTGTTTTAAGTAAAATAGCCAAAGATAGGTGACTAGCCTTGCAGAATATATAATATAAAAAAGGAGAAGAAAAAGACTAGCCTTCTGCGCACGGAACTCATGAATCAGGTCCAGTGGACCTAATTCACTCTGTCGCAATCTGAGTGGCATATTAGCGTAACACGCGTGCGTGATTGAGATGTTTTTGTAATTTTAGGCAAAGCAAAGGTAACTATTAGGGAGGTTTTATTTCTCAATCGGTCAAATGTTAACGGGAAGAGATCCCTTAAAGGGATAAGTTCGCCTTTGTACATACCTTTTGTGTTTCTGTTTCGTTTTTTACTTTTGTTTGTGCAATGCAGAGTTAACAAAACATACATACATACAATGTCTTTGTGATTTTACTGGTTGTACAAATCATTCACGAAGAAAAAACATATCACACAGCATTACTTTTCACTCGTAATAACGTGTTGTTATTAAATGTCTCGATTCGTTTTATTTCGTACCGCCACTATGTAAATCGGGACAGAAATATACGAGACGTAAGTTGTACTAAGTACTGCTAACCCTAGAAAGCATATGGATCGCTTTCTAGGGTTAGCAGGACCTTGCCGAACTTTGCCGAACGTTGTCGAATAACTGTCTACACGAGTAACAGTAGCGAAACTTCGTCTTGCTCGTGTACCAACTGTTTGCGTCTTTTTGTGTTTGACGACACGCTAGCCTAGTTAGTAGTGACGCTGCCTTCCAAGCTAGGGGCCCTGGGTTCAAATCCCTGTAAGGGCAGATATTTGTGTGATGACCACGAGTATTTGTTTCTGAGTCATGGATGTTTTCTATGTATTTAAGTATATATTTCTATATATAAGTAACTTTATCGTTGTCTAGTACCCATAGTACAAGCCTAGAGCTTAGTTTGGGACTAGGTCAATTTGTGTGACAATGTCTTGTGATTTATTATTTATTTATTTATTTATTATTTATGTATTTGTGGTAGTACCAGATCGGATACCGCAGGATTGAAAAATCATGCAAGATCTCGGTATTTCGGGATCTTGATAATTATGCTGAGATTGGAAGCCCTACTTGACGCATACTAATGCGCCAATGTTTACTCAAACCTTGTTAAAAAACTGTTGGTCATTTAAACTCTCAAGTAAGCAGAATTCCAGCGTTAATACGATTTGTACGAAACCTGTCGTCGAGGTTTGACCCTAATTACTCCTAAAGATAAGTTTAAAACGACTTAATGACTTAATCATGTAATCTATGGGGCCAACCTGCAATGTAGGTTTTGTTACAAAGTGTTACAACATGTCTTGGGTCGTGGAAAGTTTAGTATCTCTGCGTTTTGAACGGGTTAGCAAGACTAAGAATCGAGATTTCATTACATCCTTCCGTATTACTCGTAATTTTCTAAGTGCGAAAGTGTTTTTGTTTGTTTCTTCTTCACGGTTCAAAGCTTTAACCAATCGCTGTGAAAAGGGTAGGTATATATGGTAAGTTTTTATGAAAATTAATTGTCTTTGGACATGCTGAAATAAGGTTTAATTAATTTCGATCTTATTTCAACACGCCCAAAAACAAAGATGCTTTGGCAGTAGAAAATTCTCTGCTCTGCGTTTCGCTGTATGAGCGCCGTTAATTCATGATTTAACACTTTAAAGAAAGAAAGAAAGAAAGAAACATTTATTCGGCTAAAATACAATTACAATTAAATAATTAATTACAAAAAACTATACTATGCACTAGGTACACAATAATAAAACAACAACAAAGAAACAAATACTAAGGTACTAAAGCCGAAAAGGCTCACCAGCTCAGCTTGTAGCCGGGCAGGGCCTCAGCGCTGATTTTCAGCTGGGGCCTGAGATGGAGGTAGAAGACTCAGAACAAAAAATAACAAAAACAATAATTAAAAACAGCAAAAAAAATATTATAATAATAACAGCTTAAAGTGTGTAACAGTGTGCTCTTGTATAAAAAAATAGTCATATTTAGAAAATAACTTCTGATTTCTATAGTGTTGAAGGTTTAAAAACATATTCAATATCAAGCACTCTTATTTGTATACAAAATAGACCAAACTACCGGATCGTCGGAGCTGACTGTGTTTGACAATGGTTACTTGACTCCTCTCGTAATTCTTACGCGGTCATTATACAATATTTAATTCATTTTATCGTTTTACTAGTAATTAGCATATCGTATTACCGAGAAAAGTGGTTAATTGCGCATTTACGTGATTTACTAGTACATGCACTGTAAATCTAGTTACGTCTTGCTCTATGTTAATTTATTAGCTTTGTTGGAACTTGTTGCGTGGATTGAACATTTGCGAATCTTTAAGATTGCCATAACTTACGCTTATGTTAGGGTTTTAGCTGAGAAGCCTGTGTTGGAAATTTTCAACAATCTCATAAAATGAGCGAGCTTTGTTTGCGACAAAGTTCCTTCTATGTTCGTTTAGAGACATTGCCAAAACATAATGTGAATATATGCTTTCTTAAATAATTGAGATAGACCTAGAGGCCCCGGAGCCTAGAAGTGGCCTGTCAACAACTTAAAAAATATTAGGTCAACGAGAAGCCAATGATCTCATCCTGCCAAGTCAAGGACCTAACTCCAGGCTCATTGACCGGCTCTATCGCAATTTTGATTTACGCATGCGCTTTACGCCCATTTTAATTGTATCGTTATCTACCTGGGCATTACGTGTTGCTAACAATAGCCGGGCGGCGGCGCCGGCGCCGGCCGGCGTGCGCGCAGGGTGATGGAGTTATGGAGGGATATAGTGTGCATGTGCACGACTAAACAAAACATTATCCGATTTGCAGAGAGCTGCAGTAGGATACTGTCGGAAGTTTTAGCATTAACTCGTTGGGCCGTATTCAACAAGTAATATTTAGTGCCATGTCTGTGGGTTCAGTAATGTCAGTTATTTTGTCTTGGAGGTCTTTAGACGGTTATAGATGGAAGTGTCGTTAGAAGTGAAAATAAAGCCGGTATTCTTGGCTCTGTGGCAAATTGTTAATTGTTATTTATAGTAGGTATTAACTTTAAGTGTAATTTAAGCATTCATACCTATGAATTCGGACCTAAGAGAAATGCTAAATATTAGGGCGTTGGGTAAATCATATATGTGTTATTGGAATCAAACTAAAACTAAACCTTTGATTAATTTGTATGGGAAACTTCTTCAAAATTACCATCCAGCCGTCCACTCCTTCCATTCTTCTTATAATACACAAATACAAAATAACAATGGTACACAGGTCCCACGCTCCCTTAACCCCGTGCCACTGAACCGGCATACGTCAGTCGTAATTGACAGGTCGCTATAAAGCAAGCGCGAGCGCAGGGTCCAATAATACCCGCATTCCCCCCGCCCCCCCTTTCCCCCCTGGAACCTCGCACCTGCCGTACTTTCCTTTTTCAATCGCTTTCCCCGATGGGGCGTAGTGGCTGTAACTTGTAATTTGTTAACAATGGAACCCTTAAGACAGTAATAGCCGACTTCTCTGTTAGCCGTACGAAGTGGACCCAATGTGGGTGTTAGGGGCACTGAAAGATTTTAGATTGCAAGTGCTAACGCCCCCTTTTGGTTCGTTTTATTCTGAATTGTATTGTTAAAGCAGTGTTGGACGTACAGCAAACGTACACTGTGTAATGTATACTTCATGGCGCTTTTAATAAGAATATGTATTTTCTACGGCTATGCTTTAGAGACTATAGTTGTTTCCGTAGAATTCGTTTCCCGCTATATCTTGTAGGGGCCGATTTTCGGAAAGTCCAGCCCAGTTCACTTCTGGCGTACCCAAACAATATTCCCTCCAAATTTCAAAACCCTGGGTCTAGCGGTTTTTACAAGCTTAGGGTTGTCTCTGTGTCAGTCCGTCTTTCACGGAAGAGTTTATCTGTATCCTATAGATTTTAATTTAATTACTTATAACTCGTAATAACCTATGTTCAATCTACTTTCAAAGCATAGTTTTGTTAATATTAGCAATTCCCGCACCGGCATAATGAGTTTTACCTGCTTAAAGGGAAATTAGTTTATTGAACAGTTAACGATGCGGACGTCGTAACGGAAAACTTAATTACAATTGGAATGCGCAGGGGCAGCCATGTTTTTAGTTGTAACGTCTTTGGCGTGGTTCGTGAAAGGTTCGGGCGTGCTCGGGGGTCATCGGCAGGGGTCGTTAGGGGAAGCAGGAGCCGTGGAAATGCGCTGGCGCGGAACAGGATAGCACAATGCATTTTCTCACTTGTGTAGTGCATCTCTTTCGTTATAGAGCAGTTAAAGAGGGATGCAATGTGCGATAAAGATTCTCCAGGATTGAAGGGCATGCGTGTGAACTGAGCCTAATACATTATTTATATATCTGTGTACTGTATACTAGCTTGTTTATTAAACTTTCACACGGCAAAGAATGGAAGTAAAAGTTGCGAGGCCGTTCAAAACCAGAAGCTCGCATTTTATGTTATTTTATTATTATTATAATAATGCGGTTGCGCGTGTGAATGCGATTGCAATATTGGATGCCATTTCTAGGCTGCGGATGATGACACAGGGTGATGCCAAGTGGCGAACGCCGAACGGGATGAGTCTAACGGATTTTAGTAGGTGAACGTAACTTAAGGACCGTATCGTTAATTATGGAAACAAGTTTGAATTGCTCTAAAAAAAAAGTTACATTATTTTATCTTTTCTGTCATATGTCAATCTGTTAAGAATACAGTTAAGTGTTATAACTTACTATAAAAAATTGTATAATTCGTATACATTGCAAGATGAAGGGTCTCTCAGAGAAAAAACGACATTCAATTGTGACCAAATACTGTAAAGAATCAGGTATAACTATGAGAAAGATTGCTTCAGAAGAAGGGGTTAGCCTGAAAGCTGTTTACAATACGATAAAAAGGTTTAGTATGAATAATACTTTAAAAGATTTACCTGTTCGAGGTAGAAAACGAGGCCCTTCATGTCCTAATTTGGACAAAAAGATATGCGAATAATTTCTCAAAAAAAAGAGATATCGATTCGGGATTGTGCGAAAAAATGTCGTACTTCTATTGCAATGGTTCAGCGTGCCAAGGAACGTAACTTGCTTGTAACGTATAAAAAACAAAAACAACCTAAACGCAGCAAAACCCAGGAGTTTTCTGTCAAAACTCGGGCTCGGAAATTGTACGACCAAATTTTAACTAAAAATGAACAATGTATTATAATGGACGATGAAACCTATGTCAAACTTGACTATAAAACCCTACCCGGACCGCAGTTTTACACCGTAATAAAAGGTACGAAACTACGAAGGTCTCTAAAGACGACAAATCCATTTTTGCGAGAAATTTGGGAAAAAAGTGATGGTTTGGCAAGCTATTTCTCAATGCGGCATGAAAACGTCTCCGTTTTTCGTAACGGGAAACTTAAATTCGGATGTGTACAAGAAGGAATGCCTTCAAAAGCGGGTACTACCACTCATTCGAAAGCACAGGGGTCGTACATTATTCTGGCCCGATTTAGCTGCGTGTCACTATGCTCGCCATGTGTTGAACTGGTATCGAGAGAATAATGTAGAATTTGTCACGAAATCATTAAATCCCCCGAATTGCCCAGAGATCAGGCCCATCGAGAAATTTTGAGCTCTGATGAAGGCAAAGCTACAAAAACAAGCTAAACCAACAGATAACATGGACTAATTCAAAAAATACTGGATCCGTACCCACAAAACTTTTAAAACAGTCGATGTCCAAGGGCTAATGAAGAGCATCAAAAGCAAAGTGAGAAAACTGGCAAAGGGGATCAATAAATAACTAAAAGTATTTTTTATGGTTCACTTTGAAGATCTAAGAATCGCGTAGTTTAAGTTTTTTTTTTGCAATAAAAAGTATTTATACAGATTACACCATTTTATTTGTTTCCATAATTAACGATACGGTCCTTATAACAAAAAGAGCCAGTGAGAATGTGAATATTTAGTTAATGGCATGGTTTAGGGCTTTCTACACTTTGTTACTATTTTGCTACTTGCCTATCATGGGGATAGGCAAGTAGCCAATATACTTCCTTGAACTCTTTTCGACAAGTTGTTCAAGAATGAAGTCGTTCAAATGAGAATACCAAACTTAGTCCATTTTTAATTCTTCCAAGGCCCAACTAATTATTTTAACCACGAAAGTTTAACGTTGTGTAATATATTGTATCGCCCTGTACATGGGAACGATGCGCAAGCGCACATGAGCGTTCGATTTTGTTATTACACTTGGTAGCCATTCTGGTCCGACGTTCAATCTTGCGGCTTATTTTCTACAGAGATATATTGCTTGTCTATCTAAATCAAAGATGCCTATAATGAGGTAGGGAAATATAGTTTTGGCCGTGGTATGAGGTTTAAGTTATTGCTACAGATTAATACAATACAATACAATACAAATGCTCTTTATTGGACAGTACAGTCACCGGCATGAATAAGTTATCATTTATGAACCTTGTCACTTTAACGTCGTGTTTGAAATTGATAACAAAAAGCGACAAGGCACAGAAATCATCACTTATTCAAAACGGTAACTGTACATTCAATTACAGCAAGAACAGAAATGTTACAAAGCGAGTCAAGGCGGTCTTATCGCTTAAAAGAGATATATTGTAGACAACTTTACAAAGAAGAGTATGCTACTATAACTATAGTTCGAAGGTAAACCAAAGAAGAACTTTTATAGTAAGGAGGAGTTAAATCTTAATTTAACGAATAAAGGCTTGTAGGTACTGTTAAGCGATGGGCTTGCAACCTGTCATTAATACACTGGTAAACATGTTAGCCCGATTGTGCAAAATGTGGTTACAGAATTATCAACCAGTTCAGAGTTGTTGGTATTCTGTAGCTCTGCCTACCCCACTCTGGGAATGAAGGCGTGACGTTATGTATGTGTATGTAATTTAACGAATATTATAAATGCATGAAGTCAGCCAGTCTAGCCCTTAGGATTAGCAGATTGCAATCTCAAGATTTCAATGTCAATAGGTCAGAACACTTCAGGTGGCCTGGGCCTGTATTCTACTGGTTCAAACAGTATTTCTTTTGACGTGTTATGGTTTTGTTTTTAATTCGGCCGCCATTACTGTCATGTCAATATTACTGTTATACCGTGTTGAATGAAGGGGCTGTGTTCTTGCAAAATTTAAAAACAAGCTACTGGAAGATACCGCTGGTAAGTATACTTAGTACTACGCGCTAGGAATGTAATAATGATAACGTCAGATAAAAGAACGTTATCTTGAACAAACGGCTGCCTTGCGTAACCGTATTTTACTATGAAACATGTGTTTATTTTCGAACTTGTGGAATTTTACACCTTGATTATTCTGCGGTATCTATCTCGAATTCTCGAATGTTCAACGCGGCAAGATGTCTGGTGCGTTGTCTCGTGATCGGTTGAATGTGTTGAAACAGAATTGCGTAGAAGAAATGATGTTGAGAGGCAGCGTTGGAAACAATCTGATCAAGTAGCTACCAGTAGAACACAGTCAACAGTATAGTAATAGTTAAACATCGGCGACTCGTGGCATTTAGGTAGTATTTGACGTTTCTGACAGACTAGTGATGTAACAATGTTTTCTGTACAAGTCGAGCAAAAGAAACCGATAAAAAAAATCTTTTCAATCATTTAATATATGTGCGTATATGACATTCGTTTTAGACAATAATCATATTTGTTCTAACTTCTTAGAAAGTTATCCTACGTCTTCTATTTGAAAAAATCCACTTTGAGTAAGAAAATTACCTTTCGACTTCGACTGACGTGATGGGTAAATAAAGCATTCTTTAGTAATGTTACAGCGTAATTTTGTTGATGTTCTCTTTAATTTCAACTTCCTTATTTTGTAGTTAGTTATCAATATTTTTATTGTAAGATATCCTGGATTTTTTGATAATACTATTTCTAGCTTCTGAATGCATTACCTTTTGGATGCAGTTTCAAAAATTAAAGTAACTTGTTAACTTATTTTCAGGCATTATTTTGCTACTTTATCTTATCTGAAAACACTCTTGAAAAACGTGTCTCATCACTAGTGCTACCTAATTGCCACGAGTCGCCGATGTTTAGTAATAGTATAAGCATTTTACATTTAATGCGGTTACTAATAGATTATAGAATGCGCCGACTACTACATTGCAGTAAGCCGCCTTCTTTAGTATTACGGCATAATAGGGTGACATACATACTTTAAAATACCTATGTCATGACGTGATGCCACGTTCATACGTTTAAACTGTAATACTTAGTCTGCACCACTCCTACTTAGTAGGGTAGTCTACCCAACAGATTTTAGTGAAAATGGAGAGAATTTGATTAGAGTTAGCTTGCCCAACTTTTTGGGCGTTACCCATAACTTGAAAGAGTGGATACGTATCTCTTTGTAGTCGACTGTTACACTATACTCATTACTCCAAAGTTTTGTCATCTCACAAGGGAGCCATGTTTAATATCGCTGACAGCTCGTGATCAACATGTCTACGTAATTACTTCGTCTGCCGCGCTTCCCTCGGGAGGCTGCGGTGGAAGGGCTCTGTTTCGACGCTGGTTATTTCTGAAATACGATATACCTACTGTTTTGTGTTCGGATGGTTATTTGCGACAATATATTGAGAGTGTTCTTGTTGTTGTTTTAATGTGGAGTATTATGTAGGTAGACCATTTTTAACCTCCGACAAATCATGTGTAAACACGTGTGTAATAATTTTACGGGTAAATCCCATACATCGTACAATGTAAAGCAAAGGATTTTTATTACATTATGATTTCGAGTGAGGTCTCATTGGATAGCTCTTAAAAAATATTGTGTACCTGTTATTATAACTGTTTGATTTTTGGAATTGTTTAGGAATATTGAACTCGAAAATTGCTAGAGCAATGAGACTTCGTATTCCGACGGAGAGTTCAGTTTTATTCTACACGTGTGTGCTGGGAAAAAGTAGACTCTTTCAATCTTCTTTTGTGTTTCTTAGCCATGTTTCAATCTCGATACAGTTTTCATTCTCCTTTAAGGAAGCGCAGATAAATTTTCACTGTCAAAGTCGTCTTTTGACATGTTGAAATAAGATCGAAACGAATTAACACCGCATTATCTCTGTAAGCTTCTCCTCGTAATTGTGGTGTTAATAAATTTCGGTCTCATTTCAACACATTCAAAGATGATATTGCTTTGGCAGTGGCCGCCTTTTAGAGCAATTTAACATGTGGTAAAAGCTAAAACTAAAAACTGTCGACATGAGTTTAGTCTGTGCACACGTATCAGTAGGTATTTCTTCATGTTGTTAAACCTGTACACATAGATAGAGTTGCCCCAGCTGAGTAGGTCACAGAAACCAAACAATAGACATCTTAATGTAAATAGAACCCATTGGCGCCATGCGGTACTGTTGCTTTCCTCCTATTCCGCTATCGAGCCTCTTGGCACAAGCCAGGCCTTTTGTTTTCCATACGGAATGGACCTGATATGGCGTCGTTGGATTTGATCGGGTTGGCATATCGCTACGGCTTAAACATTAATTAGCGATCCAAGATGGCCGCCGGAAGGCTAGCTTCCGTTGCGCCCTAGGGGATCTTCTGCCACCTAGGTTGCGGTGCGGTTCACGTTATAAACATTGTAAACTGAGTAAATATTAAGAATTAGAAATAATAAAATAGAGATATCATAGTAAAGACTGAGTTAAAATAATATCTTGCATCATGGGACTGCGAGCTTCAGATTCTAGCGGGAATCGAACCTGCAACCTCTGGCTTCGAAGTCAAACAGTTGTCACTTTTTGCATCATTAGTCTTATTAAGAGATACAAGCAGCGGGTTACTTACGCAAATAATGTCGAATATCGTTACGTGATGCTTCTCCCGTTGTTTCTCTTATATGTCAGTCTCACGGAAGTTTTATATTTAAAATTATAATTATTAGGGAATTATCTAAATAAACTAAACCGTAAAAACCTAGGCCTTGCCTAGGTTAACAAAAAAGTACCAGCTACAGATTCAATAGGTAATATAACTATCATTTTCATTTTAAAGATCATTTTTCTCATTTTATCTCCGACTGAGAGAGACTGGTTAAAGTAAGGAATGTCTAACTGGGTCATTCTACTTTTTAGCGCATAATAATCATTGGTGAAATTAAAGGCATTTTTAGACTTTTTTTTCACGTAAATTTGACTTATATTGAAACTGGAACAACTAAATTTAATAGGTCAAAACAAAACACTTTAAATTTATTGATATTTTATCAGGAAAAGTTGGTAACACAGCGGTAAATACACTTTTTCCTTACAAATGGCGGGGACATGCGTGACCACTATGTTACCTACTTTAAAGTTAATTATAGTGACTTTTTAAATGTAGTGATAGTCTTAAATGTAAGCCAAGTTGTGTAACTATTTCAATATTAAATTACAAAACCGAGCACTTTAACGTTTTTATAAAAATATTATTTGAAGAGCACTTGTCAAAAAATCGACCTGCGCTTAAAAGTAGAATGACCCAACTGACGATTATGTGAAGTACAATACAGACGTTTAAACTAGTATGCATGCGGTTAAATGCAAAGAAACAACCTGTGATTCATTACAAACACACTCACCAGAATGTTTTTTTTTGGGTTTCCCCGTTATGCCATCGACAACGTCACCCCATGCAAATTTACCTTTCGCTTTGCATTACGAATCGCAGGAAAGCATGAAACCAGTTGAATTGAAAAAGGTGTTAATGTTGTTTAGTTTGCGTAGAACATGGGCCGTTTTAGATTATCTGTAACGCAAATGGCGACGATGGTTATCTAAATGCGCCAATCGTTTACACTGCCTTAGAGGGCATAATTATCGGCTGTACACCTGTTGGCTGCGCCAGCGCTGCGTAAATCACGGGTGATGGGCGGTATCGCGGATTATCTCCGGACTGCTCACGCGCGCTCCATTTTGGGCCACTGTGGGGTCCAATTATCGCGAAGACACCCAGGACTTGATTTTATCGTTGGTCTATCTCGGCATTCTTAGTATAAAGTGCCATGACTGACGTTGCGCTTGCTTAAGCTGAGTTAGCTATCTGTTGCAGCAACTGCTGCATGTCATGTTGTATTGTGGGCAAGGTTTGTAAACTTGCAGAACATAATGTGAGCTGGTCAAACTCATGTTATGGCGATTGCATTTATCTTAGTAATTTATGTTTTTTAGGATGCCTTGAATGTACCTACCTGCAACTGTTACAGTAACAGTTCGTTAGTCATTATCCAGATTAAGTCAAATTGTGTGAATCAATTACTTTAATCTTAATACGAAACAGAATTATGTTGTTCTGAAACTACTCGACCAAAGTTTTCTTTTGAACCTCGAAACAAGATGGAACCTGGAGGGCTAGCACAAGATGTCCGCAACTTATTTGTCGCTCGGATCTCTCTTTCTATCTAGTCTGTAAAGATAGAGACGCACTGAGCGACAAGCGAGAAAATACAACTTGTGCTAACCGTGCTGGCAAGGTAAGAAAAGTTCGGTTCTTTTTCATGGCTTAAAAAGTATCCTATCACACGCTTTTCAGCGAGTGACTACAATTTACACGTCATCTCAATGGTCTCAAGTCAAGGCCTATCAAACGTCAGGAATGTCGCAACTATATTGTTTTTTTTATCGTATATCATGAATGTTGCAATCAACGCTTCTTTACCACGAATCGCCGTAATATCATGCTTGCTGATAATCATACAAAATACCAATTTGCGGCAGCGAATGTATTAAATGTTTTATTACTTTTATTACGCGTTCACAAGTTAATCTTTTTGCTGTCATGGCTGAAGGCCGTACGCTTAAGGTTACGTTTAATTAAAGTTAGGGACGGCACGGCGGCGAGACGACGACGCGACGATTTCCTTGTTATGAGATTTGATTTACGTGTCGCCTCACTCGCTTCATCGACCTTCCGATAAAGGAGGCGTGATTCATGTTCATGAGTTTCGATTGTTTTGTTTTGCGATAGAAAAAGGCATAAAGCGAATTCGATTTTCGTTTTGTTCAATTCGGTAATAATACCAGTTTCTGCAACACCATGAATTGGATAATTGTAAACAATTTCATTTAAATTGATTTACTCATGGTTTTTGTTGCTTGACAAGAAGTTGAGGCTCTTCAGCGTTATTGCAAAAAACGTGCTTGATGGCTAAGACAACAGATTCAACCAAAGGTTCCTTAATTTTCTTTGACATTGAGCCTAATATGCTCGTAGAGTTCTCTCGCGTTTTTGGCACTTAACGTGGAAGGAGTTCAGCTCCAGTTATCTCAATTAGCATTCTAAATGGGCTCGATTTAGTGTCTTTAGCACCGTATGTGCTAAGTGAACGACCTGGCGGTTATCCGGCGCATTCCACCGCTGTTCGTCACGGGGAGATTCATGCAAATGATATGCTGAGGGGCCGTTAGGAGCGCGCCCTCACCTCGGCCGAAACTGAAGATACCAACTTACTATAGTTTCTACACTAATTCGACACCATATCGAGTTTTCGGTGGTGAACATATTAAAGTTAGAAAGCTTAAGTTAAGGATGAATAATATTGTTGAGGCGGTTTTGTTCCGAAGCATGTTGGGGCGGCAGTGACTCGGAGCGATCTAACCCCATTGGCAAAGGCCATCTCCTCCCACTTTTTCTAAGTGCAAAAGGGAAACCTAGTGAAAATTGTAAGGACCAATATATACATTGGTTGCCTGCTACGATTCTTTCACTAGAAGACCGTCACCATTTTTGCCTTGTCTATGGTTTCTGCCTACATCCATTTTTCTTTAGGCTATAACGTTCGTATGTTACATTCTGCTAATTGTATTCGGTTTACCGCTAACCGTGACTTAAACGTTAGCACATGCATATCAATTAAACACTTCATCCGACGCTCGATCGTATTCAATGCCTGGGTCCTTAATCCTCAACCAACACAGACCCGTTTGCGAGCTTTTGGCACCGTCGTTAATTCGCCGACGTTCCCACAGATACCCAAAGTGCTAACAGCTTCCTAAGCGAATTAATCGCTAAGTGCTGACGTTTATTCAACTTTAACGTACGAAGACTCTGCGGCCGTTTTTTCTGTTTACAAATTAAGGTAATTACGGTAATACCCTGTCACCTTTTAAGTTCAATGTACGCGTTATCACCCGGCGAAACAGCTCTTTATGTGCCTTATGCGGTCGGGATAAAGTGTTAGTGGACTGGTGAGATTCGGCATGAAATATTGTTGTAGTGCGCCCTTGAGTACAGTTCCGGGCCATTTTAATGTCGTTTAAATTAAAATATGCAACACGTTTAAGATAATTGCCGGTGCGAAGTTGCAAATCACGTCGCCGCCTGTACCGCGAAGGCGATTTATTGTTTACACCCCAAACCATTACGAGTGGTCATAGGAAATGTAACTGAAACTAATTAAGCCGGCCTTATTCGGGTTTCGGCCCGAGAGCCGTAAATTCTCGCTTACAAAATGCTAAGGTTAGCATTTTGTTTACAACTTCCGAAAGCGCGTGATAAAAAAGGTTTTAAATGGCTGGTCGGAAACGATGGTATTTGACTCGACATGCGACTGTCCATTGGTAATGCAGGCTGCCTGCTGTTCCAAGTGTCAGAGGTAAAATCTTGGGCCTGTATTACGACTCGGCGTAAGGCTGGCATATGTCAGCGCTGGTCTCCCGTAGGAACCATCAGGTGAAACCACGGAAGGCGCTGTGCTGTGTCCGAAACATCATTACTATTATTTGTCGCTGGTTGTTCCCGGTTCAAATAGCTTGCGACCGCGCAATCTCCCATCGCGCGCGCGCAATCGCCTCCGGGACGCTTGTATCTGATACACGCTCCAGTGCGGTGTGGATTATCCTTTATGAAGTTGTTTACCTATCCTAGTGTGTCTTGACCTGCAGGGACAGCTTGCGTACTGCTAAAGATTCAATTTCATACGTTTTAATGAACTTCTATAGTCGTTAACTTTTGCAGAATACGAAAATACTGTTATTTTTTATAGGATTGACGTTAGCTAACGATCTATCGCGTCGGCCAGTCGGTTTTCTAAAACCGCTAACGTTAAAATTATGTATCCTGTCCAGGTTCCCCGATTTATCAAGAGGAGTAATATATAGTACCTATGTGTGTTATTCTTTAGTATCTCAAAGTCCTCTCCTAAGGGATGTTTGCAAAAATACACGCGTTGCTACAGTACATTCTGATTTGTTGCCTAACGCTTACCGGCTCCGTGTTCTACCGCCTTGTGAAAAAAGACCGAGCTTACAAAATAATTTAATGTATCATCACTCCCAATTACTGTAAAAATAAATTCATTACAATCATCAAAACATACGAACCACATTTTACGAAAATTAACACTGACCGCCATTCTTTTGTCAAAGCCAGGTTTCATGTTCAGTGAAGAGTATATAATAAAATGCGTTTTTAATTCTATGGTTATTTTTTTCCCTGATATCTCTAATAAAATAATAATCAATTCGTAATCAAGGAACGCCCACGGAAAAACATTAGAAAACATCCAAGGCGAGATCCCAATCAAACTGATATCAATCAAAGATTTAAAGCTGATACCTACGTCTGTGCGCGCGTACGCTCAAGTTCGTTAATTTGGATACCGGTAATATCTCAAAATATCGCAAAAAGTTATGATAAAAACGTAGACAAAATTTGTAAATAGAAGTAATTTGCATTGGGGTTTACTTATTAATAACAGCCGCCACGTCGTCATTGTGCAACAATCAATTATTTTCTAGACCCGATGCCCGCAGACCTAAAAAGTCAGGCAAGGTACCAGTTTAAAAAGGCTTACCTTATGGTACGTGAATTCTGTGGTGAGGATGGACAACATGTGAAATATTAAGACTCCTGATACGCAGCCAACCCAGTAAAGTGGACTATAATAGGATGCCTGTGCTAGTAATCACTAAGTAACTCTTAATTAAAACGCAACACCCCAGAGGATATCCCATTTCCATCCTTTAAAGTTCGCTAGGGTCGCACAATAAGCAGAAATACTACGTGCTTGCTGTGACCTAGATGTCGTTAGTGGGCGGAAGAAACGCAGGACTCGAGGCTGGCGCCGGCCCTTGTCCTGTCTCACAGGCTCACAGCATGACAGAAAGACTTAACTCGATGTGAAAGAGAACTACGTAGGCCCTTATAGAACTGCGTATTGGATACGTGTTGCCGATAATCGTATCCTTATTGCATAATTCGAGACGCAATCGTATCAGAATTTACGTGTTTGTAATCGTAAGTTGGTAAACTTCAATTTTGCGGATTTGAGAAATTTCGTTTCGATATTATCGAATATTGATTTAGGCTAGGATTAATCGGCGCTAAAATCTTTATTTATAGATTTGTCGGATCCCAGAAATTGTAGTCAAATTGAATTACATAGCAGCACTACATCTGTTTAAGCAATTTGGGAATTGACTTTAACCTAGATACGCCAGCGAGTGTGGTGTTGTTTTTCTCCTTTCGCCTACTCGGTTCCTAAATCTCGCAATTTGAATAATTGAGTGACAATCGCTCTCGTTTCGATATGCGTTTGCGAATTCGTTTAATTTTGCAATCGTCAAGTAGGCGTTCGATCGTATTCTCGCTTTTAGATTCGAGTTTACGCGTAACGAACGTTGCGCAAGTGTGTAAGAGTATCGGGTCATTGTTTGTCGATACGGGCTTAGATTCATTTTTTTTGTATCTTGCGCAAGTCTGAACTTTTTTCTCGTCTTTTGTAATGTGTGAACGTTATTACCTACTCGTAGAACTTACTCAGTGTTATACTATAGCATCTTACGGATGCCCTCATCTTGTTATTAAATCATCATCAGGTAATGAACTTATGACATGAGTTTTATGTATATGTTCGTTGATATACGCTGCTTTAATACAAAAGCGCCACAAATCAAAATCAAATACAATTAGATTTAAAACTTTAAGTATATAGCGTTCTGAATTTAAATGCAACAAAGATTAATTTTGATTTGTGGCGCTTTTGTATTAAAGCAACGTTAGTCTCGACATAAGATCTTAATAAGCCTAGATTTTCCCCCTGCTTTGATAGTGTTAATGGTGTCTGCTCTGTTAGTTTCATTGTTAACTAAAACAAACTCTTCATTGTATTGGTTCAAATTCTAAAACTGGAGGTATAATTAAAAATACAATCCCAAAATAAATTTACAACCGCGGCAGACGGAAGCCCAAATTTCAAACTCAATCCTTGTCAAAACATATTGTCGTGTCATGACACTAGAATTGTTGAACTCCTCAGTAACATGGTACCCTGGTCATTGTGGCAGCACGCAGGCGCGGTGTGAGATGAATTCCATTACGACGTACATTGTATGCGGGGTCATTTACATAGACAGCTACCGTTGGGCGATTGACATGATCCTTTCAAAAACTTTATTTAGCTTTTTAAAAGTAGTTATCTGATGGGTCTACGTAGGGTGTGGGAGGTATTGGCCAAGATTATGTTGGCCTTGTTGGAAGGATAAAGGCTATTTGAATACACTGTTAAATTATTTTGCACTATACGTTAAAATTTAGAATGAGTTTATACTTTCCTAATTAAACTGGGATTTTGTTTCCACGTGTGTACTCTTATTTGCTGATACCAATATTGGCATGTAAAGTAAGATAGGCGACCATTTTATAATTTATAAGTATTCTTTTGGCGGATCTCCACCAACCACGAAGATCGATTCCTCAATTATTTATGACGATAAACTATTATTTTAAAATTTGCATTGAATTTTCCGTTGTTACTTTAACATATTAAATTTGAAATTCTGAAAGGGCACGTCAACAGAATGTACAGTTAAGATTGATTTAAATTCCTACTATGATCCCAATCAGTATTCTTACCGTTCCCAGCGTGCCATTCGTCAACGCGTCAACTAGGTATTATCGGCTGATGTAACTATTTGCATATTATCTAGAATTTGCAGCACGTTTATGTATTTGAAAGTGTTTGCCTTGACACAATACACTTCAGGCGTGGTCGCGGTTATTACTATAAATGCCAGGATACTGTTTCCTCTCGCTTAAAGATCGTCTTTATAGCGGCGCAATGAAAATGTAAACGCGTTTCACATTATTCTTGGAGTGATTGTGACAATTGAAACGGTATCTTGATGGAATAATGGTTGTTGAGTCGGGTTAACTAGATTCGATGTTAAATAGATTTTTTATGGTGGTGAGGAGGCAAACGAGCAAGCCGGTTGCCTGATGAAAAGTCATCACCGCGAGCAACGAACATACTCAATACCAGAAGAATCGCAAATACGACGCCTGCCTAAAGCCGCCTAGCCTAAGCCTCAGGGTTGGCAACACGTTTTCAGTCTTAAGTAATATCAAAATAGGTCTCAGATCCCACTGGACCTTGTGCGCGTTTGACTTCTCCATTAACTAAAAAAGGCTCATTTCATGAATCGAAAACATCGATTATGGCTTTGTAATTAAAGGTTTATTTACGTTGATGACCCAAGTGCGATTGTTATTCTGTCCGCGCGCCGTCCGTCCGTCTTTTCGCCAGGCTCTTCCTCGAAGGCGAAGTGGCCCACTCGGGACCGACGGATGTGACGTCTACGCATACTAACTGTCGATTTTCACTTTTATCACGCATAGAAAATCATTATTTAAATACGTAATCAAACAGCACACCTTACCAACAAGTCGTTAAGGATGTTTCTAATTGAGTCGAGGCGACAGGCGCCGTGCAAACAATAAGAATAAACGAGGGGTGGAGCTGAGTAATTATCTTATCGTTTGGATCGGGACAATGCGCCCGCTGTGCGCCCGCGCAGCGTTATCACCTCTCCCAGTCATGAATCAACCGACGCCACTATCCCAATTCTGAAAGAGAATTCCGTATTCCCTGTGTAATCGGACCTATACAAATTCCGGAGCCGCAAGCGCGAATCCATTTCATAATCGGGGATAAAAAGCTAGCCTTCCATGAAGTCGTTAGTCGTTACCGTCCCGGCGACACCTCGTCTAATGGCCCGTACTTAACTATGCAAACTATTGCGTGGACTTAAAGGCTTCTGAGACTGTAGTTCCTTGCGTAAATACTCGTTATTCTCTATGAAAATATCAACTTGCGTCTACCGATAATGATCGCTATCAATTTGTTCTTAGCCTTGGCGGAATCGTTTAACGACTATTTCGCCATATTATTTTGCGAATTAATGATCGATCCCGCTTTATCTCTGGTAATAATGTCTTGGTATGGAAAAATAGATGTCCAATAAAATAATTGAATATCAGCGCGTAGATCTGCGCGGTCGGGAGCTGGTCTTATCTGGGGCGTAATAAATCGGGCCTGCCGATCGGATCGTAGCGAACCAGGCTTGATAAATGAGACCATTTTTTAATTAACGACCTGGTCCAGGATTATAACTATTATAAGCTAGGACCCTGAGACTCATAGCTTTCCCCTCCTCTAAATTATAGGCTTCATCAGAAGTTAATTGAGTGTTTGCTATAGGCATTTGATAATGGCGTCGGGGCGGTCGTGTCGTGAGTTCCCTGCGTTATGCAAGGGCCCGTTCACAGCGCGATCTAGGCACCGCACGCGATCTCTATCGGTTTCGGATAATAGACTCGGCTCGTTATTTTTGTCGCTTCGTTTTGCGACATCGTCAGTCACGATTCTTGACGTAATCATACAGTTTCCACGTTCCGATGACACATTAAGGTTTCGTGCTTTGTTTGTGGGTGTTTTGCTATCCGTGAATGTTAGTCATCGTTGTCTGGAAATAAATCGTGGAAGGTAATCGTGAATGTGAAATATATGCTTTTGGAGTCGAGTGTCGGTTGTACACATATCAGTGCCAATCCTTTGACATGTCCATAAGGAGTAGACTATATATTGAGTTCTTGGCACCGGATCTGTAAACGCATTCACCGCCCGTGTCGCACATCAGGCGTTTTAATTCCATGAAATCAACAATGGTGGGCACTGAATCCGTTAATGATGCTAGCTCGTCAAGGCGCATTGAAGGCATTTCGCCTCGCTGGACTCTCCACGTCATGACCCTTGATCTTGTTGGATGAAGGGTCGGATGTTGAATGGGTACGTTGAGCTATCATTAGGATGGAAACGTCATCTCAAGTAGGGCATCGTTATTGACTATTTTAATATAAAGGATCAAACGTGTTTAAATTTTGAATGTTAAATCATTTAGGACTGGTTTCAACCCGACATTATTGACATTCCGATTCATTTTATATAAAATAATGCTAAGTTTTGTAATTTTTTACACTGACATATCATGCCCTCATTCCCACAGTAGGGTTGGCAGGCAGAGCTACAGAAATACCAACAACTCTAAAGTTACTTCTTAATAATTCTGTAACCTCCACAAGTAGGCTAAGATTTGTACCAGTGTATAGTGACAGGTTGCAAGCCCATCGCCTAACAGTACTACACAAGCTTTTACAACAAGCTTTTATTCTCTAACGACATCCACGGGAAGACATGGAGTGGCACTATTCTAACCCGGCAACCACACGCAGTGTTGGGCAAAAACTAACTTGAATAAGAATAAGAATAAAACAGAAAAGTTATTCTCATTCAAATCGATTTGATCAAGAATAATTCTTGTACCTCGTTAGTTGAAATGGAATACTAGTGAATAAATCATGGTACTTTTATTTTAAATGAAGAATAAAATTTTAAATAACTATAATGGAAATGGGATTATTCTACCTCGTATGTTCATAAGTTTTGAGACAAACTTTTTAGTTTATAAAATAAAGAAAATAATACTGGCACCTATTTTATATTCTTTTCAATTTTGAATTTGGAATGTTAGTGTGCTATTTGTATGTTTTGAAAATTCATTTCTTTTGTTTTTCTTGTGATGGAGGGAACGAAAGAATTGCGTGCGACTGTCATTTCACTACATATGGCGGGGAAAAAACCAATGGAAATTTTCCGTGACATAAAATGTTTTGGGGTAAGCCGCAACTTCGTATATTACACCATTAAACGCTACAAGGAGACTGATTCTTTGAAAGATCGACATAGGAGTGGTCGCCCGCGGTCTGTAAGGACGGCTGCTAACATCAAAATAATCAGAGAGCGACTTCGCCGAAATCCATGTCGCACCCAGAAAAAACTCGCTCTGCAGACTAAAATTTCGCGTATTTCAGTCAACAGAATATTGAAATACGATCTGAAAGTAAAGGCTTACAGCCGTAGAAAAGTTCATTTTCTAAATGATCGCCTTCGTAAATTACGTCGCGAACGTTGTCCGATGCTGCTTAAGAGACACGATGCGAAAAAGATACTCTTCACCGACGAAAAAATCTTTACGGTCGAAGAAAAGTTTAACCGGCAAAATAATAAAGTTTATGCCAAAAGCAGCAAAGATGTTCCTGCTACAGCACGAAATGTCTCGCGTGCCCATCATCCGGCGAGTGTGATGGTATGGTGGGGGGTTTCGTACGAAGGTGTCACTCCGCTCCATTTTTGCCAACAAGGTGTCAAGGTTAAAGCAAAAAATTATCAAAGTGACATTTTAGATACTGTAGTGAAACCCCTATCTAATACTTTATTTCACAACAAAGAATGGATTTTCCAGCAAGACTCAGCACCCGCACATAAGGCTAAAACGACTCAAGCTTGGTTAAGGGAAAATTTGCCGGGCTTCATCGCGGCGGAAGAATGGCCATCCTCCAGCCCTGATCTCAATCCACTGGACTATTCTTTGTGGACTGAATTGGAACTCAGGGCCTGCCAAAAGTCCCACACAAACTTAGATTCTTTAAAGCGAGCCCTCATCAAAGCAGCGAAGGATATCCCACTGGAGAAGATTCGTGCCGCGATCGATGACTGGCCGGAACGACTAAAAGCTTGTATTAAAAATAGGGGTGGACATTTTGAATAGTAATTGCTTGTAGTTGTTAGTTAATGTCTAGTTACCATTATCTGTAAATTTTATAAATACAGCTTTATGCTTTAATTTTTTATGTAATATTTATTTCGTCTCAAAACTTATGAACACACGAGGTAACTAACGTTTTATTCAACTAACATGTTATTTGGAATAAAATTAATTTCGTAGTACAATAAATATTACTTTTGGCACTTTCTTTCAATGTACTTACGTGTAAGTAAGTTTTATGACGTTTTTTTTGCTACCTTTGATACGATGGTGATGAAGTGAATCCCGGAATTCTTTCATGGCTAAATGAACCCTTCGCAATAATATATCTTAAGTTTAATATGTTTTGTTTGTTTATATGAGTTTGTGTATTTGATGTCATTGGTTTGATAATTAATCCAGGAGATAGCGGAGGTTTTTATTGACGTTGTAGTATACCAGCGTATAGTTATACCATAAAGCAGTAATAAGGCAATTATTATTATATTTGTTTACTCAAAATATATAAAGAGTCTAGCGAATGGTTATTGTAGCTTTTTAAATAATTGGGATGTGTGAGGGAGTTGAATGAAAATTAAAATTGTCAGAGTAATCACTTTACTGTAAATCAAGCATAATCGTACCTATTGTAGCATAGCGGGTATAAATTAGACCAGAGTACTAGAGTTTCTAACTGTACTGTACGTAAATATTACGTAAATTACATTTACCTACTGTATTCTTATTCAGATACTTTTATTCAAAATAAAAAATCATGAATAAATGTAATTGACTAAGAATAAGTTATTTTTATTTAATTTTCCCACGTACAAATTATTCCCGACGAAATTATTTAAATACATTTCACAGGAATAAAATCGAAATGATTTTATTCTTACGAATCTTCATTCAAATAATGATTTTATTCTTGAGTGCCCAACACTGACCACACGGCACCAATAATAATAATAAACGTGACAAGTATTATTATTGCTTTTACTATTTATTGTAAACGCGGTTGGGATCGACGCAGGCGCACTTATTACTGTCATAATTCTTAATAAAAGGGTTGGCGATTAGGCAAGCCGTTCAGGAGCTGTAAAACTCTGGTTGTTAACTTGTTGTGTATAAACAATTCCGTATGTACTTTTTCAACTTGCAGGTGTGAACTCGAAGGTTTGTGAAATATTTTGCGTTGGTTTGATGTTTTTAATATTTCAATACCTATTTCCTATTGCAACGACATTTTATTGCTTTATTATAAGCAGGGCTCGGATTCTTCATAGCACGGTAAGGTGAAAGAACATTATGGAGTCGATATTAAATTAAAACGTTAGTCATATTCATACGCATTTAAATAACACCGAAAGATTATATATGTGATGTGCACATAGTCGCTAATGATTGACATGACACGTGACGCACACGATTAAATTTGATTAAGCGGCCAGTTTGATAAAGGTCTATTGCAACAATATAGTCTGTAAAATTAGGTACGTAATGAGGTTGAAATAGTTACAGCATGATAATATAAAAGACGGGACTAAAATGTGACTCAGTATGAGTATGAATACGACTAAAGTGTTAATTTTAATATCTACTCCATAATTTTCTTTCATTTTACCATGTGATAAAAAATCCGAGCTCTGATTATTATAGAATCAGAATCAGAATCAGAATAATCTTTATTCAAGTAGGTTTACAAATAATAAACTCTTTTGAAACGTCATAGTAGCGACTTAGCCTAAATTGACTGCAGGTTCAAATCGCGACCGATCAGAGAAGAACCTGTAAGAAACTCTGTCGGATGTCTTTTTTTTTTTTTCGACGTTCGCAACCTTTTGTCGTAAGGACTAAACATTTTATTACAAGCAATTCAGTCCCAAGCATTGTTATCATTAATATAGTCTTTAATACAATAATATGCTTTAGAAATTAGTTTACGCTTAACGTAACTCTTAAATTTATTTACTGATAGTTCAGTAACATTACTTGGGAGCTTATTATAGAACCTAATACAATTACCAATAAAAGAGTTTTTTATTTTATGGAGCCGCGTGAAGGGCACTGCGAGCTTATATTTATTTCTGGTATTAACATTATGTATGTCACAGTTCTTTCTAAATTTAGCGATGTTTTTATGAACATAAATAATGTTTTCATAAATGTATTGACTGTGCATGGTCAATATATTAATTTCTTTAAACTTATCTCTAAGCGAGTCTCTCTGGCCCATCTTGTAGACAGCACGAATAGCCCTCTTCTGCAGAACAAAGATGCTATTTACATCAGCAGCACTACCCCACAGTAAAATACCATATGACATAATACTATGGAAGTAACTAAAATAAACTAATCGAGCGGTATCTAAGTCTATTAATTGCCGAATCTTATTAACTGCAAAAACTGCTGAACTGAGTCTACCCGCCAATCCAGCAAGATGAGGACCCCATTGGAGCTTGGAGTCTAACGTTATACCAAGAAACACTGTATCATTAACTAGGTCTAGTTTGTCATTTTTAATAGTTACAGTAGTTTGACTATTTTTCACATTAGTAGTCATGAACTTTATACATTTCGTCTTTTTTTCATTCAGTAATAAATTATTAACACTAAACCAATCGACTACTTTTGATATAGCATTGTTTACATCGACATTAAACTGCTGTTGTCGTTTAACTTTGAACACAAGTGACGTATCATCAGCAAACAATACTATATCATGGTTGTCCTTTATAAGGTAAGGTAAGTCATTTATGTAGATGAGGAATAAAAATGGACCCAATATTGAGCCCTGTGGTACGCCCATTGAGACCAATGACCCAGGTGATCGTACTCCATTCACGTCTACCCTTTGTATTCTCCCGTATAAGTACGTTTTTATTAAGTTTAGCGCAGTACCTCTAACTCCATAGTGGTGTAGTTTCCTGATCAATGTGTCATGGTTAACGCAATCGAAGGCCTTGGACAAATCACAAAAAATACCTAAAGCATCCTGTGACCCTTCCCAGGCATTAAAAATGTTTTTAATCAACTCAACACCAGCTTCGGTTGTCGAGCGACCCCGAGTAAAACCAAATTGTTTATTGTGTAATAAATTATTATACCGAAAATGTTCCGCTAACTGTGACAAAATCAATTTCTCAAATATTTTACTGAAAGTGGGTAGTATGGATATTGGTCTAAAATTTGTGGGGTCAAAAGTACTACCCGTTTTGAACAATGGAATTATCTTACTATGTTTCATAAGATCAGGAAACTCACCACAATCAACACAGTGATTAAATACGACCATTAAGTCAGATGCTATGACTTCAATTAAGGATTTGAGTACATGGACCGACACTCCCCAAAGGTCACTGGTTTTCTTTATATTGATTGAGTTGAATGCCTTAATTACATCCAAGGCAGTAACGCGCTTGAATTCAAAGTATATACTGCATTCAGGCACGTTATCTTCTAAAAGTACAATGGCAGACGCAGGCGAAGAGTTCAAGCACTTAGTCGTGGACACTGGTATATCGGTAAAAAACTTTTCAAATTCAATTGCGATATCTGGATTGGAATCTATTATTTTACCATCTACTTTTAAACGATAGTCGTTAATGTTCTTTTTTCGGCGACCTGTTTCTTCATTAATTATTTTCCAGGTCGTTTTAATAACATCAGAACTATTCAAGATTTTGTTACTTAAAAAATTTCGCTTAGTTATACGGCAGTCTATCTTGAATTGCTTAGAATACTGTTTGACATGTTCCTTAAACTCCTCACTCGCGTTATACCTCCGTTCCTCATATAGTTGATACAGTAGTCTTCTACGCTTATGTAAGTCCGCAGTAGCCCAGTCACTGAAAACCTTTGCACCACCAACCACAACCGATTTGGATGTAAATACTGCGTTAAATTGTTTCATGAATGTGTGAAAGAATGAGTTGTACATGTCATTGGGTCCCTTATCAGTTGTTAGAAAGGGCAAATTATGCACTAGGTTATGTCTCATTCTTTCCACACGGTCTGCAGTTACTGGCACAAAAGTAATTTCTTTTTTTGGAATATTATTCGATACGGACTTGAATTTAATTAATTGACCCAAATGATCCGATTCCAGGTTGCTGATCACACTCTTACCAATAGGAATTATATCAGTAAAAATGTTATCAATACACGTGGCGCTAGTGTTAGTAACTCTAGTTGGCTCCATAAAAGTATGTGTCAGGCCGAAAGATTTGAAAAGATTTATTAATCTTTTGGTTAGTGGACTGTTTTCTAAAATATTTACATTAAAATCTCCACATATAATTGTTTTTTTTCTCGAATAAGATAATTTTATTAGAACAGTTTCCATAATCTTCTCAAAAATTTCGAAATTGCCTAATGGTGGCCTATATACACATACAACTATGAATTGCTCTAACTCTATTGCAGCGAGTTCTAATATTCGTTCAACAGATAAGGACACAATGTCCTTACGGTCTTTAAATTTTAATTTATTGTTTAATATGATTAACGACCCGCCATGTATCGAGCTATTTCTTGTAAATAAACTGCCGACCTGGTGGTTGATAAAATTAAACATAGCTTCGTTACTAGTTAGCCAGTGTTCCGTTATACATAAAATATCAATGCTATTACTATTAAGAAATAACTCGACTTGCAGGTCTTTACTCCTTATACATTGAATATTCTGGTGAACCAGAGTGATATAATTAGATACTTTGCTGCTAAATTTGTCCTTATATTTATAACAAATCTTTGCGCCGCCTTGCTTCGACAATTTCACTAATAAATAATCCCGTTCGAAGGACTTCAACGACAAAGACACAGGAATCTAATTAAATTGAACAGCATTTAATTAAAACAAACAAGACACGTCGAATGGCGCTTTCGTTTCTAACAAGCATTTAACTTACGCAACAAAACCAACTACCCGCAATAGTCATTAACGACTATGACATTTACATGTGTTACTATAATTGAATAAACGCGCCCAGGCGTTTGGAATTCTAATTTCGAAATGTGTACTATCCCTTTCACTGGTCTTATCCTGGTCATGGTGAAGAAGGAGACAGAACTGAAGTTGAATTTCGTGCTACGGGGTAACCCGTAGATTGTGAAATTAACGTGAAATGGCAGATTCGATGGCGTCGTTTGTGCGCGTGTGCACCGGTAATTAACCTTTAGCTGGCTTGCTACTTATTAGACAGAGATAGCGATAAATTATTGCATATGTTACTCAACTCTTAATTTGAACTCTTTTTCGTGAGGTGCCCCAAAAAAGTTATTAACGAACTCACTGGAATCCTAGTGATAAGTGAATAATAAATCATACCATGTGCATTTAGAATCTCCACTGGATTCGAAGTTCTTCCTAGTGTTTTAACTTCAAATCAAGTCTTAAATGTGGTGCTCCATTGTCTCATTAAATGATTTAAAAAAATATATATACATATACCAAGAACAATCTGATACAAATCGACCTAGTCTCAAACTATGGGTACTAGACGACGATAAACCTATTTATATAGAGAAATACATACTGGTTTGTTATCTTTTATACTGCCTATTATCTTATAGATGTTTGGACAGAACTTTAATAGATACACAGCAATTGTAGGTTAAAGTAATTCACAGTTATATAAGTTCTGCTGCTGTTTAAAGATTTGCTGTTAGATTTCACAAACCATTCATCTGTTCTATTGTTACTGAACAATACGATTGGGCTTCCATTTAGATATATCTTATTATGAGGCAGTTGGTTAATTATTATTTTGCTTTTTTCAGGTAAGCTCCTGATAATATCTGATGTCTGGCTCGGAGTACATGGCAAGTAAAACTAGCATAGGTTCGGGTTATAGTTTTGTATAAGATTGTATTCTAAGTATCGTTCTAATCGAAAAGTAACATTTGTGGCGTCAACGTTGATATTTAATTTTCATTCATTTGAAATAAAATATTTCTATTCAGATGAAAATTTGAGGTCAAATCATATTTAGCCGCTTGTGGTCAAGTGGTGGCCACCCTGGTCGCCAGATTTGGTCCCAAGCACAAACAACGTCCACTTCGTCAACTTTCGTCCACTAACTTTAACGCTAAATAACAGAATTAAATCAAGCGAGGTAGACCTAGCAATAAGCTAAACGCTTAAGAAGTTGAACGAGTTCTAGACATTTTAAACGACACAGTAAAGTGCAATCCGTGCAATGACAAGCGAAAAGATCGGACGGGGTCGTTGCTTTGAGCGAGTGACTTTTGTCAAAAGAATGACATGGCTGTATACGTATTATTGAGAAAAAGACGTTTAGTACTGCAGATTCTGCTACATTACAATAGATTTTAAAGTCACACGCTTCAATTTCATTGTAATAGGCACACCCTCTAAGTATTTTTTCGAATTGTTGATTTTAAATCAATTTTAAACGCCGCCTAACATTCTCTACAACTTAAAAACGAAGGCTAAAAAAATATGTGGTGTCATTTATAAAAATATGTTATGTTATTACTGAATATAAAAAAAACCTTGGTGTGATCATTTCAATACGTTTCAATAATTGTGAACAAGTCTTCATTGCCGACCGTGAACTCAGAATGTCAGTGCGCCGGCACATTCAATATCGCCGAGATTATCGGGTTTTGAGACCCTCGGGGTTAGGTTAAGGCCGGGCACTGCTCTTAGCTCAAGGTACACGCATATGTTGTGTTATAAGTTATAAGATTGAGGAAAAACGAAAGTTGGAATGCTGTTTTGCGCAATGCCGAAATTTGTTACAATCAAATGTAAAATGTTACTATCCCCATTAATTTATCTTAATCCACGCCAAGACCTTTATAAAAGCTTCATCATGTATGAACAATATCATGTCTGGTACCTACTGAATAGCTTGAACTTATTTAGTTGAGGTTTACCACCTTTAAAATTTCGTTTTAGTTATTACACTTCTTTAATTTTGAGCTCTCAAGACTTTATTCACAGAGTCATTTAATTTCCTTTTTAGCACTTTGATATCAAAATGTAATAAATATCGCTAAGGTGTCAAGTAATTTTCTGGTGTATTCTAATCAGTGTCATGCCTGTTTTCTTTATTAAACCTCCGACTGTTAAGCTCTACCGTATTAAATATGCACGCCACGTGTCCTGACAAATGAATCACTCCCATTTTCTTCCGACGTGACGTCACGACCCGCGCCGCACGCGCAACCACGAAATTATATTATGATAATTAGCCCCACGTTTCCGCTTGTTGTCTAATTCGAACATGATCCTTTGTCAAGTGTCGTGACGGTACCGTTACGTTGGCGTTAATTATTATGGCTTTGAAACTATCAGACACTGTGTTATGGGTTGTTGATGAACAGAATTTTCGAGATGTGGAGTTTTGATGCAGGCTTGTATTTGATTTAAATGTGGTGTCAGTGACATACATCCAAAAAATAAGTCTGATTCTCCTCTGGAATGACTATGTCGTCAGAATTTGAATAGTACTAAGGGTACTAAATTTACTAAAGGTCTTCTTGTCCTTCTTGGTCGTTTCCTCGTGACCCCATAAGTCGCTCTCTTAGATACAGCACTTCAGGTTGGTCTTAGATACAACAATTAGTTTTTTTTGCTCAACATAAGTCATCAGTAGTTTCTCAGTTTCATATTGGACTTTAGTAGGTAGATACATGCTCTTTTAAAAGGATACCGTAAGAAAACTCAAACTAATAGTGAACGAACCTGCCGATTTTGCAATTTGCAAGTATAAGCACAAGGAAAAATCTAGCATAGTTAATTCCTATTGAATACCGTCTTGCGTCGGCTCACGTGGTCACGCGCACCGCGTTCACGTGCGCCACGCAGGGCTGTACTGCGCAATAAGATATGTACGTGTGACTTAGAATTTTGGTAGAATGTATCTTTTCGAAAAAAGCTATTTGTTTCAATTTGGTTTTGTTGTCGGGATACTAAAATCGCTCATAACGTTGGTGCGATGAGGTTAGATTTGAAATGTGTCTCTAAAAGAAAAGCAGCGATGAGAGTTGGCTTTATGGCAAAATATCGTTCGGCCAAAAAAAAAAAAACTAAATCGTAACTCGGTGCTTGGAAATCGGCACCGAGTTACGATTTAGATTTTTTTTAGAGGAAACATGTATTTTAATATCCCCGCTAAAAGTGGGGTGTCGCAAGAACACTTAGGTCATTGTTCTTCGTAATTCAACAAACAAACCTGCTGCTATGTAACGGTTGATCGTTTCTAACAAGATGATGGTAAAATGGTCTAGTTGGTCAATCCTAATGTAACCTTCAATACGGAAGATATTCCTGCTGGTGATTCTTACGACACCCTACTGCTGCCTTTTGCATCTTTTAACTTCGGGCGGGTCTTTTTTCTGACTGTCGAAGGCGAGCATTGTCTCTTTACTATGTTGTTTAGATTGTAATTCATTTAATTTTAAGGCTTCGCTACATATTCATCTATTATCATTAAGTATCTTAAATAACATGGCGACAATTTGTCAGCCCTAATAATCAACTTCAGCCACGCGTGCCCTTTGATTCGACACGTTCACTCACTCACCCTTGTTTTGTGGAATATTCACTACTTATTTCTTAAATCTTATTTCTTTTACTACCTATTTCCTACTTCAATGACATCTTTTTCCCATTTAAAATAAAGTTCAATTTAGTAGTGGACTTGCACGTTTGTATAAGCCGATTGTACCACCGGAATAATCCTTTTACGATAGTGTCTGATCTACATTTTAATCTTGTTTGGTGACAAGCAATCAAAGTGCACGTGCTACCGATCTTTTGAAGAACATGTTACCGATGGCTCCTTGAAACACTTGATGGTCCATCGATTTGACAAGGCTATAAATACTTGTCTGATATGGAGTTTGGCCACGTGATTAGAAGAATGTTACATGATTACGAAGTAAAGGGAATAAGCCGAATAAGAAATGTGGAAGAAGTTGTGAGACCAGTTGCATTTCAACCGAGGGTTTTGGGTAGGATGAACATAATGAGAGAAGCAAGGCACTTATTGCTATTTTTATTTTGATAAGTGCTACGAAAAAGAATATCCATGTAATCTGCCTTTGGTAGGTTGTTCATTCCTCTAAGATGGGCGTTATTCACCTTCTGATTGTAAAATAGTTACGATTCTACGATGGGCACTTTCCATTAGTTTCACAATATGTGCTGTCATAGAATGCATTCACTCAATTCTGACTGCGTTAGCAATATTTTAATCTAATACCCTTATATTACCTAGCCATAACTTGCATAATGGGAAAATATTAAAACTGTCATTACCGCTAACCTTTACGCCGCTTTCTAGCCGTAATGAATCTTCTGCACCGACATTTGCACAACCTGACAGCCCTATATATAACCTGTGGCCGTAAACATAGCGTATGTGGTTCGGTCCAGTTGACTTAAATCATATAGCTATAATTTATAGGATTCTCGTTCGATCGTCTGTCAGAAGGACAAAGCTATCCGACTCGAGGTTTTATGGTTATGGGCAATCGGTCAAGTGACAGGTCCATTTAGTTTTCTGCCATCTCGTGGCCATTGTGAGGAATCAGCTCGGCTGGTACTAATGCCTCTGATGGATTCTCGCTTTGTGCGCAGCGACTGCGCTGGGTAAGTTAGCATTTGATTAAAGATTTGAAATCCTAAGTGATTCTTAAATATCGTGAATATTAAACTGTGGCGTTAAAGTAATTTTTAAAACGTCGTATTTTATTTCAATAGTCTTTTGCAATTAAAACACAATGCAAATAAATTCCACGGTACACAAAACGTTGCTACATTAATTATTTCGTGTAAATCGAGCGATACCCGTATTGCAGAACAATAGAGACGCCGATCTTAGCTCGGTGCTGGCTGCGTAACTATTCAGTGCTAGGAACGGCATATTGGGACTGTTTTGTATAGGAATTTGCAAGTATAGGCTTTGAATGTGGTAATGTCAGGGAGCGATTATTCCGGAATGCTCTGGAGTGGTCGACGCGGTCGTGCCCGGAACAGATTGGCCGATGCGCCGCGCGATACCTCCCGCACTAGACCCGGGACTATCGGCGCAAGCGCAACCCATTCTTACCGCACCGGCAATCAAAGTAGCGGGCGTTATTTTATTAAACCATGGTATTACGGGAACAAGTGACGCAGCAATTGAAAAGGTATTTGAAAATTGGTAGACTCTAACTATCCAAGAATTGAAATGTGGTGAAAAGATCTTTGTTATACTACCGTAATCCCAAAGAAGGCTAACTGCAATTAGTCAGTCGAAGCAATCTATACTCTGTTGATAACCACATTTGATTTCAAATGCTAATAATGTGCAGCTAGCTTCCTTTTTTGGTATCACGACAGTATACGAATTCTTGATTTTATTAAGTATTATCTCTTATTCTTATTTCAGTACCTCCTTCGCTCTTTCTAAACTATCCTATTAGTTATTATACTTTAGTGTTCTATTGTCATAAGTTACTTTTCTTTTAATAAGAGGTAGCGACAGTAAGGAGCGGCGAGGGCCGGGTAGCGGGCCCGCCGCTGGCTGCGCGAGCGCAACTAGGCCGCGCGATTACGGCGTTTCCTCAAACTTATTATACTATACTTATTAACCGTCAACAAACGCTGTGGTTTGCGGTGATCGCGCCGCCGGCTCTTCGCGCTATTTTGTCGTGTCGTGAGGCGTGGAGGAGTACTGTTTAGATGGTTTAATACGTATTCTTATAACTACTAGACCATTGCAACTAGCAGGGAAAAATGTGGATAATAACGCGTTTTTTATTATATAAAATTTTAAGGTGACCATTCTGTCAATACCGGGCTAAAATATCTGAGGGCTGGCTTTATTTGATTAATATTTTAGTTAAAGATATAGATAAATTGGGCCCAAACGATTGTAATGTGATAATAGCGTAAGAGGCAAAATAAACACGAAAAATTAGTTTTCTGAAATAATTCATCTAGATCAATCCATTGAAGAATTCTACCCCATCCTTTGAAGACTTTTATTAGTAATTGCGTCTAATTATCAAACTATTAACGTTCTAAAGAGTTCACGTTACACGTCCGCTGTCACGCTCGAATCGGACACTCGCAACTTGACACGTCTTCCTAACTCTCTCCGTGGAGACGCGGAGCGGAACGTTTCCTGCTGTTCCCGCTGTAATGTTACTATTGTCTCCGATGCCGTCCGCGTCGCAGTTCAGAGGGCAGTCTGTTCACAACCGACGCAAGAGTCTTCCGGACCTCCGACACGACTTCCGAGTTACGGCGAACTCTCACTGCTGATGTTATCCTTACTAGATTAACGAGAACAAACAGTATAGAGTACTGTAGGAAACGTTGAGAAAATCTTACGCATTGTTCCAACCTTGATTGCTAGGAAGAAGATAACAATGTCGATAGGAATCTTTAAGTAACAGGAAAGCAGTTAGCTCTTGTTGAAGTTAAGCTTCGGCTGGATGTCTGAATCACTGACTTGAAGTCTTGAATCAAAGCGTCTTAAATCATTGCCAAAAACGTTTTGACAATCTTGATGTGCTCAATTGCGGTTGCCATTAAATTGTTTACGTCCGGCCGTCTCCATGTTTGGACTAATTCGCAATAAACAAAGTGCTCTAACGAGCCACGTTCGCCCGTAGGTGGCGCCTTGATGCCAGGTTTCAGGAAAACAACGGATGTCACGTGGAGGTCACGATAATCGCTTCCATAAAAGTGAATGAGGTCGTTGTTGTTTTGCTAAAACCACTTGACTCGAGGACTGTTTAGACTAAAGTTCAGTCAACTGAGACTTCTTCTGTGTGAAATTATAATTTAGTACTAATCTTAGTTAGAAGTTCGATCATGAGTTACAAATTTGGTTTAGCTGGCAGCCGCTACAACTTACGGTGGTTTAACTGTCATGTCTGAGCGAATTATTCTTAGCCTTTTTTTCTTACAATCAACGATCATTATATTACGCTAAGGACGTATTTCCTCCGAGCAGTACATCCATCTGGGTTAATTCGAGCTGCCGTGATTTCAAGTCGGGAGCGCCCCGAGCGTGCATTGCGTTATGACTGGCCACCCTGACAGCTTCTACTTCCTCGGATTACTCATTTGTAAGTCTGGATTGAACATTATTTATTCATCTGTAATCTGGTTTAAATGATAATAAAGCTGTATTACTTAGACTTATTTTCGATACGATATTAACCGCGAGAACAACTTTTGTTTTTTACCGGGTGTTATGCTGATATTTTAGGACAGTTGCAAACGGAAAGGCAAATAAAAAAAGTAAAGCAGTTTTTTCTCTGTTTTTCTGAATCAGTTTAACCGCAATAATTCTATGGATAGAGTAGAGCCTTGCGAACTGTGAGAGCTGTAAATCTTTACACCCAAAACAATGGATGGCTAACCGGTGATTTTTTTCAAGCGAGTTGTATTTGCATGGGCCTGTCTGCAGCGACCCCCTAACCGAGAGTATTGTTCTCTGATTTGAATGGCTAATAACAAGCCTTCAGCTGGTTTCGTAAGTGGAACGGACGCGAGACTCTGGTCTTTAGAAACTTTAAATTTATGGGTTTTGGCTTGTTTCGTTTTCATCGGAACAAGGCCGATAAATTTTCTTGCGTCCTTTAAATCATGGGGTATTTGCATGATGACGTTTAAATAGACTTCTGTTATCTCGCTCTTTGGTTAGCGTGGTGAGATGTCCTTAGTGTGCTGAGATTCATTGGTCCGCTTCGAATTTAGCTAAGAGCAAGTTTTGTAATGACCACAAATATTTTTTGTACCCTGGATGTCGCGGATGGTTATTTTTTTAATTAACCATATAAACGAGCACAGGCTCTTATAAGTGGGTTCTATTTCAAATTTTTTGTTCGTGAATTTTTCATACCTTATACGTATTAGTAGCGTTGTCCAGTACCTGTAGGTTCTATAGAGGATCCTTACTTCAACATGAATGTGTTTCAATGCCAAAGACATCATTAACATATTGTTTATGTCTCTCAAAGAGTAATTAATTGTATGGTTAGCTGATATAGTAACGATTCGCGCGTATTCTCTCGGTTGTACGAACTGTGCGCCCTCGCGCATTTGGTCAGGAGTGGGCTGTCAGTGACCCTGCGCGCGCGGCTATTAATTATTCTATTACAGCAATGGCACTCGTGAACGCCGCGCGCGCTTTGATCAACACGCACATGCGCTTCAATTTAGTACAACCAAATCACTTGAGGGATGCGGTGTCTGTGGGTAGTGGTGAAAACAACAACAATGATTCAGAACAAAACCTAGCACACATGTGGAAAAATGTACATATTTTATGTTAACTGTGACTGTAATAGTATCCTGTTGAAATTATGTAATAAAATTGTTTGTTCTAATTGTATTATTTGGTCCAAAACCTTTACGCTTAACATCCTGTGAGACGTAATTATTGAATTTAATAAACATATTTTGTGTAGATTAGTTCATTTAAGTTAGGATACTTTTTGACCAAACGGTGATAGACCCTATTGTCATCTCATCTATATGTAGAATACACACACGAATACAAATGTAAGCAGAAGCGATACACACTTTTGCACCTTTCTTTGTTGGATTAAGGCAAACGTGTATACATTATACATATCTTTGTAATCGTCTGTACACGAGCCTTGGAAACCGATACGGTGAATTCACATTGTTATGAACATTTTTATGACTACATGAACTTGGTACGCTACTACGAAGCACTAAATTGCAAACATCAACCGCTCCATCCCTCTCACTCTTAATTCGTTACCTGGTTGAGAAAACAGGAGAGAGTATACGTGATTTTATACTTAGATGTTACAAGTAAGGTGTATGGTCTTGTATTTTGCGATGAATCGATTACTCCGCAGCATGAGGCCTGGTATAAGGGTAATAAGTCGATTAGAGTCGTGTTCATTTTTGATACGTTTCGTTGCATCGCTACCGTTCTCTCACATTTTGTTTTTATTTCGTCGTCAACGCTAATATAACGTGTAGCTACCGCGTTATTCGCTTAAACGATTCCATTGGTAGCGATTTCTACTTATTACCTTATTTATTACGGCGGGTTGCGTTGCGATCTTGAGCGTTATAGTTTTTGTAACTACAATTTTGTCTATGAATTTTTTTTTTCCGCAAACTGTTGGGATTTGGTTTATTTTAAAGTGAGTTCGTTCTACATCCATATTGATTTCGTGTTTTTAATTATAAGTATCACAAGGCACGTGTACTATTTGTTATCGTTAAAACAATCTTTGTGTTATGTTATGATTTATGAATGAGTATTTATACTTATACTATAAATACATACATACATACATAACATCACGCCTTCATTCCCAGAGTGGGGTAGGCAGAGCTTCAGAAATACCAACAACTCTAAAGACTTACTGATATTTCTGTAACCACATTTTGCACAAACAGGCTAAGAGGTTTACTAGTTAGTGTATTAGTGACGGGTTGCAAGCCCATCGCCTAACAGTACTACAAGCCCTTATTCCCTTACTATAAATAATTGTACCTACATAAACCATTTTTTATGGAATGGAGAAGGCAAACGAGCACAAAGGCCACCTGATGAGTGGGATATGTGACCCATAGCCATTTGCATTCTCATGAGTGCAATCTTTAGACTGTAATCATCATACCGCAAATGCGTTGCCAACCCTAAAGACTATAGTGGAATGCCTTTATGGTAGTAATTTGACATGTTGTCTTATCGCCACACCGGAACGCAACGCCTAGAAATAATTCAAGACTGAAACAAATACTCGGTCTTATGACACAAATATTGGCCCGGACCCGGTACCGGATCTAACCCGGAACCGTCAGCTTCGTATATCTATTTACTAGTTGTTTCCCGCCGTCCAATTTTTCGAGATAAAAAGTACCCTTTGTCCATCCCCGGGACTCAAACTATCGCCATACCAAATTTTATCTAAATCCGTTCTGCCTTAATAGAGTAACTAACACCCATCCATCCATCCAAACTTTCGCAGGTATTATAGTAGTATGATTAATATCATCGGCATCGGTTCAAGTTTTATTTCCTGGAGTATTAAAGTTCTCGTTTGTTATTGGTGCCCCGTTTCGATGCGGATTGCGCATTAGCGGGAATGGCATCGTGATCGCAGCCATTCTGCGCGTGCGCAGGTTTGCCCCCAATTCGACTGGTGATCGATGCCTCGTTTGCTTTATTTATTGAATCCAGTATATACGCCATATTGTGTAGTTTATTACGTTAGATGAGGTACTTGTATGCATGCTTTGTCGTGAACTCGTGAGTATTAGTGATACAGAGTAGACATCCTACATAAGTGAACGCTAATAACGCTATGTTAGCGATTTATGAAAATCGACCGAATTCATAGGATTGACGTATGACAGATCGCGTCGACTGCGTATGTCAACTTAATATATCTAGTCGATGAAAAACAGAAACGATAATGGCGTTTTGCTAGGCCTGTATCGATGGGGAATTAACCGGCTAAATTTATAAAAGGGAGGGATTTCTCGGGTATTTGCTAAAATTGGTAAAGATGCAAATAGGTATAAATAAGTAGTAGTACCCAAAAATATTTCTATCTAGGAGGGCTAGCACAAGTGGTCCGCGACTTGTGTGTCACTCGGATTTCCCTTTCTATCTAGTCTGTAACGATAGATGCACTGAGCGACAAGCGAGAAAATACCACTTGTACTAAGCGTAAAGGTTTGTACAGACAGACAGACAGACAAACGGACATTGCGGAACTGTAAGGGTTGCTCATTTGACTTCGGAACCCTAAACGGTGTGTGTATAGACTCTAGACATAAAGGAGTTGTGATACAAGGAATGTTACTGGAACTATACTGTCGGTCGAAGTATTGATATCGATGAAATTTATCTCAATATTAATAAACATAAAGTGAGATCGCTATATAATACCTACCGTTATTGAAGAGGTTCTTCGGTTCCCTAAAAGGTAACTAACGATGAGCTTAGCGTTTATTTTAATATTCTTAAGTAACTTTGGCAGTTGTATCTCTCATAAAGAGACATTAACGAGGTTATAATGAAACTCAGAAGACGTGAATGGCGGATGTGGCGTTTATTGAATCAAATCTTTATAGGTACAAAAAGTAGCGACCTGCCCTCGCTTCGCTCTATGTGCAATGAGTTTTCTGTAAAACCCGTATATAAAGCAGAATTTAGTATACATCAAAACCTTCCGAGAAAAAATATCTACGAGCAACTGATGGTGAAAACCGCATCGAAATCCGTTGCGTGGTTTATGAGTTAGCTGATATACAGATAGACAGACGCGGAAAACGACTTCATTTTATACTATGCAATGAAGAATGAAAAGAAGATTCTCCTAGATACATCGCTGACTGAGAAGAGAGATGGCGTTTTCATCTAAGAATCCAGGGGGGACTACACAAGTTGCATTCGACAATCGTTAGCGATTATGTTTCGATTGAAAAATATATGGAATTGACGTAAGCCACCGAAATAGTACTACGTAACTGGGTCATACACACTCCTAAAAACAAAAGTTGTCTCTCCTGTGGTCAATAGTTAAATAGCTTGTGTGCATATAAGTTATGTTTTTATATGATAGGTCTAAAGCAGTCCTGACGGCGTTTATGCGGGAATGGGCTTAGCCAGAAAATTAGGCCTTACAAACGTGAACTTTCGGTGTGTCCACAGGAAAGACGGTAACCTAAATCCGTGTATGAGTATCTCGGTGACTTACATCTATTCCATACATTTGTTTATCGAAACAATCGCTAACGATTGTCGAATGCAACTTGTCTAGCCCCATGCACTATCCTGTCCCGGGGCATTTTCCACACTAATAAATTTCTGTCAAAAAAAAGTTAGAAACGAGTTTTTGTTGCAAACTTGCCTTTTTTTTTGCAAAGTAATTTACTAGGTACTTATCAAGACCAAACTAAAGAGGCCAACTCGTTGGTATACGTTAAGTAGCGGAGCTCCTGTCACCACCTTCCGACTCCATCAGACCAGCTCCACGCCATGCCATTTAGATTACGTAGGTATACCAAAGTTTAGCTCAATCGGTCGCTGGGAGTTGGTTCGAATCTTTCTTGCAAAAGCTTGTAAAAACGCCATCGCTACGCGTTAGCCACGCTTTAAGTATGAGAACGCGCCGCACCGCACACGCTCTCAGTGAAGAAGAAGAAGAAGAAATACATTTATTCAAAGCCATAAGACACACATAGGTATAAATAAAACATTATACATTATAGAATATTAAGGCAACCGGAAAAGTGTGTCGTCACGGCAGTGAAACGGACTCTGGCTCAGCAAAATGCTGAGGTGTCAGACACCTGCAGCGCTGATTTTCAGCCAGAACCGACAGTGACTCACGGAACGCTGTACAAACATACAATATTTTTTTTAAATCATGTAAACTACTTATATAATTTAAGCGGTAAATATATATTAACAAATAAAATAATAAAACGCATACATACTGATATACAGCCTTGATAAAATAAAAAATAGGGTAATTTTAAAAGCATCAGGTTAATAAATTAACAACTTATGTTCTCTCTGAATATTGTTCCTAAGTGAGCCGCTAATGTTCATGCTCGAAGCTCTGCGCATGCGCGTTAGAGCTTTTAATCGTATCGGGCGCATCCGCGGCGCCGGCGCCGGTTGTGCGTCTGTTATTATGACTCAATCCCCCGATTACTTATCGCCGGATTGTTGGAAAAGAGACTGTTGAAGGAAAGTTGTTTGGTGGGTTTGGTTTTCCTTGATGTTTTTATTATCATATTTGAATGGGGTATTGTCGGATACACTTTGACCCTGTGGGATTACCTATTAATGCGGATTAATTAGACTGAGAGCGTTTCTACACAGCGTTCGAGAAAGTAGCAGCGATGATATTACAGAGTACTACTTCTACTATATTAATATTACGTTCCTAGTCAATTGCTTTTGAAAAAAGACAAACTAGAATATGTTCAATTGTTTCACATAAAATGATGTACAGTCACCATCAGATAGATCTAACCGGACAGCGAGCCCAAAAAAATGTGTTGCAATGGATTCCCAAAAAAGACTAACACGTGAAACCGTCAGAAAAATGACACGTAACACTTCGTTTAAATTATTTGCTTGGATAAAAAATCAAGAAGATGTAACTGCATAGTCGACCGAAAAGATTTAACTGGACAAACATTCAGTGTATCTAAGGTGACAAAAGTTCAAAAAGATCTTTCAAAATACCTCTTTACGGTAAAACTTTTTGGGAAGTTTAAAAAAATCAGGACAGAAATGACAAATGCCAATATTGACATTAAGCTCACAATGTAAACAATAACCATAATTATATTCTTCACATGTTCAGCGTACAAGAGTCGTTTTAAAATATTATGCGTGCTTTTCAAATATATGCGAAAACGTTAACCAGTTTGTCGCCGTGACCAAACTGCCGCCTTGTGTCGACGGCATGTTGCCGTGGTCTCCTGTTGGTTACTCTCGCCGTACCGCCCCTAAACTTGATCAGTTTCCAGCAGCCGTTCATGTGATCACATGAACGGCTTTGAAACCAGCACGATGGTCTCGTGTATGATGCGTGTTCAACAAATAATCTCAACGCAGTTTCGTCTCGTGCCGCGAATCACAAACACGAGATAGCTTGAATCAGCTTATTGCTCGGTGTGTAGTGTTTATTTATGTGTGTTATTTGTATAAATAAAAATCAATTTTACTTTAATTTGAACGTATCCCTTTATAACTTTTATGCTGCCCCTTTTTGTAAGCTTTTATTGTACTTGCAATTTTGATAAGTTAGATCATTTTGCAAACCATATTTCTACCACTTGCTGCTACCGGATTGCGCTGAAATTCGGCATATTTATGTAAGTAAGGTGACAATGCAATATTATTATAAAGTGGTCATAGGAACTTCGCATCGAAAAAAGATAGCCCCATCGTGTTTGGGCTCGTTGGGTTTTTCGGTATAAACAGTGATTACTGTGCACAAAAACGTACAGACCTTAACCCAAACCCTTGTAAGTAGGTACCAAAAACAAAATTTTGGCAGACACTTATCTCAGCAATAGCTGTTTTAAATATAATTTAAGGTGTCAATATACAATTTAGCCCTTGAGGATTTCCTATGGCTGCCTTCTGTCTCCATCAGCATAGCTCGATGGGACCGTTATTATTAATTATTATTATAAGTAAATATTCTCATCCAAATCGCATAAGTACGAGTATGTTAGTTACAAGTGACGCTAACGTAAGTGTGGTAAAATACTGCACCAAGAAAAGTAAAAACAGTAAGAGTAAAAGAGATGTCTAAATTCTGTCACGGCGTAAGTAACAAATATCGCGTAGGGGAGGCCGGGGCTTGTTTTAACGAGGATAAGTATTAACACGTCAATAGCGGCCAAATTACTATAATCTAAATCTCGTTTTTTTATTCCTTCCATGGATTATGATATGATACCAAATACGTAGTGACCCATCAGTTGTCAGCAGGACTCCAAACGGAAAAATTGTGCGCCGCGGCGACTTTTTGCAGATAAATAGAGTTTTTTACGATTGCAATTTTTTGACTTCCTCACTAATTGTTGCCACAATGAAATCACAATTTGGTGTTGAATAAAGCTTTTTTGATTAAGTAACGATAGTAATTGTAATTATCATGTTATTTAATTGCTTTAATTTTAAATGTTTTTTCTACTGTTGCAGGAGTGACCGCTACCCTGACCATGAGTTACAATTACGATACTCACTAGAGATTCTAATACTCTGTCCCTCTCACTCTACTATAATATTGTGAGGAACAGAGCATTCTACTCGCTAGCGAGTACGATAATTGCAACTCATGGTAAGGTTACGGGGCTAGTTTTAACAAAACAGGGGTATCTGTGTAATCGTATAATGTGACAAAAGATTTTATTCGTGTGAAAAAAACCAGAAAAAATTATGATATTTTGATACTAACGTTGATTATTGTTTAACTTGGCTTGTCTGTAAGGCTGAAAGTAAATTAAAGTTACCACTATGCAATGTTATTATTTTTTAGTCATTCGATTTTTATATCATTGTCGATTATTGTGTTACAAACCCCTTTGAAGAAGACCTCTTTTTTATAATAATGGTGATGTACTTTGATTTATTTTTTATTTTAACCACCGATTAAATGGATATGAAAATAAAACACGTACGTTATGTACTTTTAAAGCTACAGGTATACTTATACGTCTATCCATTCTGTGCTACAGGTAAAAGCTTGAAGTGTTAGATTATGCCCGGCTTCCCCTACAAGAAGTCACGGGGACTTTCCTTGACAGCTGACATATTGTGATCAAATTCAATTTTAAACTAACGAACAGTGTTCAAAATGTAAGCCAAGTTCGCCTACAATAACCATTCAAATATCTAAAATGAATACCACATACAAGTACTTTATTTTCCTCAATCCTACACTTACTTGAATTAAATAAGTTATATAAGTTATAACTTAATGCCATAAAGTTCAAAATGATTTATTGGAATATGGTCATAAAAAAATGGGCAAGAGCATGTCGGACCATGCTTAGTGTAGGGTTCCGAAGCCGTTAAGTACTACAAACATAAAAATCAACAAGTAATAATATTTTTTTATTAAGTCACTTGGTGCCGTCTTAGATGATTTTAGTAGGTATAAACACTTTGATTGCCTGTATCTCAAGAACCAATGATGTCTACTTAGTCGTGATAGTTTTGCTAGCGCTTAAATTAATATTTCATAAACGGATTACCTAATCGAAATACTGTTTCCACAAACCCGTAATATTTTTGAAAAACCTATCCAACGACACCTCACACTATAAAGTAGACGAGAAAAAATACATCCCCACGTTACGTGCAGGGGAGGTACCCTAAAAAATTTTTTTTTGTACATTTTATTGTACCACTTTGTTGGCGTGACTTATATGCATATGCATGCCAAATTACAGCTTTCTAGTACTAAGATTCTCTGCGCTAGGCTGCGGACGGACGGACAGACGGACATGGCGAAACTATAAGGGTTCCTAGTTTGACTACGGAACCCTAGAAATTGAGTATAATGTACCTATATTTTATACTTTTTAATGCTTTTTTCAACACAATTACAGCCTATTAGGTACATACCATTATGCTAAATTTTGAGCATGTTGGAACTATTTATCATTATATATAAGAGTATAAAATCTTTCATGATTTTTTATTTACGAGTGCTATAATCTTTTCATTAAGAAAATTCATATCAGAATATTCTCTGTTACTTGATAGACTTTATTCTAAGCTGGGCCTGAAAGAGTTAACTAACACAAATGAAAAAAGTATTAATAAAAATACGATACGTAGAATAATATCCCGTCGATAAAAATGAACTTGGCCTGCGCACTTCTAACAATCCGAATGAGGGTCTGATATCTCTAGTACCAGCAAATCAGTTCATATGAAATTGCGCATGTGTGCGTTCTATTCTATACCAGCCTTCAACAAAGTACTAATGGCGAAAGACAAAATTAAAAAAAGAGTTCAAATATTTATTTGGTTACGATACGGACCGACGGACGGACGGTTTTGTATACCATTTGCGTTTTATTATAATTACTCTCTTAGTGCTTTAAGGTTTTATAAAAATAAAAATACGATTAGGCTGTTTTGTAATTATTAGATCGCATAAATAGTGTGTGGTAACACTGGTTACATGGAAATATAATAAGTATGGAAGCCTAACTGATGCTGAAAATCGGCTCCACTGACATAGTGCTGGCGGGGGTGCAGCTAATACTGCTCTGTGGAGTCGACTTTTTGACGTAGTGTCAAACAGTTGTTTATAATTGCAAAAATAATTGGATTTTAATGATTACCGGATTTAAATAATGCTGCAAAAATGCCAAGTAGCTTTGTGAGTTGGTGCAGGACCCACACAGATGCAAAACAAAGCGATATTTATTTGAATACTTAGTGAGTTATTGAAATTTTCATATTTCCATACTAATGTCATGTCCGACTTTTTGCAATACACTTTGAAAAATATGAATTACAAGCAAATGCTTCGAATGAATAGGAAATTAAATTTCATGTTATCTTTACTATAGTTACTTTACATAATAAAACAAATAGGTGATATCGATGGTTCCACCGAATAAAGGTGTAGTATGCCAAAAGCTAACTTTCCGGGAAAAAATAAATACCAGTAGATAGATACCAAAATATGAATTCTATTAAAATAAGCACATTCATTCATTCATTCTATTACATTAAGTATAAGTGCTAGTACCATTTCATAGCTTTTATTCTAGCGTAGTGAAGCGCAGATAGTTTGTGCTATAAAAGTTTATACGTTTCTAGGATTCCATAGTCAAACTAGGAACCCTAATAGTTTCACGATGTCGATCCGTCTGTCCGTCCGCAGCCTAGCTCAGAGACTCTTAGAACTAGAAAGCTGTAATTTGGCATGAGAATATACATATTAGTCACGCCAACAAAATCGTAAAGTTAAATTTTGAAAAAAAATGTTTTAGTGTACCTCCCCTAAACGTAACGTGGGGATGTTTTTTTTTCTCGTCTACCACATAATGTGGGATGTCGTTGGATAGGTATATCAAAAATATTAGTAATGCAACCTTTCATTACTTTTTGTGTAGAATAAGTACTAGTCTATTGCCTTGATTCTTTAGGACTATTATTCGACAGTGGAAATTTCAAATGTCGTAAGGGACAAACGCTTACTTTTCAGGGGAGCCAGAAAACAAAATTCTACTTTTTTTAAATTCATAACTAGGAAACTACTCATCCCATTAAGATGATTCTTGGCAGCATACTTTTTAAATAACTTCGCCTACCCTATTTTTTTAATTGGACCTCCATAAATACAGTGGTTTAGGAAATAGTGTCCCTTACAACAAAAAAATAAGAAGAAAATGTGTGTTACACCTCCGAAAACACAGTACTTATCTGACAAAATGTATTCTTTTTAGTGCCTTACAACATAGGAATTTTAAAAATATTGAGATATACGATATTGCGCTTAATGAAACAAGACGTTATACAAAAATATTTGACCGATACGACAAATACAACAAATAGATAGAAAAAAAAAATACTGACTTCAATGGTATATTTAGCGTATTTACGACAAAATGTCCCTTACGACATTTGAAATTTCCACCGTCGATATACTATTGTTAATGTCAGTTTTAAACAATTGATAGCTTACTTATATAAGTTTGTCTAAGAAAATTTCTTAACAATAACAAAGGCGTTCTAATTAAAAAGGACAAGAATGTAAAAAGTACAAAAGTTGTTTATTCAGTAAATAGGCCGCATAGGCACTTTTACACTTCAAATTTTTAAATTCCAAATTCTATCAGCGCTTCCGAAGAGGAGACCACTGCTGAGAAGAAACGCCGCAAGATATTCAGCAAAAAAAACGGTTAATGTTTTGTAACTCTCAAAATTTATCAATCCCTCCATATAATTAGGTCCACAGTCCTTTGCATCTATAAAAAGTCAAACTTCGAAGTAAACTGAAAAAAAAGTTACGGCCGCTTATGCAAGCCGCAAGTTCATATCATAAAATTGTTAATTTGTTGCTCCATCACAAAATAATAATGTTTTTTGTAATTGAAATAAAAAATTGTTATAAAACAAAAAATCGCCTTCAAAAGCGCACAAAATAACTTTTTTTTAAATTGTAGGCACCTAATAATCGCCGACTTCGGTTCTGTTGGGCTAACCTATTAGGTAGGTGCCTACAATTTTAAAAGATGTTATTTGATGCGTTTTTGAAAGCGGTTTTTTTATTTTAAAACATTTATTTTATTTTATACTTTTTAGTGATCACAATACGCTGTTACGTAGTCATACTTCGTAGTTGATATGAAACTTTAATTTATTTCAAGCGCCCCATACGACGCCGCGGGAAAGTCATAGTCATATTTCAACAAGTAAATATTTTTCGTTGTAGTCGCTCAACTATCTAAATCGAGATATCTTGTCGCCACCCTTGAAATAGGTACCATTGAGGAGTTCCGGTGGCCATCTGTGGTCTTCATGATCAGTTTCACTGCACCAAGTTATACTTTCTGAATGCAAATGCTAGATTTGTTACTAAAAATACTAAAATCGCTATACTATGTTTGCCAATCGCTATATTTGAGGAATTCCCTCAATTCCTCACTGATCCCCTCATCAGATTCAGATTTGGTGACAATGGGATCACCTCGAAAGTATAGGTACTCTATCAAACTAAAGAAGATTTTTTAAAATCGGTCCACAATTGAGGAAGTTATCGGTGAACATACATAAAAAAAATACATACCATGGAACGTACAATCTCCTCCTTTTTTGAAGTCTGTTAAAAACCAATAGGAAACGGCTTTCCACTCAAGTGCGAGTCGGACTATGCACTACGTATTAGGGTATCATTTAAGAAATAACATTTTTCGGGTTCCGTATCTCAAAAGCAAAAAACGGAACCCTTATAGGATCACTTTGTTGTCCGTCCGTCCGTCCGTATGTCCGTCTGTCTGTCCTTTTATGCCGCAAAAAACGTATGTTTCAACACTCTCAATGGAATCAAAATGTATAGGGTAGGTACTTCCTATTAGACCCAGAATCCTGAAAATTGGCAAGAAGGAAGCACAAATTATGGAAAAAATCCGAAAAATGTTTTTTGCGATTGCAAACTTATTTGCAACTGTGGTGAAGCGTGGCCCAAACCAGTAAGGAAAGCCGGTCCAGTTAAGTGCGAGTCGAATAACGCACCACGCATTAGGATTTCTTTGATAAAGTAACATTTTTTATTACCAACTAAATTTTGTTTGTTGTTGACGGCGAAATAAATAGTTTTTTTTTTTAAGAAAAGAAAACGCACTCAGAAATGGCCAGCAAACTAAGACCCCCGAAACTTTAAGAGATTGTATGAAATCAATAAAATGCTGATTTGTAATCTCAAACTTCTGTTTAGATACCTCGTTTAATATATATTTTATTAAAAGTATTAGCTTTCAGAGCTCATATCTACCTAATATACCTAAATATCAAAATCACACTTGGATGTTATTTTTGTGATATACTTACCAACTATTAATAATACATCTAAATTATTAATATCTAACGAGCCGGTTACATTTCGAATGTTGCTAGAATAAAGTGTGTAAGTGTATATAAGGTCAAAGAATAGGTTCAACCCTAGAATTCACCAGCAGCTTATTCAATTTTTGCCTATGACAGTCATGTTTTGTTATTTTTAAAAGATGACTGTATTAATCTTATATACCTACTTTAAACATTTCCCAATAAAACATGACTTAGAAAACCTTTGTCAGTTCATGACTTAGGTAATTTCTAAGATAAATACTCTATTTGAATTTGTGCGACCATTTCTACCTACATTTAAGTAAACAAACAAACCTCCGTCGCCTCCACCGCAGTACAAAATCACAACAAAACTACACATACACATAACAAGTTATACTTCACTGGTTGAGGCTCTTATGCTGAGTAGGGGCCCTTTTCAACGCCATTTTGTGTTATTTTTAGTTGTCTTTTGTTTTAATTGTATTTTGTAAGCGTTAAATATTTTTAACCGACTTAAAAAAAAGAAGGAAGTTTTTCAATTCATCGGGACCAAGACGCCTGGAACGATTTTTTTTTTGTCCGATTGCGTCTACTTTCTAGTTGGACCCATTTCCAGCACGTCAACATCTGATGATGAGATCTTGGAGAAATCGAAAGAACTCCTCAAATATTATAGGAATAAATAAATATACGTGGACGACGTAACAGTATTATTATGATCACTAAAAGGTATGAAATAAAATAAATGTTTTTAGTCCGACTGACCTTTATTTTTATTACCTATCATTTTAAAATAAGTTATTTCTTGCATTTTGAAGACGGCTTTTAGTTTTTTCAAACATTTATTTCATTTCTACTCTTTTACTTTAAAACATCACCTAACGTTTTGACGGAAGAAGACAATAAATTGGCAGTTGAGTTCCGTACTAGGAACCCTTATAGTTCCGCCATGTCCGTCCTTCTGTCCGTCCGTCTGTCCGACCGTCTGTCTGTCCATCTGCCAGTCCTTCCATCTCTCCGTCCATCTGTCCGTCCGTCCGTCTGTCCGTCCGTCCGTCTATCCATTCGTCCATCTTTCCATCCGTCCATCTGTCCATCTGTCCGTCTGTCCATCCATCCATATGTCCGTCTGTCCGTCCGTCCGCCCGTCCGTCCGTCCGTCCGTCCGTCCGTCCGTCCACAGCTTAGCTTAGAGACTCTTAGTACTAGAAAGCTGTTATTTGGCATGAATATACATAGGACCTCCCCTGCACGTAAGTGAGGATAGTTCTTTTTTCTCGTCTACCCCATGGAGTGGGGTTTTTGTAATTTCAAAAATATTACGGATATGTCAAATATTTTTTTCGATTAAAGGCATCCGGTTGTAAAATATTAAGCGTTACATTGCTATTTTTGTTAGAGTCAAGTGTCCCTACAGCCAAAACTATAAATAATAAAAACAGAAAAATGTATACAAAAAAGTGTTTATACCTACTAAAACCATTGATTTAAATCAGCACCAAATAACTTTAAATAGAAAATTAGTTCATACTTGTTGTTTTTTGAGACGGTATTGTTGTGTTTGTAGTATCAGCTTCGGAACCCTACATTGAGCATGGTCCGACATGCACTTGCCCGGTTTTTCGGCGGTACTCGGTACAAATCAGTCTGGCGTGCGTAATTTTGCGATAATTGTAATTATCACATCAATCATTTATTTTTAAATCGAATGTTTTTTGGCTAAAACGAGATCTAATGATGGATCTGAAAGGTCGTCACATCTCCGGTGTACTTAAAACAGGCTAGCTTAGTTTGAACTGTTAACCTTTCGTATGTCCCGTCCGTCCTATCCGTCTGTCCTGTCCGTCCGTCCTGTCCGTTCGTCCTGTCCGTCCATCCTGTCCGTCCGTCCTGTCTGTCCGTCCTGTCCGCCCACCCTGTCCGTCCGTCCTGTCCGTCCGTCCTGTCCGTCCATCCGTCCCGTCCGTACGTAGTGTCCGTCCGTCTTGTCCGTCCGTCCGTCCGTCCTGTCCGTCCGTCCTGTCCGTCCGTCCCGTCCGTCTGTCCCGTCCGTCCGTCCTGTCCATGTTCATCTGTTTGTCTGACTGTATGAAGTTCACATCCATATTACTTGGAACACTAGACACTGCTAAAAATTTTAGTAAAGGAAAAAAATATTTTTAGGCTTAGCACCCCATTCTGTAACATTTTTTTACGCCAGTATTATAGCTCCATTACATCAGAAGTTATAACCGCATGTTATTTTGTTTATTAATATAAATATTTTTGTTGCAGTCTACTACGTCTAGGTACTTCTTACATTTTATTCTATTAAAATAAATTCTGAAATGACGCAGTGTCACAGATCAGTAAGAGATATACGTTTTTCAAATCAAGATGTTTGTAATGTAGCTCTAAACGTAAACTATCCGTCCGTCCTCTCCGTCCGTCCTGTCCGTCCGTCCCGTCCGTCCGTCCTGTCCGTCCGTCCTGTCCATCTGTCCCGCCCGTCCGTGTTCGTCTGTTTGTCTGACTGTATGAACTTCACATTTATTTTATTTGGAACACTAGACACTGCTAAAAATTTAAATAAATATTTTTGTAATGTTGCAGTCTACTACGTCTAGGTACTTCTTACATTTTATTATATAGTAATAAATTTCTGAAGTGACGCAGTGTCACAGATCAGTAAGAGATACACGTTTTTCAAATCAAGATGTGTGTAATGTAGCTCTAAACGTAAACTGTCCGTCCATCTTGTCCGTCCGTGCCTTCCGACCGTCCTGTTCGTCCGTCCTGTCCGTCTGTCCCGTCCGTCCGTCCTGTCCGTGTTCGTCTGTTTGTCTGACTGTATGAAGTTCACATCCATTTTACTTGGAACACTAGATACTGCTAAAAACCTTGTAAAGGAAAACAATATTTTTAGGGTTAGCACCCCATTCTGTAACATTTTTTTAGAAGCTTTTATGTTATTTTGTTTATTTATATAAATATTTTTGTAATGTTGCAGTCTACTACGTCTAGGTACTTCTTACATTTTATTATATAGTAATAAATTTCTGAAGTGACGCAGTGTCACAGATCAGTAAGAGATACACGTTTTTCAAATCAAGATGTTTGTAATGTAGCTCTAAACGTAAACTATCCGTCCGTCCTCTCCGTCCGTCCTGTCCGTCCGTCCCGTCCGTCCGTCCTGTCCGTCCGTCCCGTCCGTCCGTCCTGTCCGTCCGTCCCGTCCGTCCGTCCTGTCCGTCTGTCCCGTCCGTCAGTGTTCGTCTGTTTGTCTGACTGTATGAACTTCACATTTATTTTATTTGGAACACTAGACACTGCTAAAATCTTAGTAAAAGGAAAAAATATTTTTAGGGTTATCACCCCATTCTGTTAATATTTTTTTACGCCAGTATTATAGCGTCATTACATCAGAAGTTATAACCTCATGTTGTTTTGTTTATTAATATAAATATTTTTGTTTCAGCCTACTATGTCTAGGTACTTCTTACATTTTATTCTACTAAAATAAATTCTGAAGTGACGCAGTGTCACAGATCAGTAAGAGATACACGTTTTTTAAATCAAAATGTTTGTAATATATGTAGCTCTTAACGTAAACTGTCCGTCCTGTCCGTCCGTCCTGTCCGTACCGTCCGTCCGTGCTGTCCGTCCGTCCCGTCCGTCCCGTCCATCCCATCCGTCCGTCCTGTATGTCCCGTAACGTCCGTCCGTCCGTTCTGGCCGTCCTGTCCGTCCGAACCGAGGTACTGCTTAACATTTTGTACAAAGATCAAAACTTTTTTTAGGGTTGGTATCCCATTCCGTAATTATTTTTTACACCAGTATTATCGCGTCATTACATCGGAAGTCATAAACCTCGTATGTTATTATATTTCTTAATGTAAATATTTCTGTTCCAGCCCACTACGTGTAGTAGGACCTTCTTTTATTTTATTATATTAGAAGAAATGCTGAAGTGACGCCGATCAGTACGAGATACACGTTTTTCAAATCAAGATATTTGTATCATGGCTCTAAACATAAACTAATAACGAATTAACTCTGCGACAAAGAGATTGCATACAAATCCCACTGACGTGAATAATACTTAACTTACGAGCAATGTATACCGAATTGTCACCTGTCACTTATCCTCGTCAGTACGGTGGAAAAGGGGGCTGATAGCGAGTGGGATCTGAGACCCTGTGGGACATTTGCATTCTCAAGACTGCAGTCATGAGACTGCAAATACGTTGCTTATCGCTCGGATCCTATTTTCATGTTTTATCTTTTAAGCGATCCGAACGCACCCTGCACAAAGCCCTACCAACATTAAACCCGTCCCATCTTGCTTTTTAACCCCCGACACAAAAATAGGGGTGTTATAAGTTTGATGTGTAAGTGTGTGTGTGTGTGTCTGTCTGTGGCACCGTATCTCTTAAATGGATCAGCCGATTTGAATGCGGTTTTATGATTGAAAGCAGGTTTTCTAGCGGTGGTTCAGTCGTTTTTGAGATATGGAGCTTTTAGGGGGTTAAAAGCCCTAGAGGTTCATTTCAGAGCTGATATCTCTTGAACGGCTCAACCAATTTTCATTAAATCTTGCTAAGAACCATCCTGATTAGTGTAGCTTTATTGTTTTTGAACTAAAACTAGAAAGTAGCACTATTACTTGTGAAAAAGATTGCGTATATATACTCGTATGTTATCGACCATCTAGGGCAGGTCAAATACAAAAGTATAAGAAATGTACCCCCTCTACCAGCCCCCTATTTCACCATCTTGACAATGACATGTGATAGGTGACAATTTTGTATACATTGCAAAGTTAACACACTGATACATCACTGGGTTTCATATAAGCTGCGCCACGTACACTAAAATGTCACCTGTCAAGTGTCATTGTCAGTAAGGTGAAATAGGGGGCAGGAGCGCCTGGCGACATCGGTTGGCAATTTTACCCCTTATTCGCCGTCCAGCTCTAGGTTCCTCGGGGGCATTGACGACAAAGGTCTTAGAGTCTCTGTTCGTATCCCAAAATAATCGTATGAAAATTGGATTAAAAGTTTTAATGAAAATACTACTATGTAACAATAAAACAAATTTAATTTTCTATTACGTGAAACAAATTGAATGTATTTTTTTATTTTAATTGCTAGATGTGTACAATGTGATGTGTGATGTGATCGAAAAGGATGATGATGGCGCTGGTGGTCAGAGCGAACATGATAGCCCACAGGTTCCGACGATGTACCGCGGAAGTCGCAGTAACGCGTTTTAGAGATTTTTAATTGCTTTATACCTACAGCCTGAGTGCTTACTTGTCGCAAAGGTCTATTATATCAATGCCCTCCGAGACCAATATAACAACACGTTTAGGGATAAAGCATGCAGCGCAACGGGCTTACTGGCGGATGCGCGTCGACGGCTCTCCGGCGCAGGCGCACCAGCAACAGCAGCATCCTGCATCATAACGGACAGACTGCACCCTTTGTACCTTCTAATCAAGCTCTAATTCAAATTGATACATCCAAAAAATTATGGCCCATTTGTACGAAATGTTTTTTTTTTTTACCTAAAATGAACTACCACTGGCACCTCACCTGCATAGAATAAGTCTATAAAAATATTTTGGTTTTACGAAGGTAGTTTTGATTTGTTACATGATTTTCATAAAGTCATTTTTTCAAAGTAGCGAATTTTCACATTTCTCGTTCTTTCATAATTGTTTAATCGATTTTGTTCATGTAACGATTATATGTACCTACTATATTTAGTATTATATGTACCGATATAGAGTTAAAATGTTCGCGGTTTATTTTAATCGCTAAAATTACCAGTAGATTATTTAGTTTTGTAGCATAGTTTCCATTCTAAAAACTTTAATTTGACAAAATCGACGGAGCTCCGCTGAGCGGAGCTTCTATTTCTGGGTTGTTTTGGCCCTCCGGGCCTAATATGAGACCGAAGCTAACCTAACCTGCATACGCATATTATGATGCAAAAGTAATTATTGGGAAAATTTGCGATGGAAACATTGGGAACATATAAAATGTGAATAGTAAAAATTACGAATATTCAATAATGCTGTATAAAAATCGCTACATGAAGAAAAACAATAAAAAAAAATTGACAATTGTAAAAGAACGCGATGTGAAAATTCGCTACTACGAAAAAATGCCTTTGTGAAAATCATTAAAATCATCTAACAAATCGTGTTTTGACAAATAAGGTGTCGTTGGTTTTGTCTTATACACTGTTGCCACATCTACAGGATTCAACAAATATACCTACCTTATACTTGCCTTCGGGGTCGTGCTCCTACTAGGAGCATAAAAATATTACAATTGAATCCCTCGTTTTCATACTCTAATTAAAGTACAAACATTATTTATTATTATCATATCAATAGTATTTCAGCAAGTTATAGGTTTAGGTCCGCTTCTGCGGAGCTCCTGTTTGATATCACTATAAGTCAGTGGTATCGTTTAACTTTAAAATACCTACTGTACCACCAGGGGTAATGCCAGGGGACGGTGGGTCTGAAGGGATATTTTGCGACAGTAAATAATAAAATTTGAAATACCTATATCTTCTTTTCGTTGCAGTAGGAGAATCAGAAATTATAGTATTCATGCTCCTACCAGTGGGAGAATCAGTACTATAATGTCTTCGTGCTCCTACCAGTAGGAGAATTTAGCAGGAGCACGACCCCGAAGGGAATATTCGTATTGAAGTCTCTTTCTTTATCCTATACAATCTGTCCCTGCATAAGGTGCACAAACAAATAGGAATGAAATACGATGCAATTTCACCGACAAAAAAAAATGGTGTCTATTTTTTTTAAAGATTTGTAAAAAATCATTGATTGCTGTCAACCCCTTTACTTTGTTCTGATAAACAAAGTAAAATGTATCGCCTCACATGAAGTCTATTGAGATAAAATAAACGGTTTTTTAATCGTAGAGCATTTTCTGTGCCAATTAAATAAATAAAAGAATGTAAAAAAAAAACAAACAATAAAAGCACGTTTTTCTTAAAAAAAAAATTTTTTTTCGAAATTCCTGATAAATCCTATTTATTCTTTAATTACTTGAAAATATGCTCATATGACCTCGTGTTTTTATTAGCTATAATTATTAATCAACTCATTATCTTTAATTAAAAAAAAGAATTACGTGTCTAAAGCAAGCACGACATTTTTGATAAGCGTATTTTTTCGTACTTTTTTTATTTGGTTGACACAGGAAATGCTATAGGATAAAAAACCGTTTATTTCATCTCAATAGACCTCATATGAGGCGAGATATTTCCCTTTGTTCCGATAGGGTCGACAGCAGTAATTGTTTTTTTATATAAAATTAAACAATTTAAAAAATTACGTTTTTTTTTGTCGGTGAAATTGCATCTAGTCTCATCCCTATTCATTTGTGCGTCTTATCCAGGGACACTGTATTTAATTTTTAAGGGATGCCAACACGATCCTTTGCCGAAGCTTGTAGATGTACTCGTATGTGGCCGTAACGTGTATGGCGTGTAGAAGTTATTTCATAGAATAAGAACTAAGCATAGAAGGAGCTATAAAATATGCAGTCTTATTGGAAGAGACGGTCCTATAAGCTAAAACCAATTAGTATGTTGAATATCATATTCGCAAAACACGATTTTCGCAAAACATCATATTCGCAAAACATGATATTCTCAAAACATCATTATTAGCAAGACAGCAATTAGACAGTGTCGACGGAGCTCCTATTTCTGGGTAGTTTGGCCCTCCGGGCCTGCTGTAAAACTAACATAACCTAAACCTACCTACGATTCTATAACCTAATTCCACTATTTGCAAATATCATGTTTTGCGAATATCATGTTTTACTAATATCATGTTTTGCGAATATAATGTTTTGCTAATATCATGTTTTGCGAATATGATATTCTGCGAAGTATGGGCTAAAACATCATGATCGTACACTATAACGATCAAGGTGACCAGGGTGTTGAATACACGACTTCACAACACTGGCGTGTATGACTAGTTTTAGCGAGAGCTGGAGTCTATACTCTTTCCTTTTTAACTTATTGAACATTCATATTCAAATTTTTGATATAGGTATAGAAAAGACGCTTTCTTTTTAAGGCTCCTTCTATGCCTTTATTTTTTATTGTATGGGTTATGTGCTTATGTGACATGTATAAGTTGCTATTGTAAGTGTTTTTTTACCTATATGTATTGAAGTTGGTATTACTATTAAATAAAAGGTTTTAAGAGGTTTGAAAGCTTTTATACTTCGTCACAGGAGGGCTAGCACAAGTGGTTCGTGACTTGTTTGTCGCTCGGATCTTCCTTTCCATCTAGTCTGTAACGATAGAGACGCACTGAGCGACAAGCGATAAAATACAACTTGTGCTAAAAATTGCATGAGAGACGACATGATATCAATATTTTATTTTAGTCTGGTTTGGATAAAACTTTATTTTATCCAAACCAGACTAAAATAAAATATTTAACCTAACCTTAGACGAACGGCTAAGATTAGGTAGGGAGCTATTAAATTATTGGTATCATAAATACGTCTTACATTATGCCTATGTTAACAAGAAAGAGTTTGGATTCAAATTATGGCACTGTTTGAATCGAAATTGGCAGCATGATCCACGTTTACCTAGCATCTGATATTTCTTTGTGGCGGACATTTTAAAATATTCATATTTCACCTGTCGCCAATGCAAACTCTTTTTTGCCGAGGTTACTAAGCTTTTTGTGAGGCCCCGCGGCACTAAAGTGCGCCCTGTTGTGATCCTTATTAGTGCTGATAGACGAGCATAGTCGCTAGAATGCTCGAGTAAATGCGCAAGTCTATCGGCACCTTAAGATATAAGTCAATTAATATCTGGGGACAATCGCACACTAATTGACCTAGTCCCTAACTAAGCTCTAGGCTTGTACTATGGATGGGTACTAGACGACGTTAAACATACTTATATAGAGAAATTAATTTCCGTGTCAAATACACGCACATTTACACACACAGTCGGAAACATACTCAATCTCATCACACAAATATTTGCCCATACCGGGAATTGAACCTGGGACCGCTAGCTTCGTAAATATGCAGGGTCGCTTCAACTTTCTTTATAGCAGCAAGTGGTAGAAAAATGGTTTGAGAAACTTAAAACAGAACTTACAAATCAACATTGCAAGTTAAATAAAAGCTTTTAATAAAGGGCAGCATAAAAGCTTAAACAAACAATACATTCTTAATATAGTTCATTTATTTTGATTTATATAATTTACACACAAATTAGAAACACAACCCAACACCACACCCAGTAATAAACTTATTCAAGCTACCTCGTTATTGTGATTCTTAGCACGAGACGAGACTGCTTTAAGAGTATTTGTAGAACAGGCATCATACACGAGACCATCGTGATTTTTTCAAAGCCGTTCATGTGATCAAGCTGAGGGGCGGTACGGCGAGAGTAACCAACAGGAGACCTCAGCAACACGCCATCAACACGAGCCAAGCCGCCTGCGCGCGGCCTACATGCACTCAGTTTGGCCGCGGCGAACAATTGGTTAACGTTTTCGCACAATATTTTACACGCACGCATAACATTTTAAAACAATTCTTATATCGCTGAATATATTGTGAGGAATGTTATTGCTATTGTTTACGTTGTCAGTTTTGACATTAGTCATTTTGGTCCTGATTTTTTAAACCTATATAAAGTATTCTAGCGAAAAGAGGTAGTTTGAAAGATCATTTTGAATTTTTGTCACCTTAGATACAGCTGAATTTTTGTCCATTTAAATCGTTTTGGTCGACTATGCAGTTACATCTTCTTGATTTTTTATCCAAGCAAATAATTGAAACGAAGTGTTACGTGTCATTTTTCTGACGGTTTCACGTGTTAGTCTTTTTTGGGAATCCATTGCAACACATTTTTTTGGGCTCGCTGTCCGGTTAGATCTATCTGATGGTGACTGTACAAATACGGAAAACACGAGAGTAAGAGAGATAGCTCTTGTCGACTGCTTTGGCGTTAACATAGCGAGAGTGATTAATTGCGTATTTTATGAATCCTCAAATTGGGCGCGGCATTTCTGTGTATATGTAATGTTATTTGTTTAGAGTAAGTTAATGATCTTTGCTTTATGTCGTGTTTCATAACATTAAAGTTACTTCTGCATCATATTATAACACTTTGATCGTTGTCTAAGTACCTACCTATAGATATGTGTGAGATTGTCCCTCGATGTCTATTTATATGATACTTAAACATAGTTTTGAATGTTCAAAAAAATGTGATTCAAATTTCAAGTTCAGCAATGGCAGCTGCGCACGCGCAACAATAGAATATTTCGCTCGCTATTAGAATACAATGACAAGGTCACTGTGCCCCAAATTTAGTGTCTTATACTGAACTAGCGACCGGCCCTCGCTGCGCTTCGCTTTATGTGCGTTTTCTGTAGCACCCGTAGATAAAACAGAATCTATTATACATTCCTCGTGTGGTTGCCGGGTTAGAATAGTGCCACTCCATGTCTTCCCGTCGATGTCGTAAGAGTCGACTAAGGGAATAAGGGCTTGTAGTACTGTTAGGCGATGGGCTTGCAACCTATCACTAATACACTAGTGAACTTCTTGGCCTGATTGTGCTAAATGTGGTTACATAATTAAGTAATTATCATCAAGTCTTTTTGGTGTTGTTGGTATTTCTGTAGCTCTGCCTATCCCTCCCGAGGAATGAAGGCGTGATGTTATGTATGCATGTATGTATTTTACATAAAAACCTTCCACTAAATATTATCTAAATGATGCTAAAAACCTCATCAAAATCCGTTGCGTGGTTTAGGAGTTAACGGATATACATACAGACAGACACGGAAAGAGACTTTGTTCTGTACTATTCAATAATAATAATGAGATTAAAATAAAATCGGAGGACTGTGATTAAATATCCAGGGGCATTACAAACATACCAGTTACCCAAATAACATAATAGCTTTAGTCATAAACATGTTAACATTGTATCTTGTCTAGGGGACACGGTTTTTTATTTAATTTATTTGCTCTTGTGATTTTGACAAGTTTTGCCACGTTTTCCTGCTTAAGGGTGGAATCACATCTATCAGCACCGATTCGCATTTTGTCTATAGAATATAGCTACTTTGTATGAAGATGCGTACGCATCTATTCCCCTTTCGCATGCGCACGCATATTTATAAATAACAGACATTTTCTATAGACAAAATGCGAATCGGTGCTGATAGATGTGACTTCACCCTAACTACGCATGAAATTTTTATTTTTACATTGTTAAGTTATATCGTTGTTATAAGCAGTATTTAAAAAATGACTGACTGCTGAGTTTCTTGTGGCGTTTCTTCTCAGCAGTGGTCTCCTCTTTGGAAGCGATTTTTTTTCCTTTTTGTGTAGATGTTGTTTTATTTTTACATGTTTGCATGTAAGTTGGTATCCTTGGTCTATTCTTAAGTACAAGCAAAGTTACCTATCAAAGACAGTTGGTTGGTTGTGACAATCCTTTGCATGCAATTTTTTTTTTCCTGCTCACGATTTTTCAAAAATGGGGCGATGCTGGACATGTGGTGTGATGATAATTTAGCTTTAATAATGTTCAAGAGGGATATATATCTCCTCGTAAACGACTGTACAAACAGCAACACTCTTAACTGTACATCGGTGGACCTTATTACAAAAGGCATAAGGTCTACCGATGGACAGTTAACAGTGTGGGCGATGGTACCTCTTATAGGTACAATAAGAAAAACTCTGCCGACGTTGCACGAGTTGTGTTTTTTACAATGTCTGCTCCCCATTTCGCAAAACTGACGGTGACAGGTGACAGGTTACTATTCATTATCCATGGCAAAGCGTATATAAAGCCATGGACTCAGTATCCTGACAGTTTTGCAATTGTCACCTGCCGCTATCAGGTTAGTTAAATAGGGGCCTGCAAGTCCTGAACTAGATTCTGCTTTAATTTCATCGATATCATCCGATGTTCGATACCATCATTGTCTGTTAGCCGGATTGACGTATGAAAGAGCGAGACGGTCACCGTCGCGTCGGCCGTATAGTAATTAGGGTCGTAAAGAACCACATCCAAAGACACATGTCAAGGTTCTTCTTACAACGGTATAAGGGTTGTTTTTGGTTGATTAATGTGCCACATTTTTTGTTTTTCTATGTGTATCTATGCTGATATCCAACATTCATGGTTTTTAGGGTTCCGTACCAAAGGTTAAAAAGGACCGGTTTTTTAAATAGGTATTTATCCAAGTTAAAGACACTAAATGAAAGCAATGACCGAAAACTGGATGCTGTTACGCAAAACTTCGTCATCCCACAATTATTTAGCAAGAAAGGTCAGAGAAAAGTGAAAGAGATTTGTCAGGATCGTAGCAGGTGGAACGAAGTGGTCTCTGCCTACATCTTTGGGATACAGGTGTGATTTAATGTATGTATGTATGTAGGTCAACCCAGAATGATCACACAGGGGGTTGAAGTGTCCCATTAGGCATGTTAATATCATATTTGCAAAACATCATATTCGCAGAACATTATACCTAATCGTAAAATACGATATTCGGAAAAAAATTATATTCGCGAAACAGCTGCCACGGAGCTCCTATTTCTGGGTGGTTTGGCCCTCCGGGCCTGCTGTAAGACTGATATTACCTAAACCTACCTGAGATTTTATAACCTAATTCCACTATTAGCAAATATCATGTTTTGCGAATATGATATTCTGCGACGTACAAACACTTGATTGCTAAATAGTTGCGGATTGATACATTGCATAACACCATCCACTATTAAATACTGGGGCTTTAAACTATTGGCGATCCCTACTCTCGGGGCCAACATTATCTTAAACGGCCTAACCGATTTATATGACACTTAGCTAAGAACCATCCAAACTAATCTAATCCCTAATGAACTAGTTTTCTTTTGAACAACCCGCGGTGATCATCCGTTTTGGAGCTACGATGCCAAACAGATACTCAGATACAAATATAAAACTTATTGTGTCTATCGAGCGGCATTATCATTCTTAGTCCTCAGGGTTGGCAACGCATTTGAGATCTTGGGATTGCAGTCTTGAGATTTTAAATGTCTATAGGTCTCAGATTCCACTTTTGTTTGATCCAAAAAAAAATTGGTCGAAAACAGTTTTTACAATTGTGTTTTTTTGTTATTGATATAAAAGCTAACCTTTCTTAACTTATCTACGCAATAGATGTTTAGTAAATTCTGTAATGTCAGCCTTAAAGTATGTGGGACGAAAAAAGATTAGAACAAACAACACATTACGGCAAGCAGTTTTATGCGTCTCAAATCTTACACCACCCCTCTTTCTGCGATGGGGGTTAAAAACAGCGTAACGGTCCGCTGAAGTTTCAATGTCTTCACAAAACGTTCCTGTCGACATCAAGAAACCTTCAGAACTCTATTTCTTTGTGAAATTTTCTAACGTCTGTTGCAACCGATTGTTTCTACATCCTCCAGTATTTAAGCCAATAACGTAACTCCCAATCAAGCTACCGTTTGCCCACAGCGAATCTTAATGTGCGCATCACAGCGGTGTCCTTTTCACAAGGTGTTGTAAAATTCCAATGGCGCGCTGGCCGAGTGACCCCGATCCATCAGCTGTGTCAAGTTCGCTTGCCGAAACTTGACCTGTGGGTGGGATTGTTATCTTGTTTGCTCTCAATTTCTATTGCGGGGTATAAACGGGCATGTAACCGGGTATTTAAAAAAAAACAACAACATACAGTCATTTTAGAGGTGGTAGGAACCTGTGCACCACCCTCCAAGCAACAGTGTTCGCATTGTTGTGTTCCGGTGCGGGGATAACACAACCGGTTCACATACATACATATTATCACGCCTTCATTCCCAAGGTGGGGTAGGCAGAGTCACAGAATTACCAACAACTCTAAAAATATTTGTTTATAATTCTGTAACCACATTTTGCACAATCAGGCCAAGATACTAGTGTATTAGTGATAGGTTGCAAGCCCATCGCCTAACAGTACAAACCCTTATTTCCTTAGTCGCCTCACAACCGGCAACCGGTAGACAACCGGTTCAATTACTAGCATAGAGGCATTCCATCTTAGTCCTCGAAGTTGGCAACGCATTTGAGGTCCTAGGAGAATTGAAATGTCTAAGGGTCTCAGATTCCTCTTACCATCGGGTGGCCTGAATGCTCGTCTGCGTTCTCTTTATTTAAAAAAAGAAATCTGTTTTGATGTCGGCTAATAAAAGTGGGAGGTTTTCTCGGGTATTTTCCTAATTAACCCAATATATCAAGTATTGTCCAGAAATATAATAATTAATAATACTAGAAGATGCCCGCGATCCTTAGCGCGTAGAATTAGTTTCTCGCTATTCCCCCTATTTTAACCCCTTAGGGGATGAATTTCCAAATATCCTTTCTTAATGAATCCCTAAATCTCGTAAGTCATAAGGAACCTACGTGACAAATTTGGAATCTCTAGAGCCAGCGGTTTGGGCTGTGCGTCGATATGTCAATCATTCATTCCGTTTCTTCTTTTATATAAGAAATTAATAAAAATATAAATAGTGCTAGTAGTACCCAAAAATGTTAATTATAAATTATTCTATGCAGGTATGTACAGTCAAGGTCATAAATATGTATACACTTTAGTACCTTGTTACTTTAATCGCTGTGTCAATTTCATATGGCAGTTCAAACATGACGTTGAACAGACAAAGAACTAAAGTGTATACATATTTATGACCTTGACTGTACGGGGTGGGCATGTTGGGTGATAAACTAATGACTCGCCGCCGCGCCGTCTGTCTCAATGCAACCACATCCACAGTAATATTATGAATACTAATGTTACGGAGTTCGGTATAGGGATAGATTGAATCCCGGGAAACGAAAAATTCATCCCGGAAACAAAAGATGAAGACATATTTATGTGTAGTGTCTCGTTGACCGTGTGGTTGCCGGGTTTGAATAGTGCTACTCCGTGTGTTCCCGTGGATGTCGTAAGAGGCGACCAAGGGAATAAAGGCTTGTACTCGTAGTACTGTAAGGCGATGGGCTTGCAACCTGTCACTAATACACTGGTAAACATCTTAGCCTACTTGTGCAAAATGTGGTTATAGAATTATCACCAAGTCTTTTTAGAGTTGTTGTTATTTTTGTAGCTCTGCCTACCCCACTCTGGGAATGAAGGCGTGTTGTTATGTATGTATGTCTCGTTATTACTAGTGTCTTTTCTTTTATTAATGAGTGGTTAATGAAATTATGAACATCTTGTAGTTTTACGTATTTAATGGGTTAAGTATAGATATCAGATATCATCGTCGTTTATACTACTAATGAACCGTCCCACGCGCTTTCTCCAACGATAGCCAGATAAGTTCGGTTGTTAATAACAATTAATTAACGTTTCGTTGTATGATATCTACGTTTTTAAGTGCGTGGTTAAATCAATATTAAATATAAGTTGTGCCTTCTGATAAGGTAAGGCAAGTAGCACATAAGGTTCTCCAGTTTTATGTATGACATGTGGCAATCGCCTAGATAGATACGGTTTCACAAAAGCAATAAACAACATTTTATAGTTGTCAGTGTTGATACCATTTCTTGGACTCTCTGATAGGATCTCCGGAGGCAGGTGCGTTTCCTCCCAATAAGGAAGGCTGGCAATAGTGGCAATGTTACGAGATATTAATATCACTAGGATATGCCTGCAATCCGGACGCATGCCCTTAACCTTCGTGAATAACGGACGTTTATACCAAAGCTCATAAAAAGGACTTTAAAAATGAGGTCGACTTGCTTCGACCTTAGCTTAACCAGTCGCTTGGAGGAAAATGCCGAGCATTCCTTTGGTACCTAGAAATGAGCATAAAAACGACGTAGCAACAACGCGGCTTTCTAGCCGGTGTAAGTAGTTCCAAATTTGAATTTGTATATGCATCGGTAAGATCTTAATGCTAGTTTACAGTTAAACCGATTATCGTCATCATTTCGGACACCTGCGTTCGATGTTTGAATTTGATTCGCGAACGTTTCGGCGGTTGGTGAGTCACCGGGTCGGCGGCCCGCGGGACGCGCCGCGATTCGGTCACATAACAAACCCGTTGTGTTTGAATAATCGCGCAACCGGTTTGGGGGTTATCTCGCTTTTAGCACCGAATTAGCGCCAGACATGCTGACTATGTAGCCGTAAGTGTACCAAGTGTGTTTGCGCAGTTGCAGAGCTGTTTTCATTGTCTCCACGCTAAGGATAATAAAATTCCTGAGCCACGAACAATAGTTCAATGTTGACATACTCCGTGTGGCTGTTAGTCATGCCCCGCCGCGCGGTGCACCGGTCTAATCGTAGGTTATAATTGTTTTCTAGGAATTTTCAAGCCGTTAAGCGGTCTAGTGATACGTTAAACAGTTTAACGCCTCTAATGAGTTGGTTTATGAAAAAAGTCATGCTTTCACAGCTCAGTTAGCACCGCCTCGAGCCTCCATGACTCATCGTATTGTAACGAACCGTTTTGCATTTTTGTATCCACAGACATGGACTAACGATGTGCTATTTTTACACGTCTAGGGAAACCTCGTATTTTTAACCGAAGCAGGAAGCGGGCTTGGGCAAATAAATCACTATAGGAGTTCTGTTTAAGGCTATTTTTTGGGAACTAGTGACAGATTGTACGAGCTCATTATGAGCTCATCACATCTGTGAACAGTCTGAAATTCACTAATTTTAAAGTTATTAATCATGCCATCCTTCGTGGTTGTAATCATCACTATGTATTCCAATACTATCCAAAATGAAAATCATTGACGTGTATTTTCTTCGCTTCCATGACAATTTAGTTGAAATTCCTCCCACTGCAGATGACTGGGAAACTGTCGCAATACCGAGTAATTTTCGGAAGGCACGCTGCCACAAAGTGCATTGTCGCATTCCTGCATCTTTCCCACGCGGTCAGGTTGTTTTGTGCTCACAATGCATGCGTTTTTCTCGCCTCTGACGATCGTGCCTGTGAGTTATGACATTCGGATGTTATCAGGGCCCATTGTCGCTGAAGATAACCCAAATAGACCGACTTTGTCTGACAAATCCGCTGTTAATTTGGAGCACGCCTACGGGGAGTGGGCGATTTGGGATACTGAGGGTCTGCAGCCGTATATATACTGTATATATGTGATTGCGACATTGCAATTCGAACGCGGGCCTTATGAAACGGAACTGGCGTTAACTTGGAAGATTGTTACCGACGCTCTGCTTTCTCTTGTATTGTGAGATTACATGCATTTGTAACTTGGGTTTATGTAAGCGGGCCATGCTCTAATACGGTGTGTTGTGAACCTCTTTAACACTACAAATGTGATAACCTTACTAAAGTAAAAATCTGACTAGTTTTTAGGGGAGGTTTTAAGGTTTACTTCATTCTTTCATTCTTTATTGGGAATCAAACAGACAAAAACAGCAGACATGTATGAGTAATTTAGACAATTCATAGGCCAAAATAGTTTCCACTTGTTACTAATAACGATTATGTTGCTGAGACTTAAATAAACATTATTAACATGTAAAAATTTAAATTGAAACAACCGAGTGAATTTAATAGCCGAGACGAGTATAGTGTAGCATTTATTATAACATAGGTACTAGCTGCCTGCCAGCGGCTTCGCCGCTGGTGCATATTTCCGACTTTCCTCGTGGTTTTTTTCTGTCATACAAACCCTGTCCTAACGAAGACAACAAAAAAAATTATTTAATTTGGTGGAATCGTTCGGAAGTTATGCGCGTAGGTACATACATTTCGGAATTTCTTTTTAATTTATATAGATTGTTTATCTTGTTTATATTTTTTTATTTGTCTTAGATTAGGTGGGTAAGGTTAGGTTTAATTACCTTACCACATTTTGTATGGAAATGGAGGTCGCCGTTATTTCAGGCGTTTTTATCTATTTAATAGTTATTTCCTTAGTTTACTTTGAAAGGGATTTAGTCGATTCCCGCGAGTCGTGGATCTCTTGCGCAAAGCGTCGTGTCGTATGCGCGCGCGCAACGCATTGTCTCCGCGCATCTAGAGCGACGATTTGCAACAGCGCACGCCTACCGGAGGTTGCGCAAACGCGCCTAAACGGGCGATGGAATCCTAGTAAATGTAGCAGCGTAGGGTTCACTAGTAGACTAGTAGGTAGAAATGGGAAGGCTGTCCATCAGATGGGATTGATTAATGCTTTAGGTAGAGATAGTGTTAAAAATTTCAAATAAATCTAATGTTTTTTCCTTGATTTTTTTAAATTTTCGTTTTTTTCCTGTTTCTTTGGGTTTTTTAGGAAAGATAACACATGAATAATGACAATTTACTCATAGTCAATCACTGTTACTCTCGCCACCCATTTCAATTGTTTGTGCCTCCATGTCGTCTATGTCGCCCCTTTGTTGGTGCAAATTAAAAATAAGAGCAGAATATTCCATTGTTTTTTCTATAAAAATATATGCAGAGAAATCGGCTTTGTCACAACTCACCTCTGTTCCAACTCTCCTAGTTATCCCCTATAGTTCGTTTAATACTCCCGTCTTATACCATTTTGTACTGCATTGACAACTGTCAAATCGGGCCTTTCGGAGCTACCGAAGTATTCTACCTAAAAGCGTTCTGAAATTGCTGGCTGCTATCTAATCGGTTTTATCACAGTAAATCGACTCTTGGTCAATCAGGATTGGGATTGGGATTCAAAAGACGACAGTAGTCAAATCTGAATCTTCATCAAGCAAAAAAGGCAGACGGGAAAACGTTGACTCCCTCGTGCTAAGTAATTCACGGTGACCCACAAACAAGGGCGCTGCAGGCCTTTAAGAAAACAATAGGCTTATTTTCAAAAGCTTCCCCTAGCAAAGCTGCAAAGGTTACACTTTCATATAATAGTAATTCATTCTATTCAGCAATAATAATAGGTCGTAAAATTGTATTACCCTCATCAACAACAATACACGAAGGTGTTATTTCCCGGAAGTAGCACCTCCGGTCCTCCGGTCCCTCATTAAAGGCGATAGATACCGACAAAATGGTTGTAGATCAAAAAAATATGAGAGATGTAAACTAAGGAGGGAACTAAAAGTCTACGGACATGACATGAATGAAATATGATTAGTAAGGATTCGCAACAAACAAAAATCCGTGAGATTTCAATTACAAAACTATGACTAATGCAAATTTCTGAGATGTGCAATGGACGGACGTCCTCGTAACCGATTTTGCACGACGAAAAACGAATTCACACGAACTTGGCTGGCCGGTTTGATAAAAAGCGATAAAAAATAATAATTTTCAAATTAGGAACACGTTCACTCGTCTGCTCCGCCGCGGCGTAAACAAACATGGACGAACGATTTCCTTTCTTTCCGCTTCAACGAAGTTCATTTCTCCGAAACTAAACCAACCAGCAAATTCAGAAGGGTTTAAGCGACGTAGTTTTTAAATGCAATAGGTAGTACACATTTACAGGTAGTCATTTTTATTGTCACAAAGGACTTGATTGTCATTTAAGTCGCATTTTGTAGGTTATTTGCCTTTTGTTTTACGAAGTAAATCCGTATTCCAGGAAGTGTGTCAGAATTCACGGAGCGTTAGTTGCATTGGCTGGATGCAACCGTTATTTTTGACATGGGGACTTGTGAATGAGGTATTAAGTTTTAAAGGGAACAAGCTATTGTGTTACAAAGATGCAACCGGATTTGTCCGTCGAAGAAAGAGGTCAGCTTGAAGTCTTCACAGACGCATGCTCTCGTGGTCTTGGGGCGATTTTAACCCAATTGTATCTCGAAAATATTTTATTTACTACACGAGGAATTTAAAATGTTTTCTAATTAAGTTATTTGCTACTGATTGGTTAATTACTCATGTCACTGACTATACAAATGATCTCACTAGCTCTAAAACGGAGCTATTTATTGTATTGATTCGATCGCGACCAAGAAACCTAATGGATGAATTAATGTGTTTTGGATAGTAATTATATACAAACAAACTGAAGTTGTGCAACAAGACAGTGACCGTTGCTGTGATTGCATTCCTTTGTCCAGTTTCGGAAGTGTTTGTGTCTGATGATAGCTTTGTATCGCTGCAATCAGTGCCAAGCTTTTTGATAACTATAGTCGTTCGAGTGCTTTATTAACATTCGGGCTCTGAAAGCGTTGGGATTTGTCGTTGAGAGGGAAATGAGAATTGTAATCTGTGGTTTTCTTTTGATGCATGTCATGAAAATGACAAGACCTAGTTTTGCATAATATCTACAACATGTTCAAAAATCGTAAAAATCAGACAACGTTTAAGGGGAGAAAAAAGTTATCGCATTTTGTTTGTAATTTTTTGCTTTACAGTCCTCTTAGTAGAATCTCCTTCTGAGACTATCACCGCTAACAATTTGCGCAAGAGTTGCGCAACGTTATCATCAGCCTCATGATAACGCTCAAACGTTGCGCGGGCGCCATTAAAATGTGGAGCGGGCGTTAATCGCTATCTGCACCAACAAAGAAGCCTTAAATAGCTGCTATCTGGCTATCTGCATCTAGGATCGAAGGCGGGAGATCCTCATTAAGCCTGTCAGGTTTAACTAAAGTAATTTCAGCTTTAGTATTCAAGGATAAGGTTCAATGGTGTACGCAAATTGGTAAAATCAGCAGTTCATTTTGTATGTTCTTTATTGTACTGTCATTTGTTCATGCGCGGAGATAACAAGTCAATTTGGTTGGAAGTCGGTGTAAATGTGGTGTTAAAGATTTGCGCTGAACACAAAAATGGCAACGATAAAGTTTGTACCGTTTAGACTACCTATATTATGCTGTGCCGTCGACTACAATGAGATAAAACCAATTATCATCTTATTGCTTTGTAATAAGGACCAAAAGTAGTTACATTTCTTTGTAATCGACTGTACTAGCGACTCTCCTTCGCAGAAACTGCCTATGTCAGCTGTGATTGGGCAATTCTCGATCTACTGTCTGAAGTGTCTGATATATTTATAATATGCGCATACCCAGCGAACGTAAGGTCGACGCTGGTAATTGACAGCATGTACAGTCTGTATATATTTAGCATACGCGAGTGCATAGGTAATTTGTAGCCAAATGTCATTGTCTAATTATATTGCAATTACCTTTTTAAATGGTCAAGCGTGACCGTTTTTCTAAGAGAGGGTTCAGTAAAAAGTAGTTTTTTTATTGGCAAGCAGAAGGCAATCTAGCACAAAAGCCTGATGCTGAATAGGACACGTAGACCCATAGACATTTGTCTCACAACTATTTATAATCCACCGACTGCTAATGCGTTGCCAACTCTAAGGACTAAGATGGAATGCCTCTATGCTTGTAATTTCACCGAATAGAGGTCATGCATATATATTTTTCTTACGCTCTCTGGAAAGTGCTATGAAAGAGAAGGATAACTGAGTACGTGAAACAATACATTGTCGTGTAATATTTTTATAAGTTCAAAAAGTTTTATTTCCGACCCCTTGCAAAAACACGCTATACAAAACGACAGTAATGACGTCGCAGCTGTTGTTCCATGTTTAAAATATACGTACCTTATAAACAAATTAGCATTTATTTCAGATATTGCTATATTTGAGCCAATATGATTGATTTAAAATATTACTTAAATCAAATGAGGATGCCAAAAAAAAACGATCCAAACTAAACCTTAAATGTTTAACAAGTTTTAATTTCATATCAAATTTTAATAAATGGCTCAAAACTTTGTATGTGTGTGTGTATTGCGTTTAATATGTTTTTTTTTACATTTTCTCGTATTAAATCTTATCAATACCTACTGTTTTTATTGCATGTTCCCGATTGTCTTATCCCCACACGGTAACTCACAATGCGACTGCTGTTTGGGCGTAGGTTAAAGGATAGAATGGTGGCAGCAGCGATCCAGACGGTTCCTGCATAATTTTTACTTTGTCTAGATCTTAAATTATATTAAACTTAAGTATGTAGTGTGAATTTACATTTTACTATTAAATCTGGTGTTGAAGCGGATTTCAGAGAATCCTTCAAAGCGATAAAATAGACATGAAATGGTGTGTAAGGAGTTTGTTTTATGTTCGTTGCGCACGCGTAAATTAAGATGATTAAAGCCGTAAATTCAAAATCAGGAGGTTGTTCGTTACGAATGGTCATGTACTGGGAATGCTGGGTTTTATGGGTTATTTGAACTAAAAGAACTCCTGAGGATTTTTTTATAGGATAAAATGGTACAGCTTGTCTTGTAAATACGAATATGCAAAGGCGTTTTATGTTATTTTAATATTAAATACTCTTCATTCAACAAACAAAACTCGGAACAGGAAGGTTCTCTTAAATAACTCCTTCTTGAACGCGACTCACCAGTTATTAATCGGCGAGGTGAATTTGCTCCGTCAGTGCGTAGAAACCACATTTAACGGCGTGCATTTTCTACCCGTCGAGTGAGTAAGCTCTTATGACTTCGACAGAGAGCCGTTTTTAAAAGCATATCCCTCAGCACATTTTAATCACCTTTGACCAAACTCCTTCACAGAATTGGCTTGATCCAACTTTAACCAAACTTATTTCGTATTTAAAAATAGAACCCTAAAAACTGACACACATCTGTCCTATTGTCTATTTGACATGGCAATATGCAATTGACACTAATGTGAGTAAGTGACATAATTAGGTTCGATGTATTGTTTCCTTCTTGTCAGGCGACCTTGATCGGTACGTGCATTGACATATCAATCATGCTAATTGGACAGAGAAGGGGCGTGATAGCTGTCTCGCGTGCACAGCACAGTTCGTTTATTTTTGTACGTCCATGGATGGTGTGTACTTACTACTAGGTGGAACGTCGCGTCGCTTTTGTATAAAAAAGTTAACATGATACATGTTAGGGTAGTTGTGGTGACGCATAAATTACTAATATAAAGTGCATAATTGTCTATTTTGTACCGGCCTTTCCAACTGGGAATTTCTGATGTTAAAAGTTTAAGTCATCCGCTTCAATTAAATCGACGGTGTCATATTATTCATATTATTGATTGCATTTTCGACTTAAAAGCTGAGATTTTGACTACAAAATAATCGGAACGCAAAACCGTACATCAAAAAAACTAGTAACAGTCACCAGTGCTAGGATCTTTCGCAGAGTCCGTCCGGTTTGCTACTAAGCAGAGTAGTCCTTGGGTTGTTCTTAAAATGATGTTTTTTCAGTAAGTAACACGTCAAATCTACCAGCGCTTCCCAAGAGGGGACCACAGCTGAGAAGAAACACCGCAAGAAAGTCTTAGCCTTATAACCTAACTTATTTGAGTCGCTTCTGCCCTGGCAGACCTTGTTCGCTTGCTTCACTCGCTCGCTGCAGCATGACCACAGTACAGTCAACTTCACTTCACTCCAGTCGGCAATTCTTCAGTTCAAGTTTATGAATAAAAACAAAAGTGTAAGTAACAGGTATGTTAAGAAAATTTCGCAGTAGCGATCGTTAACCCTTTTCCAGGCATAGGCATTATGACCACATAGGTATAGTTACAATTTCAACCTTAGTACCTTAGTTTAGGTTTCAAATGTAATTGTATTTACGTGAAATTTTATTTAAATAACTTGGATGCATATATGCATTGCATCCTTTGCTAAACTACTCAGAATGGTGCGGCCTGAAAAAGGGTTAATAAGATAAACTAGTTATAAATAGTGATTATTATGATAGAGAGATTCTCTCGCTATTCCGTTCCGAGTTCCTCAGACCCTACCTACCATTAGATTTAGATGACCTATCATCTGTGCCTTCCCTTCTCCATGTCATAAGTCATAAAAGCGCGAACTTAATAATAGCTCCAATCTCTATGTACAATAGCCGCTGGGCGCTGATCAAGCTAACCCACTCCCATAGCGTTCTCTTGCGTTTCCGTTGCGTGTTCCTCAGACCCGACCTACCATTTGGCCTAGTGTGCCTTGTCCTCTCCATGTCATAAACACTTAATAACTCGATACTGGCTCCAATCTCTATGAACAACAGCCGCTGGGCGCTGAATAAGCTAACCCACTACCAATGGTATCTCTCTTATACGGAATCAACACAACCTGTTGCTTTTTTTCGTTCATTGTTAGCTCCGCCATTAGAAAACAATACCACGCTAAGTTTTATTACTGTAGCTGTCCTATCTGCGAACGAGGAAATGGACACGGATAGCAACAAGATGTAAAGTGTAATCGTTTTAGATGAATAGAGAACAGGTCTAATTGAATAC